>CM040244.1:162672922-163272922 GCA_022545495.1 Chrysanthemum lavandulifolium | reverse complement strand
TTGATAATATTTGATAAAGAGTGATATTTTGGTATTATAATTTTCACGGAGATACATTTTTGACAAGACCGGGAAAAACCATTATCAAAGTTCACTTAAACCGTCAAAAGGCTAGATTTGGGCATTTAACCGCAAGATGTGACTACGACGTCAATTCTCTATTACGTATTTGAGGTTGAAGTGAGATATCACGGGTGCGTGTACTTAGTATCTTGAAGATATCGGGGTTGGTTGGATGCATGATTCTTTGAGATCCTTGTTCGAGCTTTTAACCGTTATAATGACGAAGACTTGAATATCTAGTTATTTTTGTGATTCTTCCTTTCTATTACTACAAAGTAACTATCACTTTAAGGAGTTACGTTGCAGTTCTAAGTGTCACACGAAGTTGTGGATAGTCAAGAGGTGATGTACGTCTTATACTTGATGGTTGGTTGGTTGAAGAGTATAGAGTACTAAGGATTCGAAGGAGGACAAACTCTCCACATCGCTTGTAACACCCTAGGCAAATCCCACATCGGCTGTGGCCTGGAGAGATGCTGGGCTCATAAGATAACATTCGCCTTACAATGACACAGCGCGTTTTGTGGTCTACTGCGGGTGGAGTTCTTAGGAACTGGTAGTTAAGCGTGCTCATATGAGAGTAGTATCGGCTTGGGTGACATGCCGGGAAGTCTTCACATGAGGCCACAAAAAACAAAGCCGTGAGCCTGCGGGCAAAGCGGACAATATTGTAGTCGATAAGGCGGGGTGTTACAAGTGGTATCGAGCCACCCCGAGCTGCTCGATGGTAGGCAAACCTCATCGAGGACGATGAGTCCCTAAGGGGGGTGATTGTAACACCCTAGGAAAATCTCACATCGGCCGTGGCTCGAGATATCTTGGGCTCATAAGATAACATTCGCCTTACAATGACACAACGCGCTTTATGGTTCATCGGGTGAAGTTCTTAGGAACCGCGCTAAGCGTGCTCATATGAGAGTAGTACTAGCTTGGGTGACCTGCCGAAGTCTTCACATGAGGCCACAAAAACAAAGCCGTGAGCTCATGGGCAAAGCGGACAATATTGTGGTCGATAAGGCGGGTGTTACATCGCCTTAGTCGATAATAGTGCAAGTTTAAGTCACAAGTTCGGGTTATTTTACTTCATCCCAAGTTCTTCATATTGGGTTTTCCATCGAGTCACTACAAAGAGCCACGAATGATAACGGGTCGGTAAAGAGTTAATGAGAGGAGTATAAACGAGTAGAGAAGTTTTATCGCAGCTGATTCTCACAGATATTTATGGTACTTCACACTTGTTCAATTAATTGGATATACATGGTTATGTTGTTTCCAATTTCATTATTAACATATGTGGTGTATGTTTTCGATTCATCAAAAACAGCGGGAGGAAGAGAGAGTAGGTGTGCTTTTGCTTTCTTTGACTTCTTTGCTAAAACCCTCTTCCTCTATAAGTTTATGCAATCAGGGGGAAGAAATGAGATGATCAGTGATTTAAACATCTTACTTCGGTGTTATCATCTCAACTTTCACGGGTTGTTTTATGTGAAGTTACTTACATATGATGTTTTAACCACATTATGATGTCTTACACACGGTCATTTTTTCGAGTATTCGCATATACACAGGTGATTATTATTCCGATAGACCGTAACAATCAGGGAAAAGTTGTATTATTTCATCTTTCGTGGTTTGTTTGGTGTGAAGCGTCTACATACGTGAGAAGATCTTGTTGATTTCTTGCATGTTACCCCCGAACGGATTTTTCGCATTGTGTACAACTGTGATTATGTGACTAGACAGATTTGCTTGGTGTGGTTTACTGCTCATCTACAAATTCCGTTGCGCACTAAAAACTTCAAAAGTTAGAAGACATGTCTACTACATCCAAGTTTTGAATCTGCTGAAGACGGTTGACGGTTTGGGGGGAAGCTGACTCAGAAACTTCGCCAAAAAAAGTGTACGAAGAAGCTGATAAAGACATGTAGCATGAATTGGGGAGAAGTTAATCCATTTCATGCATATTATATCATTTGCCTACAAGTGAAGAAAATTTCTCAAGCCGAGGTACCAGATGAAGACAAAGAGCATAAACTGTAGTCATCCTCAGCATTTGAAGTGCTTATAAAGACTTTATTTTACTTATATTTGTACTTGTAGGAAATGTTGAAAGTAATCCCTTATATCGTCCCATTGGGGGAATATTGTTGGGATCGCTCTTAACACATAAATGAAACGATATTTACGGAATTACATTAGTTATCATGTAAGCCTAATACACAGGTACTGAAATTGCTATTGTAAAGTGGTGTGTATTTTAGGCTATATAAGCCCTCATAGACTTCACTAGGAGGGTGAGACTTGTATGTGTATTTTCACTTTTATCTTTATTAATAAAACACTAGTTTTCCCATCTCTCTAACCATGGATAACTTATACTTCCATCATCCCCGACCTCCCGAATCACTATTGTTGATGTGGGTCGAGTGAATGAACTTGTTACTACGAAAATGGAGGCCACTAAGGATCATAAGGTTACTACTAAGGTAGAAGGTTTTAATAAAATCATGGCAGAACAGGTTGTCTGACATATGTCAATCTCCTTTTCTAGCTTGGTTCATAAAGAGATGTGTAATCATAAGGTAGATTTCATCATTTGACATTGGTAAACCGACTAATGAATTGGCTAAGGTTCAGATTCCGTTAGCATCCATTTTGGAAGTTCAAACGAGATTTGAATATGGTTTATATGGGTATTTCGTAGGCAAGAAAGTTTCTTTTGAGGTTTTTGACAATTATGTTCGAATTGCATGGAAGACATATGGTATTGTGCGTGCCATGATGAACCCAAAAGGCCAATTTTTCTTCAAGTTTTCCCCAGCTGATGGAATGAACGGTATTCTAGAAAACGGGCCTTGGTTCATTTGTTCCAATCCTATCATCTTGAAGAAATGGACTCTGAATGCTAGTATGTTAAAAGAAGATTTGTGCTCAATTCCCCGTATGGGTAAAAATTCATGATATTCCTATTGTTGCTTTTACTAAAGATGGATTGAGTGGAATGGATACTAGACTTGGTAATCCTATTATGCTCGACTCTTATACTACCGATATGTGTATGCAGTCATGGGGACGTTTGACTTGTGCTAGAGCTCTGATTGACATTAGGGCTGATCGAGATATTGAGGATACCATGGTTATAGTTGTACCGTGTTTTTAAAGTAATGGGGGATGTACTACACAAAGTCAGAGTGGAATACGAATGGAAACCACCTAGGTGTGAAGTTTGTATGGTATTTAGCCATGATGAAAACAATTGTCCTAAACGTCTGATGGTTGATCTGAAGAAACAAAATACAACGACAAATGAAGGGTTTCAGGATGGGCCAAAGAAGGTTGTTCCTGGTAATTTTATTAGTACTGGTCCAAAATTCCAATTTAACCCAACGAACCAAGTGCACAGAGTTGTATCAAAGAAGAATGAGGCTAGTAAGAGTGGCACGAAGAGGAATTCAGAAGTAGTTAGTGCAAAGGTAGTTACATCTAACCCATTTGATGTTCTAAACTCGGTTACAAATGATGATGTTTTAGTGGAAAATGAGGTTAATGCGTCAAAACCTTATCTTGAGGCAAATAAGAGTACAAATGTGGCCCCATGTATGGAACATCTAGTGACTAATAAGAAGTTAACAAGAATGGTAAATTGATTGACCAGGATGTTGAAGATAGTGATAGTGATTTAGAGGTTGTGTATGATGAAACCAACCTAACTGAAGGTCAAAGGGCTTTTTGTGACGCACTTGATATTAAGCTCCATGGTTGAACTAAATGATAGGTTACGTTTGGTGTCTTTTGAGTCAATTGTAATATAGTGGTAGTTGTTTCCTTCTATATTAGAAGTAGTAGTGCCTAGCTATGTTAGCCTTACCGCCTATTAAACGGGTAAAGACGTGGAACCACTCACATTCCTTGTACTAATATGTTTTTTGGAGTAATATATTAACCGGGTGTAAAAACCTTTTACGCAAAAAAATTGGTTATAAGTAGACGAATACCCGTGCAAAGCTAAGGTGTATAGCGACATATAATTATACTTTCGAACTTGTATTTTGGTGTGACCCTTGATGCAACACTTACGAGTTCAATTTATAGTCATTGCGAGAAAAAAAATGTCTATAAGTTATAAATGAAAGAAGATGATGAAAGTTTGAGGATTAAATAATATTTAAATTATTAATTTAATGATGGACATTGATATCATTTTTAATTAATGACATTTAAAACTTGCCATTAGTGTAATTAAAGGGGTAATTTAGGTAAAACACTTTACTCAATTATAAGTCACTTTCAATTTCAAGAATGAAAATACACTTTTTATAAGTAGTTGTGATGTGAAGTTATATTTATCTATCATAATATGTGTTATGTGGATATTTGTCGAAGACTTTGGCTTACTATGTTGGGATAAAGGTAGAATTAGGCTAGTTTTTTATAACTAGCTAAGGATGTGGCTAAACTAGTTTATATACTAGTTAAGGTACGTGATGTTATGTTTGTTATTGAATGATGTTAGTTAAAATGCTTATATGGAAGTGAAAGTGTAGACAAGTCTTTAAGACTAGTATTTGAGGTGGTTGATGCAAGTATGTAAATGATATATACTATCATATTATTACCTTTTTACTTACTAAGCGTAATGCTTACGAGCTGTTAACCATTTTTGTAGGTTAATGTGATGCAAGAAAGGTCTTGGTTATAAGGTCTTAGGATTGTAAGCAAAGAAATGGAAGTAACTGCCATTGTGCATATGCTTGTAGTTATAGACACCATGCTTAAAGCAAGTTAAACCCCCATTAGTCGTAAAGTTATTAAATGCTCAAGTTATAATCGGTAACTATATGACCATAAATAAATGAGCTTATTAGGGGCACACACGTATACATCGAGGAACGTTTTATTAATATGATTAATGTATTTATAGTATATATATTAATTATATTAATATTTCACGAAATGACTAACGGTTGTTAATTATACCGTTAGAAGTTATAACTAACTATTAGACATTTAAATAACAAGTAAAGGACTTGCTATTTTGTACGCAACCCTATACGATTGGAAACATGAAAGGGGGGTAAGTCAGCCGAAACATAGTGGGGGAGGATTTAGTGTTTAGCTTGGACTCCCAAGCCATCTTAGGGTTATATAATGAACCCTTGGGTTCATTATTTGCATCCCTTGTTCACCTTAAACTCTAAGCAAATCCTCCCCTATCTTTTCTTAGTCCAACCGATCGTCCCATCTCCCTAACTCCTTAGGGTTTTTGGCCAAAGATCAAGGAAACAAAAACCTAGTGTTTAGTCGTTTAGGTTCGTGATTAAAGAACTAGCATTTAACTTTCTTATATAACGTGTAGTGTATGCAACCTTAGAGGCGACTTGCTTTAGTCACTAAAGAGTTTCATGTAACATAAGATCAAGATCAAGATCAAGACCAAGAACACTTGTCTTAGTAATTCAAGTGATAAAACCAAGAGGTTAGTTAAATATATGTATATTTATGTGTTAACTTATGTGCATCAAACGAGATTCCTTTGGGACGTTTTACGTTGTGTATACTCTGTTAATACAAATAAGTCGTAAAAACGTTTATTTATATTTACAATCTTCTAATGTTTTGTCGATAACAAACGTAAAATCATTTTAACGAAACAAATAAAATACGTAAACTGTTTGAGCCAATAGTTTTCTAACACACTTACGTTTTCGCATAAAACACTAAAACAAATATAAGTTATTTTATGATTTAGTAATACATATGTACAACAACTAGTGTTTACATATTTGGGTAAATATATACTTAATCTAGTATATACTAAAATGGGTAAAAACTAACAAATGGTATTGACCCATAACCCATGGTTTTATCCAAACCATTTGACTAGGTACATTGAACTCTTGAGATACATTGTATCTAATAAGAAACCCATGGATCAACCCATAACCCATGACCCATGACCCATAACCAAAATACCCATGGGTAAAGAGGAGCGTCCCACGGATCCCTAGCTTTACGCTAGCCGGATCCCTTGTGGGAGGGATCCGTGGCATCCGGGGAACAGTAAGTTTTCTCCTCTATAAATAGTGAGCCATTTCTTCCTTTTGGCTCACCACTTTCACACATACTTTCTCCAAGTATTGTACCTCTCTTACCACTGATCCTAAGGGATCTTTCTATGTAGTTTGTCTTTTGTTTTTGTGTGATCTTCTAGATTCCTCTTAAAGGCGAGATCACCACCTTTGAAGTCGAGCAAGCTCAAGTCCATGAGTTGCCATGCTTCCTCATCATCAAGACTACTGAAGTCTTCTTGTTGATGATTGTTTTTATTTTCCTAAGAAGTGTTGAAGACATTTGTGAAAGGTGTCTCAAGTGTCAAGACGAAGATATTAGTGTAGGTTATCTATCATCCATATCATAAGCACTTGTGCTGGGTGCTTAGAAGTCAAGACTAGAAGCATTAGTGAAGGGTGCTTAGAAGTCAAGACACAAGACATTAGTGAAGGGTGTCTTGAAGATCTAGTTAAAGGCATTAGTGAAAGGTGCCTTAGATGGGCATTCGATATGGTGTGTTTTGATGTACAATATAGATTAGTACTAGATCCAAGGATATTGATATCCTTGATGATGTTGTAATAAGGAGTTGGTCTCCTTTGGGATTAGTCGTTGGTGTAGTGTTGGGTAGTAGTTCCTCCATTGTAATGGAACTCGGTATCTAGCCTAGTACCGGATAAAGGGTAGGCGACGTTGTGATAGGTTTGGTTCACCTTGGAGTGAAAGAACCCGGTGGTTAACCTAGTACCGGAAAAAGAGTAGGCGAGGTTGTGAAGGTTTCTCCGCCATAAGGAGATTGGTGTCGTGTAGTGTTTACGAACTCTCGAGTAGGTGACTCGGGGAGTGGTGTAGGGCAAGGAAGGTGTCCTTGTAGCTGAACCACTATAAATACTCGTGTCGTGGTTATCTGCTTCTTACTCTCTATCTTTCATTACACGCTTATATATCTATCTATCAACGTCCAATATAAACAAACAAATAGATTGACATAAGTCGATCTAAATATTTTAAAACTTAGTTTTAATTGGTAAAACTATTCAACCCCCCTTCTAGTTTTCCACAATTGGCATCGAGCTTGCTACCAAGTTTCTTAAAGTATGTTGTACTTTAAAAACTTGATACGATCCGTGTATGTTTGAAAACTACAAAGAAGGATTTTTCAAGTCATGTTTTAAAATCATTTTGTTGGACATTGATAGATCATCCTAACATATTTGTCTCAAGAAATCTTCATGCTAGGATCTCTCCAAAACCTTCATTTCTATTCTAAGAATAATGAAGTCAACCTTCAAGAAAGGATCTAAAAGTAATCACAACTTACTTACGCCAAATACAAAGGATTACTTTAAGAGCTCATGAAGTATTTCTAGTATTATGACAAACCAAGAAGCATAGAGGTATGTTTTACTTTTCATTAGATAGCTTACATGAGTATATTGATATCATAATTCTCTTTGTTTAAAAATTGCTAGTCTCTTTAAAAAGTCTCTTTCGTCACTTTTCCAACTTATTCATCATCGGGAATAGTATTCCTTTTGATTCGTCAAACTAACGCCGTCGTCACACATGAACCCTTGATAACTAACTTATCAAAACCCGTCGACAAAACAAACTTTCATTTGATACCTCAAAACTATTTTTTAGTAAGCTAGCTTATAAGCCTACTACAAAAGTAATGCCAAACAACCCTTTTTCTGTCCACAGTAGCCGGACCCCCTAGTTGTACTAGCCGGATCCCAAATATAAGGGATCCGGGGGAACTGTTGAATAGAAATACGCATTCAAAATAACCACTGATCTTTTTCCCTCTCCTCACATAACACAAAAACGACTAAACTACTGATTTCATCCTCATTGGACTTGATAAGATTTTAAAAGGTACCATTTTGAGGGGTCGTTTAAGTCCTTATTTGATCACTTTTGTATCCGTTATTGCTTAATATCGTTCCTTTTCACTTTTTAGGTCTCTTGAAGGCAAAATGCTGGAATGGCACTTATTTGGACGAAAAGGCGCGAATATACGAAGAAAATGGCCAAAGTCAAAATCGAGACACTCAAAGTCATTAAAAAAAGGCGACGGCGTCGGTGTTAATTGCGACGCCGTCGGAGGATTTTGTGACGATACATAAGCCAAAACCCTATTTTCAAGTGACGACGTCGGGCTTTAAAAAGAGTAGGCCGTTGTCGCCGACGGCCTAGATTCAATCGAGCACGACGCCGGCTAAAGAGGACGGCGTCACAGACATAAGGTGACGCCGTCGCAAGGTTAACGTGGCCAAGACGAAACCCTAATGACGGCGACACGACGGCGCCACAAAACATAAGGTGACGCCGTTGCGTATGTAATATTATATATAGAATCCGAATTTTTCGCTTTTAGGAGAGTCTTTTGGAGTAAAACCTAAAACCGAACCAAGGGTGTCTTGTACAAGATTTTAGGGTTCCAAACCCTATCTTACATCAAGATAAGTATTTAATTCATCAATTCAATTATGTCTTTGATTATTTGTGTGTATGCTTGCATGTTCTCCATGTCCGCTAATTTATTTGTGTGTTTGCTAGGAATATGAAACTTAATTATTAAATATTGATTGGTTGTTTCTTATATTAGTTGATTAATGATCTAGTAATGCGATAGGTCATTTGTTGTGTACTTAATGCTTGATTCATCTTTGTGAACCTTAGAATATAATTACCCGAGTAGTTGTAAGCTAAACCATCCAAAGAGTGCCTTAGAGTAAGAGTTTATTATCCCTAGTGGGTTTTGTAGACGAGACCCTTTGGTAAGTTCAAAGAGTTGGGAGAAACGACACCCTACAACCTTAGACACACAACGCAACTAAGAATAAGACGTGACAACTCAACCATCAATAGGAGATAATTAAGGAGCAAGAAACCTAAGTAAACACATCTTTAAACTATCATACGAGCACACATTAATTAGACATAGACTACCACCACCTTAGTTTAGATAATTAGATAATAGTAGAGTAATCGGTAGAAATACCAACCCCCAAATCCAATACCCGAGATTCGACCTTTCAATTTCCTAAAAACATAAAAAGATAAAAATAATCTTCCTCAACCTCAACCTTAGCGTAGTAACTTCTCACTAGCATTCCTATTCCCTAGAGAACGATATCAATACCGTGGCTTACCCTAATACTACACTACAACGATTAGGTTCATCGCCTAGGTGTTGAAAAACTTGCTCGACTAAAAGGAAGTTCCTTTGACCCCGAACGCCGCGTAAGCGTATCAAGTTTTTGGCGCGCGCCGGGAATAGAATAGCTAGTTAGTAGTCCACCTCGTTTAGGTTCTTTGCTTGATTCCTATCAAGTAAATTTTTTTCTCATTTTTAGCTTTCTCTTAGTCTATCCCCCTTCTTCGTGATCGTTGTTCGCAACCCCATCACTTTTCATCATGAAAGGTGATAAACCACCAAGCAACAACTCCCCATCAAATAAACACCCACCACTCGATCCAACTTTTGCCAACCAACTCCGAGCTCGCATTGTTAGTGAAATTGGAGAGCTTAAGAAACTTAATAGGATAATTGAAAATGCACTTGAAAAAGCCCTTGAGGAATCCACTGGTACCTTAGATAGTGATTCAACTTCAAGTGATTCAGAAGATGAAATTGTAGAAGGAGATTATGAGGTTTTGGAGATTATGGACGGAAGTAAGGAGGAGGAGAAACTTAGGGAGTATTTCGATTCATACCCTAATGGAAAGGAAACTGCTTATCACTATAATGTAGTTAACTTCCCGCGACCACCTTTCGAACCATGCATAAAAAGTGGTGACCCTAAAAATATCAAAATACCGTGCATGATTGGTTACTTATATAGGGATCACACTTACATAGATTATAAAGCACCCATGAACATAATGTCTAGGCTCTACTACAATTGGATCATGAGAGAAAATTTAGGACCTATGAGGACCCCTTTACCCTAGGAAAGTGAGTAACTATGTTGGGAGGTTAAGGGATTGCATGTCTTCGTAGGGAACTTCACATATAGGTGTGATTTCATGATCCTAGAAAAAGTGAAAGGCATTATTGATGGAGTTTTAGGAGATGTGATACTTGGGAGACCATTTATTGAGGACTCTAAGATGGTTTATGATCAAGAGGAAGGAATAATCAATTTCTCGAATGAGACCGAATGTGTTAAATATATAATGCCCTGCAAAAATAAGAGGTTTGAGGGCATTGATGAGTTAGATGTAGATAGCATTCCGGCCTTTGATATTGATTGGAAGGACAAGGTTCTCTATACCGCCTGTCTAGAATTGGGCCCTGAATATATTCGTGATGAGAACAGAGTTAAGATAATTGAATGGGCTTCTAAGAGGAGGAAAACGTAGGGGCACGACTACGAGTCTAGCTACAAGACTCTTAAATAAAGAAAAGCGCTTCGTGGGAGGCAACCCATTCTTAATTGTTTGCTTGTTAGTGTCATATATCTTTTATTAATTGTTTATCCTCATGTTTAAATTTGTAAAAATGATTTATTTTGTTTTTAACCTCGTCTTAATTGCATATAAAGGTATTTTACATAAGGGATAAGTGTAGGGAGGATTACACACGTTTTCAAAAGAAACGTAAACATGAGAATAACAATTAACCAAAAGATATATGTGTTTGTTTGTTCGAGTCAAATGCTTGTATCGAGTCATAATGGATGTTTTTGCGTAAATTTTCCGATTCTAAAGATATAAATTTTCCGAATTTTTTCGTAAAATCGCGAACGCTTTTTGTCGGGATAACCGATGGCGTCAGATTGCAACCGACGTCGTGAAGGAGTAAAACATCGATCACTTTTTCTCGTTTTCGAGCTACTTATAAATTTTGGAATTTTCCAGATCTTAATTTTCTTAGAAATTCAGTAAACATCCATTCCACAAGCATTATATCCTAGTTTAAATCGAGTCTTATATATTATTATTACCGATTTTACGCGAAGGTTTCGTTTGTTTTCTTCAAGTGTGCGGTTTAATTTTTCAAGTAGAAGTTACATAAGATTGAGGAGCTTTTCACGCATAAATTCTTCTTGGAAAGGATTTAACCACCACTTCACACACGGATCCTACCGAGCTAATCGGGAGTATTAGTTCTTCGTTTTTATTACCTTCTTTTATCATAACTTTAATACTTTCGGGAACATTGAGGACAATGTTCGGTTTAAGTGTAGGAGGAAAATAAACGGAACTTTGAAACTATGCTTATCCTTGATTATTTGCTTTGTCCAATTGTGATTGTGTAATAAACCATGAGTAAATGTCGGTTAGGGTAATTTTGGCACCAAATTTAAAATTTTTCATGACATATAGGAGTGGGCCATTAGTCTTAACAAAAGCGTCTCACGGATAGGAAGTTATATGACTAGCACAAAACCCTTTACCACCCAAATTCCACCCAAAATGTGAGGATCACCCTTAGATTACTAGGAATTAAAGCATTCATCTTTAATGCTTAGAGTGTGAACCGGTAGTATATTAGATTCTAGAACTTGTTTTGTGATGCATTCCGAGATCGCAAGTGAGACTACACTTGTGTAGTTAGGAATAACTAAATGATAAGAGGCAATAGGATAACCCTTGTTTGATACCCGTAATATAATTACTTTTTCCACATCGGTTGAGTAATTCCCCCAAACCCTTTGCGCTGTACTAATCTTTAGTACACGATACCCCTAGTTAACCCTTCAGAGCCTATCCTTTTCGCGGTTCTCGTGATGTTTCGGTTTTTCCGGAATATCAATGAAGAGCATTGTTTACACCCCACCCCAAATATACACCCAAATCGCCTTAGCCTACCCTTATGCACTCACTTTAGTGCAAATGTTTGTTATCACCCTAAACCCTTAGTTCAATTATCCGGTTACTTGCATAAGTTGCTAAGTCGAGTCATATCCTTTGTATACGCTTTTGGGACGATTGGGATTCATGGGAAAAGTTAAAGTTTATGGAATGACGGAAGGAACGTTAAATTCAAATTCCTTTGTTTGCATAATAATGTACCCCAAGTGTTTTGATCTTTTCAATTCGGGTCAAATTAGTGTTAGAGTAATAAAACTCAAGTGTAGGATGTGCCTATAAATCCCTATCATTTTGATGTTACCGTAGAGGATGGTAGAGTAAAAGTGTATGAAAAAAAATCGAAAAAAAAATAGAAAAGAGAAAAGAAAAAATAGAGTGTAAAAAAAAAAAAAAAAAAAAAAAAAAACATACGGGCTACCATCCTACATCTATCCTTTAAATTTATGTTTGTTTATTTCGTTACCTAGAGTTTTAGAGTGTCGAGTCTTGGCTTAGCAACGCCATTCTTCGTATGCATTTAACATAGAGATTTTTACTTGCCACCACTAAATAGCCTATCCCACCAAACCCTTGTTTCCCTACCGTAAGCCTAACATTACAACCCTTTAAAAGACCTCTTTGATAGTCTTTCCTAGGTGCTTACGCCAAAGCGATGTAGGTTTGATCTATTCTCAAGCCTATGGTCATCTATGTACTAGGACCGGTTAATGAGTGTTTATCTTCCATTTCCTATTTGTTATATTTCATATATACACCGAGAGAGATGTGAGTATCCAAACACCCCATGTGAGGTGCTAGTATGTAATTCCGTGCTTGTTATGACTTTTGCGGGGCTTATATGTGTTGTGGACCGCTTTAAATCAATGCTTCATGACCCCTAACTTATAAATTAATTGGCTAAAGCACATTTGCTGAGGACAAGCAAATAACAAGTGTAGGGATATTTGATAAGGTTTTAAAGGTACCATTTTGAGGGTCGTTTAAGTCCTTATTTGATCACTTTTGTATCCGTTATTGCTTAATATCGTTCCTTTTCACTTTTAGGTCTCTTGAAGGCAAAATCTTTGGAATGGCACTTATTTGGACGAAAAGGCGCGAATATCTGAAGAAATGGCCAAAGTCAAAATCGAGACACTCAAAAGCTGAAATGTAGGCGGCGGCGTCGGTGTTAAGTGCGGCGCCGTCGGAGGATTTTGTGACGATACGAAGCCATAAACCCTATTTTCAAGTGACGACGTCGGGCTTTAAAGAGTAGGCCGTTCTTTCGCCGGACGGCCTAGATTCAATCCGCACAACGCCGGTCAAGAGGACGGCGTCACAGACATAAGGTGACGCCGTCGCAAGGTTAACGTGGCCAAGACGAAACCCTAATGACGGCGACACACGGCGCCACAAAACATAAGGTGACGCCGTCGCAGATGTAATATTATATATAGAATCAATTTTTCGTTTTAGGAGAGTCTTTTTGGAGTAAAACCTAAAACCGAACCAAGGGTGTCTTGTACAAGATTTTAGGGTTCCAAACCCTATCTTACATCAAGATAAGTATTTACTTCATCAATTCAATTATGTCTTTGATTATTTGTGTGTATGCTTGCATGTTCTCCATGTCCGGCTAATTTATATGTGTGTTTGCTTAGGGAATATGAAACTTAATTATTAAATATTGATTGGTTGTTTCTTATATTAGTTGATTAATGATCTAGTAATGCGATAGGTCATTTGTTGTGTACTTAATGCTTGATTCATCTTTGTGAACCTTAGAATATAATTACCTGAGTAGTTGTAAGCTAAACCATCCAAAGAGTGCCTTAGAGTAAGAGTTTATTATCCCTAGTGGGTTTTGTAGACGAGACCCTTTGGTAAGTTCAAAGAGTTAGGGAGAAACGCATACCCTACAACCTTAGACACACAACGCAACTAAGA
Organism: Chrysanthemum lavandulifolium; assembly: GCA_022545495.1. NCBI lineage: Eukaryota > Viridiplantae > Streptophyta > Magnoliopsida > Asterales > Asteraceae > Chrysanthemum > Chrysanthemum lavandulifolium. The sequence continues at coordinate 163,259,056 of CM040244.1, read as the reverse complement.
ATAAGGCGTGACAACTCAACCATCAATAGGAGATAATTAAGGAGTAGTAAAACCTAAGTAAACACATCTTTAAACTATCATACGAGCACACATTAATTAGACATAGACTACCACCACCTTAGTTTAGATAATTAGATAATAGTAGAGTAATCGGTAGAAATACCAACCCCCAAATCCAATACCGAGATTCGTACCTTTCAATTTCCTAAAAACATAAAAAGATAAAAATAATCTTCCTCAACCTCAACCTTAGCGTAGTAACTTCTCACTAGCATTCCTATTCCCCTAGAGAACGATATCAATACCCGTGGCTTACCCTAATACTACACTACAACGATTAGGTTCACTGCCTAGGGTGTTGAAAAACTTGCTCGACGAAAAGGAAGTTCCTTTGACCCCGAACGCGCTGCGTAAGCGTATCAGGACTCCATACCCTCAAGTATTCCTCTCTAGAACACCATTGTAAGTTTTTACACTAACTTGTTCTAATTTTCATCATCCTCATCCTAGGGTTTATGGTTTCACAATCTCTAATCAATTAATCTAATTAGGGTTTTCAAAATTAATCATTAAAAGGGGATTTTTACATAATTAAGATCACATCGTGTTCACAACATTGTTAATACAAATCAAAACCATAAACCCATCTCAACTAATTTTACCTAATTGGAAAATTTGTGTTTCTAGGAACAACCATGCCTAAAGCCACTCAACAAGATCATCATGATACCGTCCATTACCTTAATCATTACTATCGAAATGAGGAATTCTCAAAAACCAACCGCAAGGTCTTCAAAAAGCTTGAAAAACAACTTATCCACGAAGGTCGTGTTATCAAGGAATGTTTCCTTGAGGATACCGACATTCGTCAAGCCTTCTCGGCAATCAATTTTGATTGTCTTCTTGACATTGATGAACAAATTTGTCCTGTCTTCATCTTTGAGTTTTATAAAAGCATTAGGATCATTCGAAACGCCGATGATAGCATTTCAATAGCCTTCATCATCAATAAACGAAACTTCATTCTCCCTCTCAACACCTTTGCTCAAATTCTTCGCATTCCTTGTGAAGGAATTTGTATGTACTCTCAAGATTGGGCAATTAATGCTCAAAACCTTGCACTTGATTCTAAACCTATCTACAATACTCCTCTCGATAATCCCGAAACCATTCGAGATACTATCTTCAAGGTTAGGACTGACCAATCCCGTTACAACTGAAACAAAAAGCTCATTCACCGTGATCCTTTTCAAATGGAGCTTTTCGAAATGCATCCCATATTTAGAAAATGGGAAGAAATCCTTAGGGAAAACGTCATAAGCCTAGTTGGTAACAAGGATCATCCAAACGCATGTCTTGTGCAAATGATCTATTGTCTTATCCATCAAAAGCCATTTAATCTCGCCTATTACATGGTAAGGAGAATGGCCGGGGTATTCAAAGCTTCCAACATGGTACTTCCATATGGTATGCTCCTAACACGACTTTGTAAGTATGTTAGTGCATTGCAACCATCTCCTATCAACAATGATCATTTCTTTGTCGATCATGTAATGGTACCTCTTACCAAAATACCCTCTAAATGCTTCATGGTCAATGGAAAGAAACCTAAAGCTCTTTCGGACTCCTCGGAAGGAGAAGAAGAAGAAAATGAAGAAGAAGAAGATGTCGACCCCATAGCCAACATTGAATTGGAACCCTTTGATTACTACGAACAACTTCCAACCATTCCAAACGAGACCGCGAATTCAAACAATTGAGGGCATGATTCAAAATCTTGCTTACCACCTCACTAAGTCGTCAAAAGGAAAAGAAAGAATTGTGAAAGAGACAATAGGAATATGCTTATTTTAACACTTGATTTATGCGGATGATTATGTTTTAGCACTTTTGTGGTAATTTGGATATTGTTACTTCTACCATTATCAATGAGTGTTGTTATGTGATGACATGCTTGTACTTGTTGTTTAGTTTAATGGTTAATTAGTGTGCAAAATCGCACATTATTACGTGGGGTTCTAATCTGCGGATCTGGGATCCCTAGGATTAGCCTAGACGAATCCCTCCCTTGAGGGAACCGTGGGATCCGTGGCATCAGATCAGCAATACATCATCCCTTACATCAAGATAGCTTACTAGATAACATCACATTAGCTAAACATAAGATATTAGAACTCAACTAAGTCTACTTCAAGGATGAGAAAGCCTTAGACTCACTTATAGCTTACATAAGACCTTAGTGAAAATGTCTTTTAATTTATCAATTCGTCAAAACTCACCATATTTCCGCTTCAATACTCACAAAGTGCTTTTCACTCTTCAAAACACTTAGGTGGACATATTAAACAATTTTAGGAAATTGTTGCTAGTCATTTTTATTCCAAACCGGGTCAAAAATTAGTATTCCAATTCGTTTGATTTTTGAGGATTTTTCAAACCCCATCTCAAACTAACATCTGATCTCTAGGATCATTTATTATGACTTGACACTATCAAAACTCTTAGTGTTATTTTTGAACATCCATTGGTAGTCATTTACTCCCATTTTCTTTCCATTAAAAGCAATCATTTGCTATATCATTCATTGCTCTTGATCATTCAAGTACACCCTCTTTTAAGAGACTTAGGAGGACTGAAACACTCAAGATGGTATAGGTCTTAGACCTTAAAAAACATCACTTTTATCTTGTCATAGCTGCTGATAGCCGGATCCCTAGGATTAGCCTAGACGGATCCCTCAAAGGAGGGAACCGTGGGATCCGGGTGACAGATTAAGTCAAACTCTAGCTAAAACAATCATTTCAAGCTCATCTTGCTAAATCAAACACTCCATCTCATCTTAAATGAGTTCCTAGATCAGTGAAACTCTGAACTTCAATCTTGTGCATGTTAATCATCACATCTCTAAGAATATTAGTGGCTTAAGTCTTAAATGCACTTGCCAAACTCTTCCCTTTATAAGTCATATTGCTAGAACACCTTAGTCATCAAACACAACACAACTTTCATCATGAGAAAAGATCCTAGTGCTAACTCATCCACCCAAGAACCACCCAAGAAACTTGATAGGGTCATACACGAAGTTTCCTCAACCGAATCATCTCCGGTTAAGTCCACAAATGCTAGAATCTCCCTTACACCAAAGAAACCAATCAAATTAATTCCTAAGAGAATTGTTCCCACAAGGATATCATCACCAAATTCTACTAAACAAACACACCCTTTTCAACCCAACAAACATCATTGGTGCCTAGAGCCACATCACTTAACACATCACAATCATCTCCACATTCTCACAACTTAGAGGAATTACCCCCTTGGCCAACTCATCTTCCACCACTACCAACAAATTTACTTGAAAAGGTTGTGCAACAAAACCCAAGTGTTGAATCGACACTTGCACCAATATCAATTTCTCCAATTCCCCCAAATAGTCCATTTTGGATTATGAGGAGACATCAAAGTCAACCACCCAACCACATGGAAGTTGATACTTCTCTACTTCCACCCTCAAACATTATTGAGCCTCCACTTAATGAGCCTCCACCAATTCCTCCTTTTGAGGATCTTCAACCCACTTCACTTGAACCTCCGCTTCAAGAAGCTCAAAACCATGACAAGGATTGCTATCATTGTCAACATGTTGAAAGGTTGATACATGAACTACGTGAAGAGCAACGTTTCATGTTTTATCACCTCCTCGAACGTTTCGAAGAGGTCAACAAGCCTAAACAACAATCAGCCTCATAGTCACAAGCTCAAACTTAGAACGTTTAGGAAACCTATCTCATCCTTGATCATCATCAAGCTTTTAGTTGAATCTTGAGTTTGGGTAACTCATTAGCATTAGTAGTACTTGTATGGCTAGATCATTCTCTTAGTTTTAGATATTTGTTTGATTATCTCTTGTTTTTATTGAATGAATACCTATATGCCATGATTGTTTTGTGTTTTGTGCTTGCTAAATCATATACATATTTCACCTCTTCATTAGCATTGTTTGGCATATCTTCATTGCTGAAGAAACTGTCACCAGACAGCCGGATCCCTAGAAATGGCCTAGACGGATCCCTCCATAAAGGGAACCGTGGGATCCGTGGTCCAGAAGCACAAATTACTACTCCCTCCGTCCCATATTAAGTGTCCACAATGGAATCTTGGGATGTCCCAAATTAAGTGTCCAGAATCTATTTCAACCAATGAGACGAGACTTTAGTGGGTAAAAATAATATTTGATTGGTGAATAGTGTAGTTAGTGTAATTTTCTAAAACTTTGTGCACTTTGAAAGTGGACACTTAATATGGGATGGAGGGAGTACTAACTTGAGTTTTATTTGCAGGAAATTATGCACTATACTCTTGTATTCTAACCTTTATTTTGTAGATTTTCAAAATACACATGAAGATTTTGACACCATAAAGCTAGGGGGAGCTTTGTGTCAAACCATACATTGCAAATTCATTTGCAACTTAATTCTTATTTGGATTACTCTTTGTGACACCCCATTGCAAAGTTGCAATCTTCAAGGGGGAGCATTTTCGTCACAAGGACGAACCATTTGCAAACACAATTGCAACACATTAGCTCACTTACTTTTATGTACTTGACGCCCTCACAAAGGGATGGACTCGTCAAGGGGAAGTTAAGATGAGAACCATTCCCGTCACTTACTCACTTTACATCTTTTCTTTTTACATGTTTTTCTTAACACTTTGTGTTAGTTTCTTTTCGACGCTCTTTTTGTTTCGACAAAAGGGGAGAAAGAGTAAAACTCAATTCGAACTTTTAAAATTTAATTTTTCCTTAAAATAATTTTATGTTTGTCATCAACAAAAGGGAGATTGTTAATACAAATAAGCCGTAAAAACATTTATTTATATTTTACGATCTTCTAATGTTTTGTCGATAACAAACGTAAAATCATTTTAACGAAACAAATAAAATACGTAAACTGTTTGAGCCAATAGTTTTCTAACACACTTACGTTTTCACATAAAACACTAAAACAAGTATAAGTGATTTTATGATTTAGTAATACATATGTACAACAACTAGTGTTTACATATTTGGGTAAATATATACTTAAACTAGTATATACTAAAATGGGTAAAAACTAACAAATGGTATTGACCCATAACCCATGGTTTTATCCAAACCATTTGACTAGGTACATTGAACTCTTGAGATACATTGTATCTAATAAGAAACCCATGGATCAACCCATAACCCATGACCCATGACCCATAACCAAAATACCCATGGGTAAGAGGAGCGTCCACGGATCCCTAGCTTTACGCTAGCGGATCCCTGTGGGAGGATCCGTGGGATCCGGGGAACACTAAGTTTCTCTCTCATAAATAGTGAGCCATTTCTTCCTTTTGGCTCACCACTTTCACACATACTTTCTCCAAGTATTGTACCTCTCTTACCACTGATCCTAAGGGATTTTTCTATGTAGTTTGTCTTTTGTTTTTGTGTGATCTTCTAGGTTCCTCTTAAAGGCGAGATCACCACCTTTGAAGTCGAGCAAGCTCAAGTCCATGAGTTGCCATGCTTCCTCATCATCAAGACTACTGAAGTCTTCTTGTTGATGATTGTTTTTCTTTTCCTAAGAAGTGTTGAAGACATTTGTGAAAGGTGTCTCAGGTGTCAAGACGAAGATATTAGTGAAGGGTATCTATCATCCATATCATAAGCACTTGTGGTGGGTGCTTATAAGTCAAGACTAGAAGCATTAGTGAAGGGTGCTTAGAAGTCAAGAAACAAGACATTAGTGAAGGGTGTCTTGAAGATCTAGTTAAAGGCATTAGTGAAAGGTGCCTTAAATGTACATTCGATATGGTGTGTTTCGATGTACAAGATAGATTAGTACTAGATCCAAGGATATTGATATCCTTGATGATGTTGTAATAAGGAGTTGGTCTCCTTTGGGATTAGTCGTTGGTGTAGTGTTGGGTAGTAGTTCCTCCATTGTATGAAACTCGGTATCTAGCCTAGTACCGGATAAAGGGTAGGCGATGTTGTGATAGGTGTGGTTCACCTTAGAGTGAAGAAACCCGGTGGTTAGCCTAGTACCGGAAAAAGAGTAGGAGAGGTTGTGAAGGTTTCTCCGCCATAAGGAGATTGGTGTCGTGTAGTGTTTACGAACTCTCGAGTAGGTGACTCGGGGAGTGGAGTAGGGCAAGGAATGTGTCCTTGTAGCCGAACCACTATAAATACTCGTGTCGTGGTTATGTGCTTCTTACTCTCTATCTTTCATTACACGCTTATATATCTATCTATCAACGTCCAACATAAACAAACAAATAGATTGACATAAGTCGATCTAAATATTTTAAAACTTAGTTTTAATTGGTAAAACTATTCAACCCCCTTCTAGTTTTCCACATACTCGTTAATAATATGTAATATGATTATGAAATCCCGACAGCTGTATGTATTGAAAAGTAGAGTCGTGCTTACTGTTTTTATGTGTTTCAAGGTCAAACTTGCAGATTCTATTGTATGTTAAAGAGTTATGTACAAGTGATGCAAATAGGTAAAAAAAAAAAAAAAAAAAAAAAAAAAAAAAAAAAAAAAAATGTGTGCGTATGTTAACATCTTTGTTTTGGTAAATGATAGCTTCCGCACACATTTAGTATGAAACTTGTACATATTTATAAAATATATGTCATATGAAAGATAAGTCTTAAATAAATTATTAAGTTTATTAAGTGTCTTTTGGCAAAATTATCTTTTATATGAAGATTAGATTAATCATACAAAATCAGAATGTTTATCCTTATAAAATATATGTCATATGAAAGATAAGTCTTCAGAATTATTGTTGTGTAAGTGTCTTTTTGGCAAAATTATCTTACGTGAGATATCATCATTTGGTTATGCGTGACCATTCAAACACAAAGGTATGTTTTAAAATTAATTGTCGGATGACAAGTTATAAATGAATCATGAATCAGAATCGTGAACCCAAACTCAAAGTGATAACATTTCTCTGTTGCATCATTTTTTCAATAAAAGTGTTTGATAAGTTAGTTGTTAAATGTAATTATAAGATATAAAATGACATAAAAGGGCATATCTATAATTGTAAGCAAATATTTGGAGGGTATATCAGTAATTTAAAGTTTTAACAGCTTCAAGATGTTTAACAGCTTCAAGATGTTTAAAAAGCTTCATAAATCAGCTTTTCATTTAGTAGCTATTTGTTTGAAATAAAAGTTTGAAGTTAACGTATTTAATCGGAACTATTTATTTTACAAAAAAATATTTTTTAATAAAAAACTAACAGCTCCTCTAAAAAGTCTTACCGAATAAGCCCAAAATATCTTTTGAGCGGTGCATTCCAATGACAAGTGACTAAAGTAAAAGAGACCGTGCGGTTCAACATTATAAAAGAATTGTCCATATAAATCAAACCATTAGAATTATTTAGTCCAGCAGTATTAACGTGATTATCAATTAAGAAGTTTGAATCCAAGAATGTGTAAAAGTTTTCCTTTTACTATAAAAACTTGTAGCATAAAACTTTCATTATACTAAAGGTCTAACGTCCTATTATAATTTAAACACACAAGGATTCCTAGTTTTACTTGAGATTGATTGTTGAGAACTTGAGATGTACAAGTAGACTATCGTTGTAGAGCTGCATATGAGAGTGTGCGGAGTGTATGACCACACATGGACTCAAAGCTGTAGGGACCTTAAAATGTATACTCAAAGCTCTACCAACTACAATTTCACTTACGTCAATGAGTATGCTTTCATGTTCTAAATTACTGTTTTATAGTTGAAGCAAGATTGTTACAGTGTCACTTTTTTCTTCACTAGTTGATATGATATATCTTTAATAGTTATGTATAATTATGATTGGCGTTGGTATACTGTTTAGACACGTTTGAGATAAATGTTTAGATAATAAAATCAAACAAAAAGGTATGAGGGTTTGAGAAATTCATTTTTTGAATATTATTTGAGAATCTTGGTGAGTGTGTATTGGTTGCTTCCGAAAGAAGGGTAAGATGATTGGATTGTTGATGTCCGAAGGATCATGCCACCCCAAAGAGAATCCAATTAAGTGCTACCTATCCAAATTGAAAAAGCAACAAGAGGATAAACTAAATAAATGTGTTATGTTCAAAGTAGATCTAGTCCACCTACCTCTCGATGTCTTCTTGTGTGAGGTTCCATGTAACAATTCATTTATGCAACACTATTACATACTCAAATGATCATAAAACTTTGGAATTCTGTATGTTGCATAAACAAGCTTTGTATAAAATCAAAGTAACACAAAAATCAAATCCTTGACATTAACCCGTTGTTAACAATACTCCTGGCATACATTTGTTAACTGGGATTAGACTATGCCTCTTCAAATGACTATTTGATCGAATAAGTAAAAGCTTTTACTGCATTTATTTTGGTGATCTAAAAGAAAAATCCATTTGACGGTCGATATGCATACACATTGCGGAAATGCTCAGATTTTGAGTTTTTTTTTAGTTTCATGGAACATGACAATGTCAAAATAGACAGTGAATTAAGTTTAGGGTTCGAACACCATATTTTCCTAAATTCGAACTTGCAAAAGACCTACATATTTTCACGACGAATCTGTATTAATCATGTACATGAATTCTAATAAACATGTGTACGTTGACATAACTTGGATGAAATGCATGTATGTATACGAAATACGTATGATGGACCCTACAAAATACCACTCTGAAAATGAAATCTGATAATGAAGTATATGGCTCTTCCCCTAACTAGCCACATAATTTGTACATTGCATTTGTATTCTCTTCTCTGACATGCATCATGCATCATGCTTCTACTACATTATCATCACAGCCCATACTAACCATCCACCCGTCACCAATATGGCAAGTTATCTCATTCATGCATTGATCATTGATGGAAGTGTATTATGAATGACAATATTGTATGATATGCTTTTATTGCCTATTTTGTAGCCCAGTCCACCTTTCCATTTGGATTAGTAAGGATAGTCCAACTACAGCTACCGCATTTAGGATGATATACTTTGCCCAATGTATTTGTTGTGAACACAAGCCCATATATATTCGTCCTTTTAAAGATAGCTATATTACCTTTTGAAATAAAACATAGATTATTAAATAAGTTTAAAGATAGCTATATTACCTTTTGAAATAAAACATAGATTATTAAATAATAATGACATGCCGGTTACTCACGAGTAGGGGTGTCATTCAGGCTGACCCGACCCGAACCCGACCTGACCCGAGTCAATTCGGGTCGGGTCAATCGGGTTCAAAAATATATTCGGGTTAATCGGGTCAACCCGAATTGATCCGATTTCTAAACAAGGTCAGGCTTGGGTATGTTTTTTTAGCCTTGACCCGACCCGAACCCGACTAACCCGGATCAACAACACCTTTACAATGTAAAATACTCGGGTTGACCCCAAACCCGAATTGACCCGACCCGATTGACCCGACCCGAGTTGACCCGAACCCGAATTGACTCGACCCGAGTTGACCCGAGTTCTAAACAAAGTCGGGTTCGAGTATGTTTTTTTAAGGCTTGACCCGATTTGACCCGATCCGAGTTGACCCGAACCCGACCGGGTCAACCCGAATAACACCCCTACTTACGAGTTGCACTCATGGGTACCCGGCAATTAAATTTTTTGTGATTAATGGTATGCTAAAAGTAGTTACAAGTGTTACAGTTATTAGACTTGACATACAAAATAATAAATAAGACATCATAAAGTATACTCAGCGGAAGACTTCATATAATTGCCATTAATTAACTGAATAATAAATGCGTAACATACCTCTTTCAATTGTCTATATCTCTTCAATACAAGTGACAAAGTGGTAACGAGTTATCTCTTACCGTTTTATAACTCAAACCAATTGATGTAACAATAGTGTGTTACACCACGTTCTTATACACATGAATTAACAAACGAATTCAAGATATTGCTAGATCTACAAAACTTGTTTTAGAAAAACAAAACCAAACACCCTAGGAGGGGGGGGGGTTTGGCCGAAACTTGCAAGAGAAAAAGATTAGGGTTTAGGTTAATGTATGTGCACAAAAGTTAACCCTAAACCTTTACCATTGATTTGTTTATATAGTGAATGAAAATCTTAGGGAACAAGTTAGGGTTTTGGGTTGAAAAACCCTCTCTATGGCCGCCACTTAGACCCCCCAAGGGATACCCAATCTTTTCCTATTTTAGATTTTTCACTATTAGTCCTTCTCTTTACATTTAACGACCGTTAGTCATTTTTCGTTAAATACTTAACGATCGTTAGTCGGTTTTGTGTAATAATTAATCGTAATCATTTTACATTAATTATTTAACTTTAATTCCCATTCGTAATGTGTGTAATCCTGTGGCCACGAGTTCGAATCCGGACATACACGTTTATAAATATATACATAAAACCAACAGCTCCCACTTGGATATGTTTACAAAACGTGTAATGACATTGGTTACCGTTTAGCAACACGCCAATGCCCCCAGTACAACTCGTGCATGGTTTTCTAGAGAAAAACCGTTTTGATGATTCATCATCATATTCATCCTTTTGTTTATAATACCATGTTAATAAGAATATGGATCTTACTCATTTCTCAATTAACGATTATGTTTCTAGTTTTATGTGATTGATCAAGATTACCAATTCTTCTGAACGCATTCCAGAAGACCTTGGGCATGGCCATGCAAACATCTTGTTAAACCCTATGTGGGGCCCAGCAGTATTAAGCTTCAAAACAAATTTGAAGGAAACAAATCCCGTTTTGACTACAAGCAGAATTAATAAATTTCGCAACATTTCTGAAAACAACCCTTATAACTACCAGTTACGTATAGCGTTAGATTTCCTCACAGAAATGCACTACATCCATGACATTTCTCTGGTATCTCAAGTCTGAGGATCAATTTTCATGATGTACTTAATGACAAAGATCCATAAAGTACCATCATGTGGTTAGGATAAATCCTAAATTCAATCCATTGAATATCATCTGAAATTAGTCATGCTTCGCATCAATATAGTTTCAAGTATATCCTAACTAAAACTCATATTTGTCTTAGTTCAATATCATTCACATGTTTTTGATTGACAACGAAATATTTAGAGTAACTTAAGTTATTCAAGAATTTAAACATGCAAATATAAGATAGCATCATAATAAATGAATAATAAACATAACAAAATACTTTATTTCATTTGAATAATAATGTTTACAATATCTTTTATCTAAGACACTTAGTCACAGATGGGCATGAAATTACTAGCTAAGCGAAGTCCAAATTTATCAGACAAATGATTAAGTTTTTCATCAGGTAAGACCTTCGTCAAAGGATCTGCTAGGTTAGCATCTGTGTGAACTTTGAGTAATTCAATTTCACCTATCTCGGCTTGTTCTCGAACATAGTGATATTGTCTAGGATAGTGTTTGGTGCCCTTCATGACTCCACATTCATGGGCAAAAGTGATTGCTGCAGAATTGTCACAATACACCTTGATAGGATTTTCAATCGACGGCATAACTCCAAGCCCCGAAACAAACTTCCTTATCCAAACAGCTTCCATGGGAGTTTCTGACGCTGATATGTACAAGACATCGCAATAGTGGTCTGTTTCTTGCTCTTCCAATCCACAGCGCCTCCATTAATGACAAATATGTAACCCGTCTAAGACTTCAGATCATCTTTGTCACACTTCCAGGATGCATCGCAGTAACCTGTAACACACAGTCTACTCATATTTTTCTTACTCTTAGTCTTGGTCACTTGATATTACGAAAGGATCGCATGAGTCCATATTTTTATATTATTTGCTATACATACGAGTTTCTAACTCCTTAATAGTTTTCTACGTTATCACCACCACCTTCCATCACCACTTTCACTAATCATCACCACCATGGATTAGCGAAAACTTACTTTTGTAAATCTTGAGTCATCTACCATCACCACATGAATCCTACTAGTAAACCGACACCAACACTAGCACCACTAGCTTTAACTCTTTATATTCCAACTTCACTTCATATATTCTTTCTAGGAACTATTTTGTAGGCTTTTATCATATTATATTCTTACTTTTCTTATGATTGTAATAGGAGACTACACATCATGAGATCTTTGATTATATCATTTATATATCACATATATACATCTTATTTTTCTTTGTCAAAAAAATGAAATATATTGCATTAATGTTTTTCATTGTAGGTTCATCATCATATACACTCGATTGTATATAACTTACTCATCTAAGGATGAAGTTTACATAAATTATTTTTCTTATTTTAGGTGCTTCTTGACACCCTCGAACAAGGAAGAATATCCTTTAAGCACTCATATTGGATCGTCTATACACTTGGTTGTATATGACATATTTGTGGAAAGACAAAGCTTCTATTATACTAATATTTATTTTAAAGGTTCATGTTAACGCCTTAGAGCAAGAGGAGCTTCCGTCAAGCATTTACTGAATGCATCTTATACACACTTTTTTATATATCACTTATTCGTCAAATGACGAATATAGTTTTGCACTAATATTTGTTTTGTTGGTTTTTACTCATACCCTGGCGCCTCAAACAAGGGGGAGCAACCGTCAAGGAGGAGCATGCACGCATTAATCATCATTCTCACTTTTCAACAAGCCTTTGTGCTTCAATAAAAAGTAGAGAAAATAGGCTAACATTGCTATGCATTTTTCTTTATCATATATTTCTCATAACTTTTGTTGCGTAAAACTAACCTTGATGTAGGTTAAGCCTCTTAATTTGATCCATGGATCCGCTACCAAATAAGGGACGGATTGAAGTAGACGATTTAACTTCACTAGGGATGATGCAAGCTTGCCTTTTTGGGGATAAATAAAGTTAAACTTCAAGGACACACCCTTTTTGTTTCGACAAAAGGGGGAGAAGAGTGTAAACGGAGAAGGTAATGTAAAGGTAGTAAGGATACGAGTAACTTTTTACATTTTACTTTCTATTACCTTTACATATCTTTGTCATCATCAAAAAGGGGGAGATTGTTAGTGCAAATATTACGATTTTTAATCTATACAGTCTCGTTTGTTTTGATTGATGACAAACATGTAACTTGTAATACATAACGTAAAATGTACAAGTTACTTGTAATCACATTTTGTCTCAACATACATTCAACACCTCTCGATGTCTCAAGTCCTCGTATGTTACAACACAGGTTCGTACATGTTTGTTATGTGGCATTATGATCAAACCCCTTAACAAATCATTTAGAATGTTTAACAAATTTCTAACAAATATATACTTTTATTTGTACAAGTAAACTAACTATAATATTCATACAAGTACTAAAGTTTACTTACACTTGACAAAATACATTTTATTTTGACAAGCACTCAACTAGATATTTTTATAAAAGGTAACTACACATTTTATTAACTAGTTACATAATACATTTTACAAGTTTACTTTGATAAACTTTTTAATCTAAAAATAGAAATACATATTACATCATCATCTTTGAAATCCTTGGAAGATCTCTTGAATATTTTGGTTAGATTGTCACTCAATATATCAAATGTGATCTTAGTAAGATATGGTAATATCTTGGAAAGATTTGAAGAAAGATTTTTTAGATTTTCTGTCAGACACCCACGGAACCAAAAGTTATAAAGGGCGGAACTCTTTTTTTGGTTCCTTGGTCAGTGGTCACTGCAGATCACTTTTGCCTCTAAATAGAAGCCAATTGTTTTCTCATTTCTTCACCACTTCAAAACACATCTTCTACACCTTCTTGCATACATTTAGATCAATCATTAACAATGTAGTAACATACATTAAACACCCTAATCATCATGATCATAATGCTTCTAACATTCATCTTTGTTGTAAGCATACTCTACATTTTGATCAACCAAGGAAAGCTTGGAGATCTAGTCATCCCCATTCACCACAAGCTGAAGATCTATCACAACAAGTTTAGGAAACTTGTGATCTTCATCATGAAGGTTTCCTATCAATGGAAGTTCATTTAGAAGTAGTTATTTATATCCATTAGACATTTGTGTCATGGATCATTATTGTAAACATTATTGCATCATCACAACACTTTCACCAAACTAGATTAGATGGTTTATATGTTTGTGCCATAAAACACAAGGTTTGTTATGTTGGGCCATAAAACATAATTGGAGTGGTTGTACCCTTGTAAAATAACTCGACATCTAGCTTAGTGTCGGAAATATTGTATAAGCGACGTTAGGTTGGTTCTACCTCGAACTAGAACCCGATATTTAGCTTTGTACCGGAAAAAGTGTAGCGACGATTGTAAGGTTTTCTCAGCCTAGAAGGGAGCTTGTTGATTTTGTGAAGTAACTCTCGAGTTGGGTACTCGGGGAATGGAGTAGGGCGGAGAGGAGATCCATGACCGAACCACTATAAATCTTCGTGTTCGGTTTGCACTTTCCTTTCTTTATCTCTTTATTTTTATAGTTGCACTATACTATTGCTTGTGATGTGGTTTGATGTTGATGCTTGTGTGACAACTTGGTTTACTATGATTTATATTAGTCACAAATAATAATTGGTACTTTCATATTATAACAAGCTTCATAAACGATTTGATACAAAAGATCTAACGTTTTTAAACGGTAACGTATTCACCCCCCCCCCCTCCCTCTACGTTTTCACAATGCGCACTGCACTTTTTTTCTCTTTATCAAGTTTTATCCCCGTTGGGTTTTTTACTTTTTTTTCTTGGTAAAGTTTTTAAAGAGGCAGTATATACCGTATAATAAACGATGAATATCAAAGAAGGAGTATTACAAAAAATTATGGACTTATGTCTATTCCTCTTAATATTGATTAACAAGTTAAGGTTTTTACTTTACCTTATAAATATATTCATTTGTTAGCTATTGTGATGATTAATTAATAATACTACTCTCCTCTTTTTTACATTTCTTTACTCTTGTTCATTACTTTTCTCTGGGAAAAAGACATAAGATTTGAACCGAATTAGCACTTCTCAGATCAGGCGAGGCCTCCCCAGCGGAGCTGGGCGCCATATTCATATTTGTAACTTTCATTGTTTTGAGTCGAAGTTTCTTAAAATGTCATTATTAGTTTAAAGGATTAGTAATATTAGCATCAGATTTTGTACCTTACAAATTTTTTAAGACATAGTGAAAGTTGAGTTGGGCTTTACTATTCTAGGCCGATCGAGAAAGTTGTTGGAATGTGATGGCCCAATCTATTATATTGGACTCATAGATGCTGTGTTAAAAAGAAAAGCTATTGCAAAATGTGGCCCAAAGTCTTAGAGATATTTAAAAGAAGTATTTTTTTTTTTTTTTTTTTTTTTTTTTTATTTATTTTTTTAACCTTCTACAATAAGTGGTCTAAATGTTTGTCTATATTACTGCCGAGGCTGATTAAAGCCAGCTTGTTATGGGACAATGCAAGCAAACAGTTAACAGCCAAACATGTGTGATGAACAAATGCCTTTTATTTTTAAGTAAAGAATGAGATCTTGTGATTGCCGTGCAAAGTAATACATCTGCATGCATGTGAAACATGAAGTTCTTTCTATTTTCCATCAAGCAGGTTCAAGAATATATGTAGCCTAGACATGCCTATTTTCCAATGGATCATTCATAATAAATGCCTTGAGGGCCTCAGGGCACTTGTTAGACAATACCATATTAAATTTTTTGATTTAAAGTGTAACATTGTAGATAGAGGTGAAAAGAAAATCGATAACCTATCCAATCGGAAATAAAACCTGAAAACCGGCTTCTTGAAAACCGATCCGCCAGTTTAGAAACCGGTTTGTTATTTTTTGTTGTCAACCGGTTTGAGAACTGGTTGAAATCGGACTAGTTCTCGTAAAACCAGTTCAAACTGGACCGTTTCTAGGTTTAAACCAAACATTTTCTCTCTCAAAACCAGTTTCAAACCGATCTGGTTTTTTACTATTTGACTCGAATCAAAACCGGTTTTGAAACCGCTTTGGTTTTAAAAAAAGGGAAATGTGCAGCTCTAATTGTAGATGACCATTTTAAATATTGGAGCCTCGAGGTTGGCACGTGAATAAAGTGCATGTAAACGTGATTCTGCACCAAAAAAAAGTATAAACGTGATTCAAGTTTATATACTGTAGCTTCTGAACAGTTAAACGTGATTTATGGCTTTCATTTTAATCAAAGATATTATTCTTCTTGTTGTGAAAGTTTGACGCATGAATATGGAAACTCATTCAATAATTCAAGAGCCAAGCTCACTTTTGGAAAATAAGATATACTTTGCAGCATATTGGTTATTAAATTAGAGCTTAAAGATATCTAAACTCTGATCCATGTTTTCACGTAAGGAATCCACAATGCATTATATATAGAGCTATGCAGAAAATGAACGTACACGGTACACACGAGTCCAGTTGTTGTATGAATAAAAAATGGACATTTTTGATCCTTATCATGCA
Source organism: Chrysanthemum lavandulifolium (assembly GCA_022545495.1). Lineage (NCBI taxonomy): Eukaryota > Viridiplantae > Streptophyta > Magnoliopsida > Asterales > Asteraceae > Chrysanthemum > Chrysanthemum lavandulifolium. The sequence continues at coordinate 163,242,554 of CM040244.1, read as the reverse complement.
ATCAATTATATACGACTCGATCAGGAGAAGGTGGGAGTTTGGGAATTGTGTTTGCTTCTGCTCTATAAACACATTGGAGATAGAGAATTCATAAATTCCAATGACGACGATAACTTATATTGTGAATCGTTCCGTCACAGGCTCTTGATTTTCTGTTCCATTGTTGTCACTAAATTTCTCAAATTGATCTCCACAACATTAGAGTTTTTTGGGAATTTTTTCGAGTCTTCCCTCAACCTTTGGACACAATATGGTAGCTTACTACCTTCTCATTCTCAATACGCTACAAGGTTAGTTCTTTCCTTAAATACGGTTTTAAGTTTATCAATATAGTTTGAATGTATAGCAACTACTTATGTATTATTTGTTAGATTGTGAAATTTACTTTTGGTAAAAAAAAGAAAGAAAAAACGACCCAAACTATACTCACCCTTACTTAGACTCTTAGAGCATCCATAATACGTAAACTTTTTTTAAACTTTATCTATGACACAAATAAGACACAAGTGCAAATTCAAATGTAAAAAATTAAGTTACAATCTTTTATGTATCATTTTATTATATAATAAGTATGGTGTAAGTTGGGAAATCATCAAGTTATTGCCTCAAAAATGACTTAAGGTTCTTCAAGTAATAGACAGAAAAAAGTCATTAGTCATTGCTCCAATGTAAAAAATTGTTAATAACGTTTTTAAGCTTTCTTTTACCTTCCATTGAAGATGCACTTTAAACCATTGATGTCAATTTGGTTGTCTAGCTGTGTTTGACTCACAATTTAGGTCACAAAATACTTTCTTGATGATTATCAAAGTTGCTCATTAATTAATCTTAATTTTAACCTACACATACAAATGGTTAAAGTTTAAAAACCGCAGTTCTCCTTTATACTCCTTCATTTGAATAAGTTTTCTTACTATCTATAACTGTTTAGGGAAGAACGTGGATCTTTGTCGAGAGTCGCCAAATTTCGCATCTATAATGGGCTTTGCAGACACAAGACTGGACTTGGACGATGAAATCTCAAATGAAGATACAAGATACTACAGTGCACTCGCGATCATGGCTTCTAAAACTGCATATGAAAACAAAGCTCGTGTCGAGAAAATAGTCAAGGAAAATTGGAAGGTAGCTTTAAATCACAAATTTAATGAGTATAATCCATTGGTGTAGGACACTTACAAGAACTGAATCTAACTAACTAACATGAAATTACACATCATTTTACAGATGGATTATATAGGATTTTACAACTGCTCGAATGGTAAGAATCAACTAACATCCATGTTTCATTCTTTTATATCATATTATATAATGTCTTGATTCCACAACATATTTCTTTAGCATTCGATGACAAGATGACGGAATCGACTCAAGCATTTGTATTTTGCGATACAACTGGGGATCATGAGTTAATATGTGTCTCTTTTCGAGGAACATCAGCCTTTTGTGCAGATGATTGGTGTATGGATTTTGATTTTTCATGGTTCCGTCTTGAAGGCATAGGTAAAGTTCACATGGGTTTCTTAAAAGCCTTAGGGTTACAAAAATGCAATGAAAGGTATGCGAAGTGGCCTAATGAAATTGAAGAGGACAAGCAAAATGGAAACACCTTTGCTTACTACAAGATTAGGGAACTACTAAGAGAAAAACTTAAGAAATACAGGAATGCACGGTTTATGGTCACAGGCCACAGTTTGGGAGGTGCACTTGCGGTCTTGTTTCCAGCAATACTAGCAATTCATAACGAGTCTGAGTTGCTAGAGAGACTTGAAGGTGTGTACACATTTGGACAGCCAAGAGTTGGAGACGATAAGTTTTGTAGATTCATGGAAGAGTTGTTGGGTGTAAACAGGTACTTCCGATTCGTTTATGCAAATGACATTATCCCCAGAGTACCATTTGATAATTCTGACTTTCGATTCAAGCACTTTGGCTACTGTTACCACTTCAATAGCTTTTACAACGGGCAGGTACTTTCTTTTTGGATTAAACAATCTATACTTGTCCATATTTGTGGTCCGTGCTCATAGTTATTAATTCGAGATTGTGATCACTCTTTTAGTTCAAGGTATTTTAACATTGCAACTTATTACAAGACGATATTGGATTTTTTTTTCCAGGTTGTGAAAGAAGTACCAAACAAGAATTACTTCTCGAAGAAATTGGCACTTGTGCACCTGAATGCTGTATTTGAATTGGTAAGAAGTTTCGCTTTGCCATATGTCTACGGAAGAAAATACAAAGAAGGGATAGTTCTTATAGGAGTTCGATTGATTGGGCTAACATTTCCCGGATTATCAGCTCATTTAACTCAAGATTATGTTAATCTTACCCGTTTGGCTTCTCCTGACACTTTTTATTCCTTAAACTATGATTACAATGAAGATGAGATTGATCGTTAAGATGGATTGTATAGTAATAAGATAGTTATCACTTATCAATTAATAAGGATGTGCCTGGTATGAAGATATATATGAGAATAAGGATGACGAATATGAGCGGTGTATTGCTTAAAAGAATAAAGCGTTTCGCTATTCATTGTAAAAAATACTTATGCAATTTGATCCATTGTAAAAAGTTGATATTAATCGGGGATAAAATAAATCCTTTTGCAACTCTATATCCTTTTAGCTTATTGTTTGAATTTTAATAAAGATCTTCATTTAAACAACAGACTAGGATTATTAAGTGATGATTTATTTTAACCGCTTAGCGTTGCAGTATCAATGTGTTTTTGCGTTAAACATATCATTTTATGTAGACAAGCAGCAAAGTTCTATTAACACGAACATGCACATTTACGATAGCAAACCCGCCACTTAAGACCTTACCTGCAAAATTACAATTCAGGCATGTAACTGAGTGTAAAAAATATGTATACTTGGATGGATCTATCAAAATGCACCTCTGTTTCTTAGATCTCGAGAAATATAAACAAATAGAAATCCGTAATTGAAGGTTAAAACATGAATCGATTGGAAGAAAATAGATGCAGAATTAATTAATCACATTCTTAAGGGGCATAAAATTGTTAATGTACTATCTGCCTCACGTAGCCCATTACAATACTGATTAAAAGATTTGAATACAATTATGTTAATGTTTTAAAGATATGAAAACAGTTCGTAACATCATTATTCCAGCATGTAAATATTGAATGTGAGACTTCTGGATCTTTTTATTCTTATAAGTTTTAACATCGATTTCACAAAATCAAATGTCTATTAATAATGCTATGTCAAAAACTAAACTTTCGGGTATTTAGATTTCTAGTACTCCTAAGTCCTAACTTTTATTGTATTTTAGTTGTTTAAAATTTCAAATACACGTGAACAAAAACTAGAAAAACACATGTATTTATTTAACTAAAAGAGAATAGCATTATTAAAAGCTAATAAAATCATTCCACGATCTATTAATTAGTTGACTAATTAGCCAACTTCTATGCATGTTCTTCCTAATCATATCACCTTTCTTCTATCATAAACCCATAAACAACTAACCATTGAACATATATGGCTACCAAAACAACATGTGACAAGTCATTTTGCAAAGACTATCTGCTACTAAGCCCCGAAAGACGTTAGATTATGGGATCTCATAATGCTTTTGTTCTCCAAAAGGATCGGAAACAGGAAGTTCATCGATTGTCCCACTGGGACAGTTGAAGATAGCTTTCCACGACGCTTCGTCATTTTCATATCTATTGTTGCCCAGAAGCTACTCCAGGTAGTTAACAGACCTCTAGGTTGGGTTGGCTCAGCCATCGAATTTCTGCCTAACTGTTTAGATGCCAATGGTGGATTTCTCAAGCTACTTTTCAATTGCATATCAGGTTTTGCATTCAGTCATTTTTTTTCTTCATTATCGTATTTTCCTTTCTTCTCGTACCATTGAACTAATTTCAACTCTTTAGGTTATCCTTAGATATTTTAAGGTTCAGGAGATCCTCTTTAAGTTATTGTGCTTTTGGTTTTTTTGTAATAAATCAGTGGTAGATCAACATTTTATTTACTATTTTTTTCATTTGTGAATGTCTAAAATAAAGTATAAATATATGTGATTTTAAAGATAAAGTTTCAATTTTACAAAAAAGAGTAAAAAATAAATCCGTTGAAATGATGTCGTTACCTAATACCTATGTATTGAAAGATAAAAATTGCTACTACCTCCGCCTCATATTTATAGTCCATTTTTCTTTTTTCGGTCGTCCCAAAATAATTGTTCACTTCCATAAATAGATAGGGAATATATATCAAGTTTACCATATTACCCTTAGTTGAGGTTATTATTACAAACTTTAAAGAAGTTAGAAATTAATTGGTTAAATGTAAAACTGTCTTTGTGCAAAAAGTAAGAAAAATAAAGTTGTAATGATGATGTTTTTCTTAAATTATGTGTTTTTTATCTGTGGACAATAATTTTGAGACGGAGATAGTATTTGAGAGGTGTAATTTATGGAGTATTTTGTGTCAGGGCATTAGTTAAAGTGTATTAATTCTCGAACCTTTCTTTTAAATTAAATATTGCATTTAATACACATTTATTAAATTTATAAATTACTTTAAACAAGTGTGTTTTTAATTTAATAAGAATAAAATTTTCTTAAACAATCGTCTTAACCAATGCCTTGATGGTACTGATAACTCTTTGTTTAAAGATTAACTATTTTGGAATATTTAATTTTTAAGAGCTGGAGTTGATAGTGAGTTTAAAAATAAATGGCTTTGTGAATAACTTTTTAAATATTTTACTTTTTGGGTTTTTTTAAAGGGGTGTTTGTTTAAGCTTATATGTGAGCTTATGAGCTTATTTGATTTTGACTTATATTTCATAAGCTTTAATTTTTCAGCTTATTTTGAAACTTGTGAGCTTATATAAGTTTTTATGATGCAACGAGTTTTTAAAAAGACAAAAAGTTAAAGCTTGTGAAATATAAGTTAATATCAAATAAGCTCATGAGCCCCTTAACTTGTGTCATGATGACTTAGGGGTGTTATCGGGTCGGGTTGAATCGGGTTTTTTAATATGAAATAGTGACCCACAACCCGACCCGTTAAGTATTCGGGTTATCAGGTTCGGGTTGTTGTCGGGTCGGGTCGGGTTGTGTCAGGTCGGGTGATTCGGGTTAATCGGGTTCCTTAGTTTTTTTACTCATAAATTAAGTTACGGCTCAAAAAATATATCATGAGTTAACTAAGATGAGGAATTTTCAAATGCTTACTCTTATTTTGATGCTTACCAAGGGACAAATCCCCACCATCTATTTAGTTTAATCTAATGGTGGGGATTAACCTAAGATTTAATATGTCTAAACCTAAGTACATGTTTTTCTTGTCTTTTTTTTTTCTTTTTTTTTTTTTTTTTTTTTTTTTTTAAACGTTTTTGTTAATATTCACGTTTAATTTTACAAAATTCGCATTTTTAATATTCACGTTTTCTTTTGTTTGTTTGTTTTTTAATTCACGTTATTTTTTTTTTTAATTCGCTTTTTTCTTCCCTTTCATACGTTTTCGTCCGTTTCAACACGTTTTCATCTATTTTTGTCCGTTTTCATACGTTTTGCCCGATTTCATACGTTTTGTCCGTTTCATACATTTTGTCCGTTTTCATATGTTTACTTTGTTTTCTTACGTTTTCTTCCATTATTCATACGTTTTGTCCGTTTTCATACGTGTTTTACGTTTTCATACATATTCGTCCGTTTCATACGCCGTCCGTTATTAAATATTTTCGGCCGTTTTAAACGTTTTCATCGTTTCGAATATCACAAGTGATATTCGAATAGCACAAGTGATATTCGAATATCACAAATGATCTTGTGAATATCGCAAGTGATGTTATGTGATATTCGAATATCACAAGTGATATTCTCGATATTGAGAATATCACGTGATATTCGAATACCACAAGTGATTTTTGAATATAACAGTGATTTTCAACTAATGTTTTGTAACATGAAAATCATACGTGATATTCAAAATATCACACGATGATATTGATAATATCGCAAAATGATATTCATACTTATCGCAGTGATATTCGAATATCGCAAACTCATATTCGAATATCACGGTGATATTCACAAAATCACAAGTGATATTCAAAATATCGCGGTGATATTCACAAAATCACAGTGATATTCGAATATCACAAAGTGATATTAACAAAATATCACTTGTGTTTTCGAATATCACAAAGTGATATTCGAGATAATCACAGTGATATTCAATATCACGAAATCACTGTGATAGTCGAAACGATGAAAGCGAACGAAAACTTAAGAAAATGGACAAAACGAAGAATACGGACTAATTCGTATGAAACAAGCGAAACGTATGAAAGAGTAAAACACGATGAAAACGGATGAAAATGGACGAAAATGAAAGAAAATGATGAAACGGCGGAAACGTAAGAAAGCGAATAAGAACGTGTGAAAACGGATGAAAACGTATAAAATCGAAGAAAAACACGAATAAAAAGCGTGAAAAAAAAAAAAAAAAAAAAAAAAAAACGTTAATTAAGAAAAACGTGAATAAGAAGAAAAAAAACAAAAAAAAAAGTGAATAAAAAAGAAAGACAAAAAGACAAGAAAAAAACATGAAGTTAGGTTTATCTAATAAATCTTAGGTTAATCCCCACCATTAGATCAAACTAGATGGATGATGGGGATTTGTCCCTTGGTAAGCATGAATTTATGGGTAAGCAAAATAAAGTGCCTCAAACTAAGATTATGGCTTTTAATATTACAACATGTACAAATAAAAAAACAATGAAACATGGAGGCGTGTGAAAAAAAAAGAGTTCAAAATCAAACTCCAGTAAGCAAATAAACACACCAGTAGTGGTCTAAAGAAAATAAGAAAAAAACTATAGCTGTACGAAAAAATTATTAGCACGCAAATAAACTAAATGAATTATTAAGTATTAACCATATATAACAGTGTTTGGATCTTAAGCAAAAAGGCATGCCTTGATTCTTAACTACGGATAATAACCTTTATAGATCTTAGGCATAGCTAGTGTGGAAAGAATATGCATAATTAACCATATATAACAGCTTTTAGGAAGAAGCAGTAATATTACCACACGCAATTACACTAAACGAGTTGTTTAGTACATTAGCAGTTTAGTATGTTAACAGTTAAATATGCCTTGTCTAATTGTAAAAAGCTAGTGGGCTTATACAACTTTTAGGAAAATAATTTTTATAGAATATATTTCGGGTCGTATCGGGTTGACCCGATAACAAAAATAATTCAACCCTAACCCGACTCGATAACTATATCGGGTTATCGGGTTCGGGTCAGGCAACCCGATAAGGTTTTCTAACCTGATTCAACCCGACCCGATATGCTTTATCGGGTTCGGGTTAGGGGTCTGACCCGACCCTACTGACACCCCTGATGACAAGAGTATTGAAGCATTAAATGAACACATTTATTTATTTAATAAACATTATTTCTATTAAAACAATGATAATATTGGTAAATATCACAAATTTAAAAAAATATTAACATCTAGCAACATGTAAATATGATATAATTAATACATTTAATGCTTCAAAACTTATGAAAAACTTAGGGGTCGTTTGGTTCGAAGGAATTTGATGTAATCTGTTGTAATTGTAATCTGAATTACATAACAATCCTATTTGGTTGGCAGGACGGATGGAATTGTAATTCAGATTACATTACATCGGGTGTTTGGTTTGCAACGTAATGTAATTGAATTACAACAAATTACGTCCAGTGATGTAATTCAGATTACATAGCAAACTTGATGGAATGTGTTGTAATTGATTTTACGAGTTAAATATCGTATTTATCTTTCATCGTTATTATTATTATATTATTTAATTTGAAAAATAAATAATAATTATAATAATTATTTTATATTATATATAAATATCTAAATAAATAATTAATTTTTTAATAATTATTTTATATTAAATTTATGATTTTATTTACTATTTTATTTAAAAAGTATTATTATTATTATTATTATTATTATTATTTTTAATACTATTATTATTATTATTATTATTATTATTATTATTATTAAGTAATATTATTTATTATTATTATTATTATATTATTAAGTAATATTATTTATTATTATTATTATAATTATTATTATTATTTTATTATTATTAATATTATTATTATATTTATTATTTAGTATTATTTACTATTATTATTATTATTTTATTAATTATTATTATTATCATATTATAATTGTATCAATATTATTATTATTACATTTATTATTTAATAATAATAATAATAATAATAATAATAATAATAATAATAATAATAATAATAATAATAATAATAATAATACCATACAAGGCCCAGGTATGCCCAGATATATAAACCCAAACGAGTCACAGGATTCTATTTACGGTAGTGTTTCAAGATCCATATTTCAAGCCACAAGTCAGTCAATGATAAAATACCCTTAACACGCCATCATCTCGGCTAAACAGGGCTGGATCACGACTATGACATGGTTATCCATAAGATCTGTATGGACATAGTACCGACCTAGACTTTGTTTAGTCTTAGATATCTCTAAGCATAACAAGAACTTATAAATATGAAGATCCATAGAAATTAGTTATATGTATGATTAAGGTCATTCAACATATATAGATTTAGCCTGCCATTAGACTAAATATATAACAAAAATAAATAATAAAAAAGTAAACTTACAAGAAGATTGTGGCCAGAGGCCAATCTTTTATTCAAAAACTTCAAATATTATACAATACTAGACTAGTCGGATGATTGCTAGTCGGATTATTACTAGAGAGAATATTATACAAAGTGGAAGTGTGTGTGTGGAAGTCTGCGCCCTTCCTCTTACCCCTCTCTTCTATTTATAGGAGGGAAAAGATTCCTATTATAATACATTATTGTCTATCGACATATAAAAACGACAAAACTTATATAATTAGGCCTTATATTTCTGGCCGACATATTAAATAAAAGAAAGATGCTTCTTTTACGTCTCTTTCATTTTCTCTTTTCCTGAGGACGATTCTCCTTTAGAAATATGTTTTGATAACGTATTCTTCATTTCTTCAAAAAGATCTTCTAGAGATACTTCTTCAATTTCTTGGGATTCTCCTGCCAAGCAATTGTATTGATTGCTATCTTCTGACATTGTCTTTATTGAAGAACCTGATTCTTGATATTCAAAATTTTTATCAAATCTTTCTTCATTTCTTGAAGATATGCTTCTAAAATTTCATCTCTAGAAAGACTCTCCTTGCCTTGATTCTTCAACTTATCAATAATTTGCTCATAAGGAGAAGGATTTTCCTTTTTATTCTTGAAATCATTCTGAGCTTTATATTTAACCAGAGCTTGTTTTATTAAATCAATAGTTTCTTTGGAGTTTATTTCTCCATTTTCTGGATTTTTAGCAAGCATTTTCTTCCAGAATTTTGTAAAAAATGTCCTCTGAAGATGAGGAATTTGATCAGAGGTATAATTTACCTCTGGAGCCCATTTCCATATCCATGGGACTGAAAATTCAGTGAAAAAATGTAAAGAGGGTAGAACCTCTTTGGCACCATTTGCCTTTGACACAGAATCTATCAATTTTGGGGAATTATTAACCCACTCAACATATAAACCTTTATAAGGTTCTGGTAAAATTTGAACTGATGGACCATATGATTGCCACCAATGTATGAACCAATTTGGAAAGAATTTATTATAAATCTTTGGGCATATTTTAAAAAACCAAGAATGAGTTTTCTTAGGATTAATATATAAAAATGTTTTATGAAAAGATTCAACATAATCCCAATAATTATATTTAACTGCAATTTTTTGTTGAGGATGTATAAACTCCTATTCTTTCATGGTACTCAAACCCCATTCTTCAGCAGATATTACTTGCTTTATTATAACTTTGCTAAAATTATAGATCGTACTATTCTGATCTGTAAAATGACGGACCTCTATTGATCCAGTAGAAACGAGTATATTCTCGTAATAAGATCTTGATTTATAAGCATAGGCTGCACAGGGAATATTGTCAAGATATCTTGACATCAAAACCCATGGGTCATCTCCTGCATCAAAATATCTCATAACATCTTGATATTCAAGAAAAATTATTCTCTCCTTATATGGAGATTGACAAAATTCCTGAGAATCCTCATTATCCTCTTCATTAAGAGCATTGGCATAAGAAGGATTATTTTCTTTCTTATTTTTTTATGAATTCCAAAAATTCCCCATATAAAGGGTCATTTGGATTTAGCATTGGCGTAGATGACGATGATGATGATGTATTAGCAATATTTTCTGCTATTTGCCTTTTGTTTCCATATTGGACCAATATATTATTGGTACCTGTTCTGCCACCACCTCTATATAAGTGGCTTCCTCTTCCTCCCCTTCCTCGAGGAATCATTTCTGCAAATATTCACGAGTTAGAAAATCAGGAAGAATATTATCTTTCCCTTTTTTATATTCAATTGTAAAATCAAATGGCGCTAATTGAGCTTGCCATCTAGCAAACATTTGCTTAGAAACATCATGCTTAAAATCTTTATTAAACATAAATTTAGCTGCTTGACAATCTGTCTTTATTATAAAATGTTGGTTATATAAATCATCTTGAAATTTTAAAACACATTTGATAATTGAAAGAATTTCTTTTGCCACAGTAGCATAATTTTTCTGGGCATTATTCCATTTTCCAGAATGAAATCTAATCAAATTTTCTTGTTTAGATTCTGGATGAATTTGTTTTAAATTCCCCCATACCCTATATCTGAGGCATCTGTTTCTATAACCTTTTCCCAATTTGGATTAGCCAAAGATAAGCATGGAAGACTAGTAACTTTTGTTTTAATTGTTTGAACTGCTTTAGTATGATTTTCAGTCCAGGATGAAGGAATCTTTTTTAATCTGTCATATAAAATAGCTGTGTCTTTAGCTAAATCTTTATAAAAAGCTGAAGTATAATTTAAACTTCCCAAAAATCTTTGTAATTGAGTCTTATCAAGAATTACATATGGAAATTTAGATGCAAATTCTATACTTCTATTAATAGGGATAATCTGGCCCTTTTCAATATTATGGCCTAAAAATCTTATTTTAGTTTGAAAAATCATCATTTTTGGTTTTGAAATAACCAAACGATTATTAATTATATTTTTGTCAAATATATCTAAATGTTTCAAATGTGTTTCAATATTTTTGGAAAACACTAATATATCATCAATATAAATAATAATAAAGTCACTATAAGGATTAAAAATATCATTCATAATATTTTGAAATTCTGAAGGGGCATTTTTAAGGCCAAAAGGCATGACATTCCATTCATATTGTCCAAATGGGACATTAAAAGCAGTTTTATATATGTCTTTTTCATTAATTTGAATCTGCCAATATCCTGACTTTAAATCAAATTTTGAAAAGATTACAACATTATGTAATCTATCTAATAAATCCTTTTTATTAGGAATAGGATATCTAATCCATTTTAAAACTTTATTAAGAGGTTTATAATTAATTACTAATCTAGGGACTCCTCTTTCTTGTTCTGCATGTTTATTAACATAAAAAGCAGTACAAGACCATTGAGATTTTGAAGGTTTTATTAACCCTTTTTGTAATTAAGAAGCTATTTCTTTTTTACATAAATCCAAATATTTCAGAATTCATTTGACAAGGTCTTGCCTTGCTAGGAATTTTATTTTCACAAAAATATTCTTCATAAGGAAGGCTAACAATATGTTTCTTTCTATTCCAAAAAGCATTAGGATGATCATTACAAATTTTTAAAGAAAATTTATTGAATGACAATTGTATTTTATCCTTTAGTTTAGGATTATCTAATTTTTCATCAATAGTAAGAATATTAACTTCTTCTTTAAGAAAATAAATTTGTTTATTTTTTGCTTTTATCCGGTCTTGGATTTCTGAAAGCATTTTAGTGACTGGTTGCATTATAAACTTAAATGTTATATCTTTATTATTTTATTTAAAAATGGTGTCCCCAAAATTATCTGGTTGGACATATTTTTTATTAAAACAAAACTTGTAGGAATGCAAACTTTATCTTGACAAACTTTTGCATTCTGTAATTTATAATTGATGTTCATTTTTTCACCACTAACTGTACTAATAGAGTGGGATGTTTTATTAAAATATCTAGTTGGTATCAACCCTTCTTTGACACAATTTAAATCTGCCCCACTATCAATTAAAGCAGTAAACTCTTGAGTATAATTATTATCAATAAGTAAAATAATTTTTACCCACCATTTTTGTGAAGTAATCATTTCTAAAGTTTGAAGAAAATCTTTACTATTTTCTGGAAAAACAATATCTTCCTTATTATCAATAGGTAATTTCCTTTTCAAGTTTAGACATTCTAACATCTAGATTTTTATTACTAATTTTTAATTTATTAATTTCCTCTTTTAAATTATTAATCTCATTTAATAAACTTTGAGTATTAATAGGTTTATCAATGTTTTGTCTTTCCTTAAGCATTTTATTAACTTCAACCATAGAATAAGGAGAATTATCTTGACTTATATTATTACTTGTTTCACCTTCTGATTTACAAATTTGGCTAATGATTTTAGCCCTAATATCATCATCTTTTATTAATTTTAAAAGATCTAATGTTTCACTTGTCAAAACATTTATTTTTAACTCATCAAATTGAGATTGGATTTTATAGATATCCATCTCCATATTATTATTTTTATAAAAATCAGCATCTTCTGAAGTTGATATAAAATCTTCTTCTTTTAAACAATGACAATTTATCTCTTGTTCTGAAAAAGAACTTTCTGAATCAGAGGAATAATTATCTTCTGATTCTGAATTTAAAAGAATTTTAATTATCTTTTAATTCATCATCTATATTAAGACTATTAATTTTCTTTTTAACTCTGCATTTATTTGCAAAATGACCAATTTTTCCACATTTAAAACAAGTAATTGGTTTTTATCATTTTGAAATTGTTTTCTTTTAAACCTTTTATCTTCCTTTTTTTTAAATCTGGAAGATTTTTTGTAATCAGAAAAATTTCTTTTCTTTGAAGACTTATAATTCTTTTTATCAAAAGAGTTTGAACAATTTATACCAAATTGGTCACAGAATTGACCCAATTGTTTTCTTTCATTCAAATTCTGGATCTTAATTTGTTGATTTAATTTTATTTCATTACATAAGGCTAAACCTTCTTGAATGCAAGTTCCTATTAACTTACCATAAGTAAAAGAACCATAATTTATATTAATATCATTTTCCTTAGAATATTTTTAATTCTTTCAGCAAATAAATTGGGTAATCCATCTATAAATTTAGATTTCCAATGATCACTATTAGAATCAGGGAGTTTCATAACTCTGCTAAGAAAAGTATCTTTATACCATCTAAAAGAAGTTAAAGTTGGACATTTTAATCCATTTAAAAGAGTTCTAATATTTTCAGAATTATCAGACCATCTACCAGTAAAATGTTCAATTATATTAACAATTAGAGTATAAACAGCATTAGAAACTTGAGAATTATTTTCTATTTTAACTGTATTAAGGACAGTTGTTTGATCCTCTCTGGAAAGATAATTATCCCACCAACCTTTTAATTGACCAGTAAAACATGCTATTATCATTTTAGTCACAGTTTTATCATCATTACCATTATTTTTAGCAATATTACAATACATCGTCATACGATGTACTAAGTTATAGATTTGCCTTTCAGTATAACCATCTATATTCCATTCATAAATATTTTTCCCACTGTAACTATTATTAATAATATATTCATTTTCCTCATATAAAACATCTTGGGGAGTAGGTCTAGGATAATAATATTTCCTTTGAGAAGGCTTATTAGCATATTTACCACTATATTTTTCCATCTTATTAAGCTCATCATTAATTTTTTCTTTATACTCTTCATCAGAAATATTATTCTCACCATCAATGGCATTTAGTTTTAAAACTTTAAATTGATCTCTTATTAATTTTTCCAATTCAGAAGTAGATTTTAATTTAAAATCTGTAATTTCAGGAGGAGGTTGAATACTAGCAGTAGCTTGAGAACTACTTGCTTCTTCTTTATTTTCCTCATTAACATTTTGCTTATTTTTTAAATCATTTATTTGAGATAAAAGAGTTTCAACTCTTTTGTGTATAGAAAAAAATTGTTCTCCTAACACCACTAAATAAATATTTGTAAAATTACTTTGTTTTAAAATTTTATTAACATGACCTGTCGTAACAGACAAAGTATCATTTTCAAATAATTTTTGAAAAGCTGCAAAATATAAATTTACATCTTCATTTTGTATTTGAAAAGGTTGTTGAGGAGGAAATATCTCTTTAGCAACCTGACCATTCAAAAGTTTATAATCTCTTTCTAAAACAGAAATATAATTTATGAGATAATTGTTAATAAACCATGGAACAAAATGAATGACTTTATTAACTTTTGATAAATCATTATAAAATTTTTCTTGTATTTCTTTTAATTCTATATTTGAAAAAGTTTCAAAAAACCATTTTCTAAAAGGTGTCCATTTCTCTAATTTAAATTCTTTAGAAATTAAAAGTCTGGTTGAAGAACCAGGAGAAAAATCAATTTTTTCTGAACTATCCATTAAATAGAAAAATTCATTTAAGAGGCAGTAATATCCTCATCATTATAGTTACCACGAACTATATTATTATTTCCAATTGTTAAATTATCAACTCTAGGAGGAAAACTTTCTTCTTCTCTTATTTGAGAAGTAGAAATTTCTTCTCTGATTTGAGAAGTAGAAGCTCTGGATGGCATATCAACTCTATATTCAAGATGACTAGAAAATAAAGATCTATTAGATCTACTTCTTCTAATTAAATTATTATTAAAAATTTCTTTATCAAATTTTATTTTTATCGTACCAACAGAGGTTTGAATAATATCAGTAAAATTACTATTAATTTTTGGTTGAGGAGGTATAGCTCCTTCTAAAATCCAATTTTCTGGAAATTCAATATCATCCCATTTTATAGTTTTTCTAGTGGAAATATTTGACATATCCAAATTACTTTCTATCAAAATAGTTTCATTATTTTTATTAAACCTTTTACATTTAGGATTCATAGTAGTAAGAGGTCTAAAATAAATTCTATAACATATACAAATTAATTCAGAACCAGGCATATAATTATAACCATGTGTTTTAACATTTAAAGTTAAACTATCAAGTATATTAACATCAGATAAAGATAATTGTAAATTAGGATAAACATTAAAATAGACTGGACCATGAGCCAGACTAGATTCTATCATACCAATTAAAGATTGTTGCCAATTTCTATTACGACCATCTCGTAAAACAGCTAAAAAACTTTCAGGTAACCCTTGTAAAGTTAAGGGTTTAAAAGCAATTTGCACTAGACCAATATGTAAATAATTATAATCTAAACTATACTTTTGAATATCTCTTTGATTTAATAATTTCAAAATCATTTCATTATTATCAAGTGTTATAGTTTCCTCAGTAGTTTTAACTGTCTGAGTAAAACCTAATTCTTCAAAAGTTCCAATTTCATAAATAACTTTTGGTTGGACTTTAGGAATTGTCCATTTATTTAAAAGATCTAAATTTCTGGGGATATCATATTCCTCGGTCATACTATTTTAAGAGATTTATTATTTCTTCCGAAAGATTTAACATAATTTGTTAAAGATATATATTGAATAACTTTAAACATACATATACCTCTTTTCCATGGCTATTTATTATTATTTTACTATTATTATTATTATTATTATTATTATAATATTATAATTGTATCAATATTATTATTATTAATATATTTATTATTTAATAATAATAATAATAATAATAATAATAATAATATTATCTATTATTTATTATTTATTATTATTATTATTATTATTATTATTATTAATTATTATTATTACTATTTTAATTATTATTATTTTTTATTATAATAATAATTATTATTATTTTATTTTATTATTAATATTATATTTTTATTATTTTATTATTATTATTATTATTATTTTATTATTAATATTCTTTTTATTACTATATTATTATTATTATTATTATTATTATTATTATTTATTTTTATTTTTATTTTTATTATTATTTTATTATTATTATTAGTATATATACTAAAAGGCAGGACATCAAGTTTTGCAAAAGCACGCATTAATTGCAAACTTTCTCAACTTGGCAAAAATAGTCCTTGAGGTTCAAGTGGCGCTGCAAAATAAGTCTTGCATCATTAATTGCTATCTATAGCAATCTGGCAAAAATAGTCCCTAAGGTTTAAGCGACGTTACAAGGTAAGTCCTAACCAAACATTAAATGCAAAGTTTCACAACTTGGCAAAAACAGTCCCTGAGGTTTAAGTGTCGTTGCAAAGTAAGCCCTGTAGCATTAATTGCTATCTATAGCAATTTGGCAAAAATAGTCCCTAAGGTTTAAGTGTCGTTACAAAGTAAGTCCTTTGAAGCCAATCCCGCTGCATCGCGCGGGTTTCTACACTCGTTAGGACTATTTTACAAGTCATCATTGACCGGACTTGGTAATGTTTAGACCATAGAAAATGATGTGTCTAGAGAGTTCCTGCAAATTTCGATTTCTTTTCACGTTTTTGACGAATAACTATATTTGAAATAAGTAGTTGAGCGCCTTCGTTCAACGATGGAAATGTTCTCTCACGTTATCAATAGATCAATAACCAAGAATTATGTATATAACGTGTATATTTAGAACTGTGTTTCGCTACAAACCTCTCTTCTATGTATATGTAAGTTGCAAAACCTGCAATGACAAAATAATCTAGAAACATGAATTTGTTTGATGATTATTGACATCCGGATAAAAAGAAAAACAAGTGTTATTTAAAGTCGTACGTTTGCAGTGGCGTGTAAACTTTTTTACAAAGTTTAAAATTTTCATATAAACGGTATCAAAAGATAAAAGTAAGCTTATTATATCTATATATTAAAGCTTAACGTCGGTGGAATATTATAATGTTTCAAACTAATGGTCGGTTATTAAGATAACTAGTTATTACTATTTATTATTATTATATCGTTATTATATTAGCTTTTTATGTTTTATAAAAAAAATTGAATTACATTACGTTGCGAGTCAACCAAACACATTGGCAGATTTCATCAATTACAATTACAACACATTACAATTACAACACTTTCCAATTCTTTAAATTACAATTACATCAAATTACAATTCCTTCCAAATATTACAATTCCTTCAAAAAAGATTATGTGAACCAAACGCCCGCTTATGCCATTATCACATAAGTTAGAAAACTCTTTAATTTTTTATCTGAACCGGCCTCATCTAGAAGGTCTAAGTTATGAATACATTGTGACTAAACAAGAAAGATATGGTGTGTGTGTGTGGGGCAGAATAAAATAGTGTATTTATAGTGTTGATCAAATAAAATATGAACATGTGATTAGTAGCATCAGCAAAATAATGGAAGTGATGACAAATGTAGTTTAGATCCAACGAATAAAAAAGTTGAATTATAAATTGGATTTGATTTGATATCATGTCAAAACAAATAGTACTATATATTTAACTTTTTTTTAAAATGGATTTGATTCAATTTCATATTTATCGATCCTTGTTTTTGTTCAAAAAAGAATCCTTGGTTGGATATTTTTTGAATTTCGAAAGAAAAAAAATAATAGAAATACTCTGTTTCGGAAAGATAAAAAAGCTTTTAACCTAAAGTTTTAGGCATCAATTTACTTTTAGTAATGTAACATTATTATCTGTATCTTATATCGGTTTATTTTTCTTGCAATTTGAAAGCCAATAAACAACAACAACAATACCCAATCCCGCCAGAGCGAGGTATGGGGGAGGTGGAATGTAGATAGTCACACCCCTACCCAAGAGTAAAGGGACTGCTTCCATTGAAAGCCAATAAAGTTTTTATCAAATGATGGACCGAAATGAATATGGATAGTTTGTTTCATATTGACGGGTCATATGAAATGCAGGAAAATTAGTTTTCCCTAATAAAGAGTTACAAGAGTTTTCGTCGGTGATCGGGCTAGGTGATATACGGAGAGATTTAGACAAGACAATTAAGCATCATGATCCAAGATACACAAGCGCACTCGCCATTATGGCCGCTAAATCTGCATATGAAAACCCAGCTTACATCAAACAAACGCTCGAGAAACATTGGAAGGTATGCAACTTGAAATAACTATGCACAAAAGACTCTTGAATCAAAACGCTAACGAAAGAAATGCATGATTGCATATGGAGTTCGTGGAGTTCTTCAATTGTTGGAATGGTAATCAGTCATGACATTAGCAACTTTTTTTATGAAATTCTAAATAGCTAGTCATTGAATCACCTACTTAGTTACCACTTAATTCTATTGTAGACTACGAGGAGGATTACACGACACAAGCGTTCATGTGGAGTGACAAGACTGGTGAGTCCGAGCTCATAGGTGTTTCCTTCAGAGGCACGTCACCTTTCAATGCTAAAGACTGGTCTTCTGATGTTGATCTTTCATGGTACTACCTCCCTGGTATAGGCAAGGTCCATGCTGGTTTCTTGAAAGCTTTAGGGTTGCAAAGAGCAAAGGGTGGCCTAAAGACATCCAAGTTGATGATAAGAAACCTTATGCTTACTATGCAATCAGACAAAATCTTAAAGATCGACTTCAAAACAACCCAAATGCAAAATTCATAGTAACCGGACATAGTTTGGGAGCTGCATTTAGCAATTGTGTTTCCAGCAGTTCTAGCACATCATCATGAGACTGATTTACTATCAAAACTTGAAGGGGTGTACACATTTGGACAACCTAGGGTTGGCGATCATAAATATGGTGAATACATGAAAGAGGTGCTAGTAACTCATGGCACGAGGTACCATAGGTTTGTATATTGCAACGATTTGGTGCCTAGAGTGCCATTTGACAATTCTGATCTTTTGTTCAAACATTTTGGTGATTGTCACTATTATAATAGCTTCTACAAAGGACAGGTAATTTTTTTGCATATCATGATGCCATTACCTTTTGTGACTAAATGTATCATGTTAACATATTATTCCCATTTTTAACGACTTAATATGATTGAAGTAATATAGCAAGAAGCTAGATTCGTACTAATCTCTACTCGTTCGGAATATTTGTGCAGGTGGTCACCGAAGAACCAAACAAGAACTATTTCTCCCTATTTGCTATTATACCCATGTTTGCAAATGCAACATGGGAATTGTTGAGGAGCTTTATCATCTATTATCGAAGAGGTCCAGAGTATTGTGAAACTTATACTTGCCGAGGTTTGAGAGTGTTTGGACTTCTTATAGCAGGATTGCCGGCTCACGGTCCACAAGACTACGTTAATCTTACAAGACTGGGTTCGCCTGAACTGTTCAAGCTCCCATCTGTTAACCACTTAACCACCACAGTCATATAACTTGTACATTTAGCCAAAACAAAGTTGCCCAAAAGACATTTATACTATGGTTACTATATATCTAATTTGTAGATGTTTGTGCTTTGAGGTGTTGTCCATTATTTTGGTAAAGTGTTCTAAGAAGCTACAAAGGTGTGTCACTCAATTAGATATCCAAGTTTTACGAGAAAGAGCTATAGGTAAACACCTTTTATTTTTATGATTTTTTTTAACAGCAGATTTATTAAAAACTAGCGAGGAGTTAGTAGAAAATTACATGGGAGGGGATATAGCGTTACAGGGGTAATTAAACCATTCTATCCAATTAAGAGAAGATTGTTTACATCTACTAAAAATCCAATTAAATGAAGAGAGTTTTATCTCGTTGAGGAGAAGATCTTTACTTGGTCTTTTTAGTGAGAAAACGGTGTTGTTTCTATATCTTCAAATAGACCAAATTGTTGTTTCAACCACCAAACCAAAAAAGTTTAAATGCTTTCCCTGTATAGGAGCACAACTTGATTGTTGACATCAAGAAGATTTTACATCGACACATTATCTACTCTCCACCACTTTAGAACTTGCTTCCAAATATCTACGGCAATCAGACATGACACAAACACATGCTATTTCGTTTCTATATCATTATCACACATTGGACATCTAACCGAATGTAAATCAATGCCCCGAAGATCAAGGTTTGATCTAGTTGGCAGCCTACCATTAGAAACTCACCAAGTGTTTATGTTGATCATTAACGGTAGACCTTTATTCCATCTTGTGGGATGTCCATCAGCAAGGTTTGACATGGATGTGATGTATGAACGCATACCTTGGCAAGTGAAACTTCTTGAATTGTTAAGTGTACATTCCCAAGAGTCGGGTTGCTGGGATATATGTGATTGGGCGAGTAAGTTGATTAGATTATTGAGCTCTTCTAGCTCATGGGCTGTTCGGATATTGCTCCTCCAAGCCTAATGGAATATAAGACTAGGAGGAGAAGACAAGCCCATCACCGTGTTAAGAAATGGACTGAGAGCCGGTGAAACATGATCAATAGTTGAAGAAGGGGAATTAGCAGTAGGAATTCTTTCACTTACAATAGAATTGGATTGGCATCAAAACGATATAACCTGGGGAATGAAGACGAGAGGGACGAACTACCCAACCAAATGTCGTTCCAAAAAACTAGTACTTTGACCATTCCCCACTTTTCTCTTGGACATTGAGGGTAAGTTTATCCTGTTGTGTTGTAGTTCATCCTTAAGCTTCATTATATAGTACCATGCTCCAGATTTATACTTTATTGTGGTGTTATCAAACATGCCACCTAATGGCCCATGTATAGAGTGGATACACTTGCACCACGAAGCTTGATCCTCAACACAAAATCTCCACCACCATTTAGCTAGTAACACTTGGTTAGTGATACAAAGACTACCAATACCAAGACCACCATTGACACGTGGTGGTATGACTTTTTCCCAAGCAATCCATGGTATTTTATTTTCATCATTGCTGCCACCCCAAAAGAATTTCCTCCTAATAATTTCATGCTTACTAGTGATCTTTTTTAGGGCCTTAAATGTGGAGAAGTAGTAGACTCCCAAGCTATTGAGGACAGATTTAATAAGAGTGACACGTCACCAATAGAAAGTGACTTCGACTTCCACTTTGAGAGTCGTTTGTGGAATTTATCCACAAGAGGTTTCCAATTATTGCATCTTGACATATTTGCATCTATAGAAAGACCAAGATAGATGCAAGGTAAGTGCGAGGCAAGACACCCCATGATGGAGGCAATGGAGTATAATTCAACATTAGAAACGCCAATCCAAAAAAGCTTACTTTTATTGAAATTTACTTTAAGACCATAAGCGAGGTGAAAACAAGTAAGGATTCTAGACAAGTTTAAGGCATTCGTGAGGGATCATTCCCCCATGATTAAGGCATCATCCGCAAATATAGGTAAATACATATACTGACACAAAGCGATGTATAACAATAGATTTGAAGATTTTGTGTCACATATTAATATGTGGCACTTGTCAAGTGTATGGTGGTATACTGTCACATAATATGAGGTATATAGCAATAACTCATAACTTCTGCTATTAGGGTATAGACTTTGGATTTTGTGACACGCGTAACAATTTATGTCACTAAATATTTGTCATATGACATAAATTTTGTGTCACTAGGAATACACAATACGCAGAAAAGGCTCACTTGCATAGTACTGTCAAAAGTTACATATAACTTTTCTAATATATACACTAGCCTTTTAGCGACGTCTTTTTGCAACAAATACATTAATGTCGCAATTTGGCGACATGTTACCGACAATTTAGCGACTGCAACTTCGTCAACGACGCAAACTATGTCACATTGTAAGTCGCAATCTGTTATAGAATAATGTTATCGCAAATTGTGTCACAGTTCACGTTCCTATTTTTGTGAAATTTAAGATCAAATCGCAAGCGAAGTCGCTAATTTGAAGACATCCAAATAGATGTGGCTGAATGAGTCGCTAACTTGCGACTTTATAAAAACAAATAGCTATTTGTATAGCAACTGAGCTATTTCACATATGTTATATATTTCTTTCATAACATATATAAATAAATAAATGATCAAAACCATTATGTTAAGAAGAATGAGAAATGTTTCAGCCTCACATTTGAAATGAAAAAGAATAATTTCATGGAAGATACATATTTTTTTATAGGTGCATCTGAAATGTGCGACTGTGGTTATTTCTCATTCTTCTCATTTTACTTTTATTTTTTATTTGATAAATGATTAATTAATCAAAAATCATTCATCAGTTTGTGATTTATCATTTATCTAACCCCTCATTTGGGGACACCACCAACCATAATTCCATCACCGCAACACCATCTCGAATCCACCACAACTCCACCGCAACACCACCTCAACTCCACCACATCCCACCGCAACTCCACCGCAACACCACCACAACATTTACATTTATCATGTCAAATTTGCCTTAATCATTTTCAAGAACTTCAATTTAATGCTTCATTCATGATATTTGTTGTAGATATGCTATGATTTGCTTTGTAGGTGTTCGATTTGCTCATTCAATGGATAATCGAAACGATTCACTGGTATGACATCATTCATTTAGTAAGGCAACAACTATGATACGTGTAATGACCAATGTGATATAAAATGATATACATATATAGATACATTTGTTGTTGTTTTATTGTTTGAGCCTAATTTGGTGTTATTGACTAAAATTAGTTAATTCATGTTTAGTGTGAACTCAAATTAAGCGTTGCTTTGTTCTTATGTTATGTAGATGTGTAATTTTAGTTCATAATGTTGATTATATGCTACTAGGAGTGTGCGAAACCCGAGATGAAACTGTAGAACTTTAAATAGAACTATAATTGTGCGAAATAGGTAGCGGATATAACTGTTACAATGAGTCAATGATGTTAAGACACATGTTATGTCGACGAATTCATCAGTGTGTATTGCGTGTTATTAGTTTTATTATGACAGACTTATTGAGCTGTTTTATTTTGATTAATCGGATCTTAGATATGAATGTTAATATGTATATAACTTTTAATGCTATAAATCAATATATGCATATGAATAGTGATATCAGCAGTGATAGAATGTAAATTTGGTGTTATAGCGTTAAAAATTTGGTAGGAGTGATATTGTTGCTTTAGAAAGGAACATTGGGTTGAGACGTTTAATAATATGCAGGTTTCATATTAGAATTATTTACTACAAGGTGTTGTAAATTTTTTTCCGTCATATCATACACCCCTGAACAAGAGGACACATGCTATATATATATATATATATATATATATATATATATATATATATATATATATATATATATATATATATATATATATATATATATATATATATATATATATATATATATATCACTATTCTAAAAGGCTCATAAAGGCCTCGCAAAGGCCTGAGGCTTGGTCATGCCGCCACGCCATGCCGTCACGCCGCCTTATACCACATGTTTTGGTAAACTCGATATATATGAATTATGATATGAATATATAAATATTTTCATACTTTGTGCCGCCTTATGTCACGCAAAAGCTTCGCTTTGACCGCAAAAGCGTGAGGCTTGATCATGCCGCCACGCCACGCCTATTTATAACCTTGATTATATATATATATATATATATATATATATATATATATATATATATATATATATATATATATATATATATATATACTTTTTAGATGCTAAACAATACAGTATGTAAGATGAATGTATGTTTTCTTATATGTGGATATTTAGTGTATCTGTAAAGAAGACTTACTTATAAGATTTCAAGCTTATATTATTTCTTGAGGTCTGTAAATGTTTCAGATTTTTAGTTTAATGCAATATTATTTTTTTTTGTCCACAATTTTGTGTTCTAATTAGTTGAATACCTTATTTGCGAAATTGTCAGGGATGTGTTATGCAAGTGACTTTGTCAACCGACTACCTATGCACTTTGCAGGTACAAAGATCATTATTGAGATTTGTTTTATATAAGAATATCAAACTTTGTTGGTGCTTTGCTTAATTAATGTGCAGTAGGATGATTACTGGATGAGATATCTTTATTGTACAGTCTCATGTTTTATGGAGTGCTAAATCAACACATTGATGAACACTGGCTCATGACGTGGTTGTTGGAACTCGGTTAGGATATCTAATTTTTGCTTACCCTTCTTTAATTGCATGTTGTTGAGTCTGAACCCACCCAGGTTACTTTTATTCAGAACTCGCGAATTAGTCGTATCTTTGGATACCATAAAATAGAGACGTAAAATGATCCTACATAGACTTCTTAAGCTGTTCGGTCCATCTCAATGCACATCATTGATTCAGGGGTGTATTTATGGATTACCGATTCGTTAAAATAAACACAAATATCAAAATATCAAATTAACCGGAAAACCCGACAAATTAGCCTTTTAGGAAAAGGGTTAACGAGCCAAATCTTACGGGTGTGATAGAAGTGATACCGGGAAAGTGATTTCCCGGGTCGTGTCCCAACGAGGTGTGAAATTGACGGTGTCGTTGAGTTTCGTGAATAGGACTTGAATTGGTTAAACAAATTTTGGATTTTGGATTACGCTAATCTACAATTTAAAGAACGAGAATGAAAATAAAGCACGTAAAACAAAATAAACTACAAATAAACTACTACTAAGCCTAAGAAACAATAGAATGAAGCTAAATTACATCCTAGGGAGCTAAAATGCAAAAACGTGAAAACCCGAGCTAATCCCGAGCCTCGAAAAGGAAAAATATGCAATTTAAGTCCTACGAGTGTAAAAACAATTTTCCTACATTCTAAATGACTAGAAATAATTTTAGGAAAAATCCGGGTATTTTTTTGACTTTTATTTTATTTATTACGAATTAAAAACTAATTTAATCTAATTAATTCATTAAAAATATTAAACTAATTTGGAAAAATCTGGAAAATTTACAAAAACTACTTTATGATAAAACTAACCTAAGAAAAATATCAAATCTGAAAAATCAGTTTAGATAAGTAGTAAAATAAGCAGAACAGAGTTATAAGCTAAAATAAAGAAACCTGGGTTAAATGATTAACTAGTGCAAAATAAAACAATAAAGACCCAAGGGCAGTGATGGTAGTAGAGGTGGGTAACTGGTCGTGTGTGTCAGCTGGAGGTCGTGGGTTCAATTCCCACCTCCTCCCTTTTTCTTGTTTATTTTTTTTTTCTTATTTGCAAACCAACTGTTAAAACAAAAGAAGCATTTTTTTGACAAAAAACAGACTTAAAAACAAGTCATGTGAGCGACCCACTCAAATAAGCTTAAGAATTTGTTTGGGACAATGACTAACTAAGGAATTAGAGGCTAACAAAGATGCTTGTAAAAGCTAAATCCTATGAAAACTAATCTCTAACATACAATGATCATCTAAGGGACCTTAATAAGCAATAATGGAACATTAAAAGCTAAAAAAAGATGAGAACAACTCTTTGTTTGGACGGTGGTTGCTCAGCAACAAAAGCTATCAAAAGCTTGTAAAAAAAAGCTACTTACCTAATGAGTGAACCTAAAAGCTAACTAACTAAAAGCATTAAAGGAGCATTAATTAAGCATTACTAAGAGGGGAAAAAACACTACAAGCTATGTCTTTGTAACAATGATTACGCAATGACCCACTAGGGGCTTTTCTAGCTTATTTTTAAGCAAGCTATTAAGTTCTTATGACCAAATCTAAGCTAATACAAATTGAGACTATCCTACAAACTACCTATGCTATCATTATCAAGAGCTAAAACTAACTTTAACTATCCTAAATCTAAGATTAAAAGGGACACTTGGTACTGTTGGACAGGACAAAAAAGGCACAATGGGGATATTAAGAGGCCAAAAATAAGCAAGTAAATAAGCTCAATAATGGAAAATAAGCTAACACAAATTTAAATCTACCTACAATCTACTTATAAAACTAAAATTAAAATCTAATACTAAGTCTAACTAATCTAAAATTAAGAATCAAAAGGCTGTTTGGGACAGTGATGGACTGCAAGACAGAATGAAAGATTTTTCTTTTGAAAACTAAACTCGAAACTTGTTTTGCAAACAAAAACTATTGAGAATGCTTGTAATATTCTAAATAAAGATTTAACTTGACTAATGGGAGACCCAAAATGGACTTTTGACCCACAAACCTTGCAAATCCAAACACCACTTGAAGGCAGAAAAGGATTTTAAAGATTGACAAAAGCTTAAAATTTCTTAACAACTCACTTTGAAAACTTTAACATAAGCTCATATCAGCTTAAACAACTTGAAACAAACGCTGTTAAAACACAATTAACATAACTCAAGAACATGAAAAAAAATTAGAAGTGCAATGGAATTAGAAAAAACTGGAATTTAAATTGCATTTGAAAATTAAAAGTTACAAGAAAAGTAAATGACAATGAAAATAAAATGGAACTAGAACATAAAATTCTAGACAAGCATAACACTAATCCTACAATGCCCATTTATACATCAAAATAAAAAAGGTATCTCTTTCTCTTTCCACTGCCTTTGTGTTTTCTTTGTGTGAGGATACAAGCCAAACATCTTGTGTGCTTCTTTGGGACAATCCCAACCTTAGATCAGTTAGGTACATCCCAAGAGTAAATCAGAGCCGTCCATGGGGTGAGGTTAAGCCTAGGATTGCCAAGGTGGCGATGGAAACATGTAACTCTTGCCTTGGGGAGAGGAGATAGTGGGTTGGGAATTTGGGAGTTACTGGTTAATAGGGTGGTGGAAGGTTTGGGGTTCTGGTATCCTTGGTTTTGGGTTTCAGAGAAAGGGAAAAGGAAAATGGCTCCCTTTTTTGTTTTATGGGTTTTATAATGAATTTGGGAAGAACAGGTAAAAGAGAAATGTGAGGGTTCAAGTGGGAGAGGTCAAAAGGTGAGGGGGTTCATGGGTATTGGTAGGGTGAAAGGGTTTATTTTCAAAGGGTTTTTAAAGGTTTTTAGGTTTGTTTTCCCACTCTCACTCCAAACACGCGTCTTGGGCTCTGAAAATATAGAAATCCACTCCCGGCTTCGTCTGTTTCAACACTTTTCTGATTTCGGCTCGTTTTTGCTCGTTTTCGCTCTGTTTTCAATCCTTTTGTACCTGCAAGACACAAAACACACTCCGAGGATATTTTTAACATATTTTGATCATATTTGGGTGTTTTTGGTCGTTTTGTGGTCTTAGGTGGGTAAAAGCGATGAGTGAATAAGCACTCATCAAATCCCCCACTAGGCAATTGCTAGTCCCTAGCAATCTTTTGAAACTTTAATGGATTTAAGTCTCTTTACCAAAAGCCATTACTTCGGAGTAGCCAATTGTTTGAGTTCAAGTAAGAACCTTGGTACAATGATAACCAAATGATTTTGAGCAAACCACCGACTTTCAACGGTTTTGATTTGTCTTTACGTGTCGTTTGCTCGGACTAGCCAACTCTTAGATAAAATATCTTTGGTGAGTCGATTACCAATTATGGTTTTCCAATCGCCTTTACCACAAGCCATAAACTTGCGGGCTAGCCAACTCTTCACTAATTAAAGATATGGTGAGTTGAACACCATACAATTTTGGGCAAATTGCAAGCCATCAACGGATTTGAGATATCTTTACCAAGAGCCGTTTGCTCTGGATTAGCCAATCTTTTGTTTATTAGACATGGCGGATCGATAACCATAAGTCGAGTAAGTGCAAAACAGTTACTCTAAAAAATTTTGGCCAAAATTGGGGAATAAGATGGTAATACATATGATAAAATTCGTGAGAATTCCCCTACGAAATGAATATTGCCCTCAATATTCAAAGTACCCATGTTATGCCGAAACATAGAACGAAAAGGGAAATACTACGCCATTATTTGAATTTTTTTTATTATTATTATTATTATTATTATTATTATTATTATTATTATTATTATTATTATTATTATTATTATTATTATTATTATTATTTATTTATTTATTTATTTTTTAAGAAAACTTATATACAACAATGGGAAACTCCCCACACTAGGGTGGTACACACGGGTGAAACCCATGTTTAACTCATCGTTTTGATTACCGAGTCGCTAGCTTGACTCGACCCAATTCATTGGTTCATGGGAAGCAAAGTGGAAGAAACAATCTCCATCGGACTTTCATTCAAGATGTTTGGACAAACATTTGAAGCACGTGAAAGTTCCACACCGATGAGATATATTCCGGCTCAAGATAATGGTACATGGAGATGCGGGATCAAAGATAATGTCTTCATTCCGAAGGAGTGAAGAGCAGGAGAAGTGACGAGAATATATGAAGAAAAGAAAGAAAATCATGATAAAAATCATGACTAACTCTTCATCCTCAATAGGAGAATTCATAGTTTCATGAATCTCATCGGTTAAGCTCGCTTGATCAAGACATATTATGGGTGTGTCTAGATCAGTAGAAATTATCATACTCCGCGGAGATATGATATGAGTGAGTTCATCGAGAACTCCTTGAAGGTGAATGAATCATATTCGAATTGATATGAGTGGGTTCACCGGTGAACTCCTCCAATGTAAATGATTCATAATCGGGAGAGAATTATGAGAATGAAAAGTGGTACCGCCACTAATCTTCTCTCCCATATTATCAAGCAGAGGCTTTCATTTCCGGATTAAAATCATCGGAAAGAATGTCACTACCCTTAATGGGATTGGAGATGAAATAGGTTTCTCTTTGAAAGCCTCGATTTTAGAAATGAGAAGACCGACATTCGAAGAATGTTGCACAGTGCTTTATCTTTGATTTCGGTGTCGAGAACTTCATCATTCTCTTCTTCTAAGCTAACAAGCTCAGAAGGTAAATCTTCCACATAAACGATGTCTCCACAAGATAACGAATCATCATCATTAGAATCGGAGAACACCTCAACATGATCTTTTGGGAAGACAAGAGGGGTAGGGATATCACACAAATGCTCGAGAATTCCCCGTGACTCTCTTGGGATTGGGACAAGGTTCTCGACACTAGACTTTATGAATTCGTCCGATTCCTTTTCAGGAACAGTGTCAAGATGCTCGTCCCCCATAATAAGAGAGTGAGTGTGAATCTCGGGTGTGATAACAACAGACTGAGGGAGTTGAGAAATATTATCTTTAAAAGGATAAAAACTCTCCTCGTCATCATCATACATAGCTGCCTTAAGAAATTGGGAACGCCTTAGAGCTGCATGCTCTAAGACCAATAATTCTTCCCTAGAATTGCGAGCCTCTCGTTCTTCGGCTAGCAATTCTCCCATGGTCTTTTCACCACTCACTTGAT
Organism: Chrysanthemum lavandulifolium; assembly: GCA_022545495.1. Taxonomy (NCBI): domain Eukaryota; kingdom Viridiplantae; phylum Streptophyta; class Magnoliopsida; order Asterales; family Asteraceae; genus Chrysanthemum; species Chrysanthemum lavandulifolium. Next base: position 163,213,214 of record CM040244.1, on the reverse strand, counting down.
TCTTAAAGTCACGAATCATATCATCAAGCGTTTTCATTGCGGTTTCAAAATCTTGGGAAATTTCTTGAGACAACAACTGGGTAGAGTTTGAACCGTATGGGTTTGTGGAGGTTGGAAATTGTCAAACCGGAAGTATAGTAATTTTGATTCCACGGTTGACATTGAAGATTATCGTGAGGACCTCCACAATTCTCATAATGAAAGAAAGCTGTTGAGTCCGGATGGCGAATTATATGGATATTGGTCATAACCAAAGTTTCGAGCATCACCGGAAAACTGCTCATAGACAAACGTGTTTCGGATTGACACTCAAATCCTTGGTGAGGACCTCCACAAAATTCACAAAGAATTATGTTGATTATATGAAGATAAGTCGGGCGTGGTGGGTAATTGGAAAAGTTTGAGGGTCGTTAAATGAGTTCGGATTAGGATCATAATCAAATGAATTCCTCGAACCACAAAACAAACAACTCCCGCTACGAATATCATTACCACATTTGTACACGTACACAATGATGTGGTGAACCAAAAGAGGCTCACCACAACCGACACAAGGAATAAACGATTCCATTTGAGAGTTATGAGAAGGAATCGGTTCATTCAAAGAATCAACCAAACCAACATGGTGATCCGAATGACTATCAAGTCTCGAAGAACATTTTGAAAAATCCAGAGGTGGGACAAGTGGTGTGATCTGAGAGCTAGCAATTTCCACCACTTCCGTTATGGTCTCCGGTTCTGGTTCTTGAGAAACGTGAAGATTAGGCAAGTCATTCTTGCTAGTCACCGGTCTAAATTCTGCATGATTGCTTTTAACCGTAAATTGTGAAAGTTTAGGATCAATTTTAGACGGCTTAGGAGCAATTGAGGGGTTAGATCTTTGGATAACCGTAGGTTGGACGATTTAGCACCTCCATTATCGAGAGGAAGTACCGGTCCTTTGTCACCCCGGTTTCTCGTTCCATTTCCTACGCAGAATTAATGGATCATCACGAACAACACGAATTCTTGACATTTGTGATAAAGTATGAAGTTTTTGATTCGTTCCGAATTGGTCGTGAGTCGAGAAATTCCATGAGAATAGAAGTTAGAATCAAATGGATGAGGGTAAGGGATAAAGAATCAAAAAGGGTAAGAGGGTAAAGATGAATATTTTTGGGTTTTGATTTTATTAAAACAATAACTTCACGAGGAAGGTTCTTCAAGTCACTAATCGCAAAAACTTCACGATATTGTCGCAACACACCTCCCCGGCAGCGGCGCCAAAATTTTGATTCGTTAAAATAAACACAAATATCAAAATATCAAATTAACCGTAAAACTCGACAAATTAGCCTTTTAGGAAAAGGGTTAACGAGCCAAATCTTACGGGTGTGATAGAAGTGATACCGGGAAAGTGATTTCCCGGGTCGTGTCCCAACGAGGTGTGAAATTGACGGTGTCGTGGAGTTTCGTGAATAGGACTTGAATTGGTTAAACAAATTTTGGATTTTGGATTACGCTAATCTACAATTTAAAGAACGAGAATAAAAATAAAGCACGTAAAACAAAATAAACTACAAATAAACTACTACTAAGCCTAAGAAACAATAGAATGAAGCTAAATTACATCATAGGGTGCTAAAATGCAAAAACGTGAAAACCCGAGCTAATCCCGAGCCTCGAAAAGGAAAAATATGCAATTTAAGTCCTACGAGTGTAAAAACAATTTTTCTACATTCTAAATGACTAAAAATAATTTTAGGAAAAAGCCGGGTATTTTTTTGACTTTTATTTTATTTATTACAAATTAAAAACTAATTTAATCTAATTAATTCATTAAAAATATTAAACTAATTTGGAAAAATCTGGAAAATTTACAAAAACTACTTTATGATAAAACTAACCTAAGAAAAATATCAGATCTGAAAAATCAGTTTAGATAAGCAGTAAAATAAGCAGAACAGAGTTATAAGCTAAAATAAAGAAACCTGGGTTAAATGATTAACTAGTGCAAAATAAAACAATAAAGACCCAAGGGCAGTGATGGTAGTAGAGGTGGGTAACTGGTCGTGTGTGTCAGCTGGAGGTCGTGGGTTCAATTCCCACGTCCTCCCTTTTTCTTTTTTTTTCTTTTTTTTCTTATTTGCAAACCAACTGTTAAAACAAAAGAAGCATTTTTTTGACAAAAGCAGACTTAAAACAAGTCAGAACAGTGAGCGCCCCACTCAAATAAGCTTAAGAATTTGTTTGGGACAATGCTAACTAAGGAATTAGAGGCTAACAAAGATGCTTGTAAAAGCTAAATCCTATGAAAACTAATCTCTAACATACAATGATCATCTAAGGGACCTTAATAAGCAATAATGGAACATTAAAAAGCTAAAAATAAAAAGATGAGAACAACCTGCTGTTTGGACAGTGGTTGCTCAGGCAACAAAAGCTATCAAAAAGCTTGTAAAAAAAAAGCTACTTACTTAATGAGCTGAACCTAAAAAGCTAACTAACTAAAAGCATTAAAGGGAGCATTAATTAAGCATTACTAAGAGGGGGAAAAAAAAAACACTACAAGCTATGCTGCTGTAACAATGATTCTCGCAATGACCCACTGGGGCTTTTCTAGCTTATTTTAAGCAAGCTATTAAGTTCTTATGACCAAATCTAAGCTAATACAAATTGAGACTATCCTACAAACTACCTATGCTATCATTATCAAGAGCTAAAACTAACTTTAACTATCCTAAATCTAAGATTAAAAGGGACACTTGGTACTGTTGGACAGGACAAAAAAGGCACCATGGGGATATTAAGAGGCCAAAAATAAGCAAGTAAATAAGCTCAATAATGGAAAATAAGCTAACACAAATTTAAATCTACCTACAATCTACTTATAAAACAAAAATTAAAATCTAATACTAAGTCTAACTAATCTAAAATTAAGAATCAAAAGGCTGTTTGGGACAGTGATGGACTGCAAGACAGAATGAAAGATTTTTCTTTTGAAAACTAAACTCGAAACTTGTTTTGCAAACAAAAACTATTGAGAATGCTTGTAATATTCTAAATAAAGATTTAACTTGACTAATGGGAGACCCAACATGGGTCAAAATGGACTTTTGACCCACAAACCTTGCAAATCCAAACACCACTTGAAGGCAGAAAAGGATTTTAAAGATTGACAAAAGCTTAAAATTTCTTAACAACTCACTTTGAAAACTTTAACATAAGCTCATATCAGCTTAAACAACTTGAAACAAACGCTGTTAAAACACAATTAACATAACTCAAGAACATGAAAAAAAATTAGAAGTGCAATGGAATTAGAAAAAATTGGAATTTAAATTGCATTTGAAAATTAAAAGTTACAAGAAAAGTAAATGAAAATGAAAATAAAATGGAACTAGAACATAAAATTCTAGACAAGCATAACACTAATCCTACAATGCCCATTTATACATCAAAATAAAAAAGGTATCTCTTTCTCTTTCCACTGCCTTTGTGATTTCTTTGTGTGAGGATACAAGCCAAACATCTTGTGTGCTTCTTTGGGACAATCCCAACCTTAGATCAGTTAGGTACATCCCAAGAGTAAATCAGAGCCGTCCATGGGGTGAGGTTAAGCCTAGGATTGCCAAGGTGGCGATGGCAACATGTAACTCTTGCCTTGGGGAGAGGAGATAGTGGGTTGGGAATTTAGGAGTTACTGGTTAATAGGGTGGTGGAAGGTTTGGGGTTCTGGTATCCTGGGTTTTGGGTTTTAGAGAAAGGGAAAAGGAAAATGGCTCCCTTTTTTGTTTTCTGGGTTTTATAATGAATTGGGAAGAACAGTAAAAGAGAAATGTGAGGGTTCAGTGGGAGAGGTCAAAAGTGAGGGGTTCATGGGTATTGGTAGGGTGAAAGGGTTTATTTTCAAAGGGTTTTAAAGGTTTTAGGTTTGTTTTCCCACTCTCACCCAAACACGCGTCCTGGGCTCAAAATATAGAAATCCACCCCGGCTTCGTCTGCTTCAAAGACTTTTCCGGTTTCGCTCGCTTTTGCTCGTTTCGCCTGCTTTCAATCCTTTTGTACCGCAAGACACAAAACACACTCGAGGATATTTTTAACATATTTTGATCATATTTGGGTGTTTTTGGTCGTTTTTGTGGTCTTAGGTGGGTAAAAACGATGAGTGAATAAGCACTCATCAATTACCTAGTACACACTTCAATATTACATAGACAATTTCTATAACAATTACTTATGTAGAACCTACGAGTTATAGGTGGTAAAATGAGTAGGTCGAATGGTTGGGTGATGGGTTGAAACGGGTAGATTTTGGTAAAAATATGGTTTGGGTTGGCTTGACCCATAATTTCTTTGTCAAGTGTATTATCTTGTCAGTTATGAATAGAAAATTGGTTATATCACTAATAAATATTTTTATTAGTGGTTTAGGAAATCTTATGCATTAACATAATATTATAATTAACCCGTTTGACCCATTTGATCAAGATTTCTACATGGCTAAGAGTTTCTATTGTTGATGAACGAGGCAATGATTTTACATTCATTTTGAGAACGAGTTTTAATGAAGAAGTTGTAAGTTGTTTCATATTTTAAAATGAATCATGAGGATAAAGAGTCGGTTAAACACATATTTTTAGGTTTGTAAATTTAATTATACAGTGGTCATGTTATTTATAACTGAGTTAGATTGTTCTTTTTCTCGATTATATGCTACTATTGCAGCAGATTTTGGACGGTTTGTTACTTAGTTAACTTTTGATAGTCTTGGTCATTAAATTTCAGGGGGACTTAAAGATTCTGGATTGGACAAGAAACGATGATATACTAGCTTAGGCAATCGACATGTAAGGTTTGTATTGGAATGGTGGTGACAATGTTTGCTGATTATTTTTGAAGACGAACAGTTGTAACTTCGATATACCACTCTTTTATGTTTGTACTGAAAAAAGTTCATACTTATTGGGCCACTACTTGTAATTATTGTAAGAGTGTAATAATATGTATAAATTATTTCTATTGCAAGTTTTTATTATATTTTTATCCATTTAAATTCCTATTCCCAAAATAGTGAGACATGTAGAAATGGTGCTCAAGAACAGTGGCACAAAAAAGTCATACATGAAAATAGCGACTCTGGTAGCGACTGAAAGAATGACATTTCTAAATTTAGCGACGTGTATAGTGAATTAAATAACGACATCGGGAAAAAACAGCGACACAAATGGCGACATGATATAATGATGTCGTAAATTTCGAGCGACATGCTATGAGGAGTCGTGATACTTGTCGCTATGTATTGCAATGTATATTCACAAGTCCTGAAATTTGCGACTCGTTTACGGTGACCGAACAATTGACGACGCTAACAATGTCGCAGGCATAAAAAACGTCACTAAAACAGTCGCTAAAAGACCTTTTTCTTGTAGTGGTATTTGTGTGAGTATTTTTTGAAGCAGCATCATTGTGGTACCCCAAATTTGTATGCAGAAATGATCCCACACAACTGGGTTGGGCCAAAACTCAGAAGCAACGACACCATTCCTTTACGCACGCGAGAAAACCCTATCATGCTGCACAAGACTCAAACTCGGCGCCTTTCCAAAAGAATAAAATCTCCATACCGCATTGGTAAAGCCTCATGTATTTGTGTGAATATTATTTACTTTAACTTTGAAAAATTGGCATAAATGCATTATACTTTATTATCCCATAAAACACTTTATTCACTATCAATTAAATGTTTGATAGCACCTTATTATTTAATTTACATGTGCCTAAAATTGTTCAAAGTCAACGAATATCAGCCATTGAGAGGAGTAAAATTCAATCTACAGCCGAGCTCAGCTATCTCATATATAACTTCTAAAAATATATGAAACGTTTGTGCGCAACATAAAATGGATAAAAACAATTTCCGCAACTAAACTTGGATTAAGAATGTTAATTATAAAAAGGGTTTGTCTAACAAGTGTTCTCAGGACAATACTTTAAATGATTAAATAAAGAAAATTTCGGTTTATTAATTACAAAATCAGACTTACTTAAGGTAAATTATAAGATCAATTAATGTGTATTAAATACATTGTTTAATTTAAAAGGAAAGTTAGAGATTAATTAATGCGCCTTAAGCGATGCCCTAAAAGACAACTTCAAGATTAATAATAGGTAATTAAATTAACTAACAAATCTTTTCAAAGAGAACATTCCGTGTTTATATTTCATGCAATATAATTCAAACTTAAAACATTATTTTTTTTAGATTTAAGATCGGACAAAAGATTTTTTACATATCAAGAATCAATCTCACCCTACATTTTTATTTGATCTAGATGCGATTAATCCCAACAATTTAAAAAACGACTTTCATCATTTTTTTTTCAAATATTAATATCTTTCAAACCGTTAATCGTTAAACGAAAAAAAATATATCATTGCGATGGGCATTTAATTATCTTTCTATAGATATGCACTTTGATATACTTTCGACAAAAAAAATTCGTATCTTTTACGGTTTTTTTTAAAGTTTTTTCGTTTTTTTACGTTACTGGAATTTGCATTAAAAATCATATATGATTAAACAACTAATTTGAATATCACATGTGATATTAGTACGTGTTAAAAATCATATATGATATGTAATATCACATGTGATATTAGTGTAAAATCATATATGATATACATATCATATCACATATGATATTACATATCATATAAGATTTAACACAATATCACATGTGAAAAAAATACGAAAAAACGTGAAAAAACGATTTTTTTTCTTTCGAAAGTATATCAAAGTGTCCGTTTATAGAAAGATAATTAAATGCTCTTCGCGACGGTGTAAATATTTCGCTTAACGATTAACGGTTTAAAAGATATTTAAATTATAAAAAATATGTGAAATAATAAAATGGTTCTAATCTTAGCAATTGATTTTTTTTAAATGAATGATAGAGATGAGTCCTTACGAAGAAATTTTGATATCTAAAATAACTCTCTTATTTTTTTAATCTAAAATGGATTACATGTGTGGGTCTTCGACTCTTCGAGAAACATGATTATATTTAATTATGTTACTCAGCAAAACTTTATGCCATCTTTAAGGAACTAATTTAGATATACATTATACAGTCATCACGTTCTTCACATATAGGTAGGGTTCCATTGTTACATAGAGTCAAGACAGCACTTATTCTAATTATTTGAAAAGAGGACCCAAATGTAGCCAATAATGACTACGGATATCATTGTATATGAATATTTAAATTTCGTTTTTCACGTTTTATTATTTTTAAGATAAGCATAAGCATTAGAGGAAAAAAAAAAAAAAAAACTAGCATGAAGCGTTACATGATTCTTACTATAATACAATTGATAAATTTGATTCTAAAATAACAACACAGATAATAGACCATATAATTTACAGCTACTGTGATAGTCAAAATCTCACAAGTTAAGGCAAACACCGACCACTAAACTCATTATACACAGTAACACATGTAACATTGAAGAATGAATCCTACTTAGTTTACCCGAGAGTCAAGCAGAGTGGTCTCACTATACAAAGGTAAATGAAGAATGAATCCTATTTAGTTTACCTGAGAGCATGGACGGAGGATCATTGGGGCTAGAAGGGGTGGTGGCCTCCCAAATTTGTAGCTTCCATATGTATTTTTCTATATACCCTACCTATAAATATAGTTATATAAGAGCAATTGTATAGTTTGGCCCCTCCAAAATTACACAACTTCAATTCGGCCTCTCCTACAAACTTCTTCAAGCTCCGTCACTACCTGATAGTCAAACATTATTTGTTCTGGTGTTCGCAGCTTAACCTAATTTCATGATCATTTCCCGATTTTTTTTCTTGACCATCACTTTTAGAACCGGGGCTTTTATCCACGAAGAAAGTTGCCGTTGATAAAAAAAAGTTGACTTGCGTGGCTAAAAGGTGTCGTGGCTAAAGGTCTTTAGCTACAAAGCTTTAGCCACGACTATCGTGGCTAAAATGTCTTTAGACAAGACTTTTGGCTTTTAGCCACGACTTTAGGTGTGCCTAATGGTCCCGATTCTTATGGCTTCTATTTCTCCATAAAGAGAAATATAACCGAGAATGGTTCTTATATAAATAATTTCTTTTTTATACTTCTACTATTAGATAGTGTCCATAAATTACTTAATAGGCCCTCAAAGATCATAGTGAATTTCGATGGAAGTTTCTCTTGTAGCAATAACTTGTTGATCTAGTCGCCGCCACAACTACAAGGGACCATCTAAATTGATGCGTTTCCCGAAAACTCCAATTACATCATAGGCATTAGAAAAAAGGACACCTTATGAGGTTTGAACTCAAATCTATTATAAGAATATAAAGACACCTTACCATTAGGCAGTCTCAAAACAAAACACGATATTACTAATTAAAGTCAGCCACACCATAGAGCTATATGATCATACGTATTGAAAGCTTTATTAAGAGCATTTACTAAACTTTAACACCGTGTCATGTCAGTGCCACATCAACTTTAATATTTCACCTTAACTCACTCAAAAAACACTCACAACAATAACATCCCAAGTTAAACTTTAACACACCAACAATTTACAAAAACAACCCCTCATTTAAGGGCATAAATGAAAAAAAAAAAAAAAATTTGAAATAACGCCGATTAAATGAGTAACGCCGAAAATTTAACGCCCAATAACGCCGGATCCCCCAACGTTTAACGCCGGATAACGCCGGCTCCGGCGTTATTGATGAAGATGCTCTAAGAAAAATAAATTAGATAAGATTATGTTGAATTATAAACTGTCTGCTAATGAATTCACACGTTTATTTTAATCAGATATTGGTGCAAAATGGATATTTTTTAAGAAACGAGTGTACAGTGTACGTACTAGCTGGCATACATTTCATACCAACCATCAATAATTATTTTTGCTATAAAAAACCAAACAATTGAAAAAACACTTGCACATCTTGAAGCTCACATCTCATCAATTCTATCGTAATCCTAAGCAACTTACCATTGTCCATGGCTACTGAAGTCACGACTACAACAACATGTGACAAGTCATTTTCTGTAGACTATATGCTACTAAGCCCGAAAGACGTCGGATTATGGGATCTCATGAAGCTTTTGTTCTTCAAAAATATTGGAAATAGAAAGTTCATCGATTGTGCTGACGAGACAGCCGAAGAAAGCTTTCCACAACGCTTTGTTATCTTCATATCGATAGTGGCTCAAAAGGTTCTTCACTTAGTTGACAAACCATTGGGTTGGGTTGGTTCAGCCATCGAATTCATGCCCAACTTTATGGATGCCAACGGAGGATTTTTCAAGCTTCTTGGAAATGTCATAACAGGTTTTATTCTACCTTCCTTCTTTATTCGACCTATATATTTACGTGTTTCATATTTTATCATAACAAGTTTTATTAAACCTTTCCTGACTTTAGGTTGCATGACTTTCATCATATCTAGATCAACCGGAGCTAAGAAATTATTGTAGAAGAAGCAAAATTTGTTGTTGAAAAAAACTTACACTAATATATATTTTGCATTGTGGCAAATTCAGTTACATGCATGTTCTAAAAAAAATCACATTAGATTTTTTTGCAATGACTTTTATTTGGTTTTATATGGTGTGTTAAGTACTTTACATGATTTCCACTGATTTGATTAGATATCCTGGAGTTTATATCACTTTTGAATTTTGATATTTTTGTGATTAGTTAATGGTCACCCTGTATTATTCTGGCAGCTTCCATCAAGTTCAAATTATTGTCCATTTGTGTGGGTGCACCATCACTACCAGCAAATTAATATTATATCCATGATTTATTAATGTGATACAAAACGAATCATGATGATTTTTGTCTACATTTATGCGCATCGTGCGGTCAAAAACGCTTGCTACAGGATGATTTACCTTTTTATTCAAAAATTTTTATTATTTATTTATTTATTTATTTTTCCAAAAAGACATAAATATTTTGAGAAATGTCATATAGACATGTCCGACAAAAACATGTTAGCAGATAAGTAAATAAAATTAGCGAGTGGAAACATGTCTTGTTTTAAATACTAAAAAAATGATACGATTTTCTTTTAAAAAAATTAAAGTCTGATTTTAAAGTCTTTTAATTTGGTCATGGCATATATTATTACTCATCACTTTCATCCACTGCTTTCGTTTATGCTCTGAATGATAACGACTCTACATGCTTTAGAAAGTAAACAAAACAAAATATTTTCTAATGCAGGAAAAATGGTGCTACCTAATAATGAGTCACCGGAATTCTTGTCCGCGATTGGGCTATGGGACATACGAAGGGATTTAGACAGTAGAATTAAACATGAAGATCCTAGATATACAAGTGCACTCGCTATTATGGCTGCTAAATCTGCTTATGAAAACGAAGCCTATATCAAAGAAACAGTCGAGAAACATTGGAAGGTAAGCAACTACTCTGTATATAATAAAGACCAAATGTGGTCTCCTCCTATTATTGTTACAAGTTTACAACTAAAGTTAAATAGTTCACTGCAAGAAAAGTATCTTTAGTACACTTTACTAGTGGAAAACAAGTCACTAAAGGTGTTTAGATGTTTAATCTACTCATAGAACACGGTAGCGAGTGAGGTGCGGGTGGTAAAGATCACAACTGACACAAAAGGAGTATAATTAAAAATATGTTTGCACTTTGAACCTTTTGGACACAATTTATACTTACCAAAGTGAATTTAAGCTTATCTTCAATTAAACTTTTTGCGGATTCTAATAAAGTGTTGAAAGTCGACATGTAACTGTGGTTCTTAAATAGTTTCAATAAGATGATCGACATTGCGACATGTATTATGTGTCAGTGTATGTCTTTAGTCATGGCTTCTTGAGTCACTTCATTTAAGTAATTTCTGATGAAAAAGAAAAGCTAACAATAAACCTTCAAACTGATTGCAGATGGAGTTCTTGGGGTTCTTCAACTGTTGGAATGGCAAGTAGTCTTGGAGTGATTAAACTATCATAATGAATTTATCAGTAAGATTCATATATATTAAATAAAAAGTGACTTCATTGGATCTATTGCAGATTATGAAGAGGATTATACGACACAAGCATTCATGTGGAGTGATAAGACCGGGGATACTGAGCTCATAGGTGTTTCTTTTAGAGGCACTTCACCTTTCAACGCTAGAGACTGGTCCTCTGACGTTGATCTTTCTTGGTACCATCTCCAGGGTATAGGCAAGGTACATGCCGGTTTCTTGAAAGCCTTAGGATTACAAAAGAGTAAGGGTTGGCCTATGCCTGATGAGCTCCAAATAGACGATCCAAAGCCATACGCTTACTATGCGATTAGACAAAAGCTTCTAGAGCGTCTTGCAAACAACCCTGATGCCAAATTCTTGGTAACAGGGCATAGTTTAGGAGCAGCGTTGGCTATTGTGTTTCCAGCCGTTTTGGCATACCATAAAGAAACAGATTTGTTAAAGAAACTTGAAGGGGTGTATACGTTTGGTCAACCTAGGGTCGGAGATCGTCAATTTGGTGAGTATATGAAAGATGTGCTGGAAACTCATGGCATGAGATACCATAGGTTTGTTTATTGCAACGATTTGGTTCCTAGAGTGCCTTTTGATAGTTCTGATGTCTACTTCAAACATTTTGGTCGTTGTCATTATTACAATAGCTTCTACAAGGGACAGGTATGAAAATTTGCACAAAACCATAGCTTTGTGACCACATATGACACTTGAACTAAACCCTAAGGAATCTGTATTTATTTTATTTATTATATATATATTTTTGAGTAGGTGCTCACTGAAGAACCAAATAAGAACTACTTCTCGATACTTGGTTTAATAACCATGTTTGGGAACGCAATTTGGGAGTTGGTGAGGAGCTTCATCATTCATTTTCAAAATGGAGCAGAGTATAGCGAAACATTCACTTGCAGAGGTTGGCGAGTGTTCGGACTTTTAATTGCTGGATTACCAGCCCACGGGCCACAAGATTACGTTAATCTTACTAGGTTGGGTTCACCAGAATCCTTCATGATTGCATCAGTTGATCAATCAACCAACGGTGTCAATGCAGAGCTACTAAATGAGAGTAACAAAATCGATTAAAAACTGGCAAATGCTGTGAGTTACGGCCACAAAATTGGGGACTACTTAACGGTATCACTTGTGCATTGTCCAAAGAAATAATTTTCTAGAAATTGTTGTATGAAAAAATGAAAAGGTCTGAAAATGCATAAACCATAGTGGATGTATATTTCAAGTTTATGGCGTGAATATATGCCCAGGATTATGAAGAGGCTCAAAGTTTAAGTATTTTAAAAGTGTTGAGTGTGTTTTATGATACTAGTTGTATCTCACACAACCGAGAGCGATAAATATAGTTATATGTGTTCTTACACCCGCTAAGTAAATTTGTTTCACAACATCCGAACGTATATATGTTAGTTGTATGTGTTTTCTTGGGTTTCCGTTGCTTTCCTCGAGATTGTTATTCCCGACATAGAAAAGCACCATCGCAATCCTCGCTAATCAAACACTCTCCCAAAAGATATGATTTTGACTAATCAAGATCGCATTGATTGAAATAAATATTAAACAGAAAATTTGAATCAAAATAAAATAAACCCACTAAAATGTAAAATCTAAAACTTATAAAATATATCAAAACGAATGTTGAATTAATAAAGTTCCAATTTTTTAAAATATGGTGAAATTATATTTAAAAAATAGAGAAAAGATATTTCAGGTTAAAAAAGTGAATTTTATGTTAAAAAGTGATATACGCCAATTAAACGACAAAGACATTATTTCAATTTTGGTTACAAGTTAGAGTATTAGGTGTCGTGAAGAGGATTCACCTCTTCATCACTGCCACGTCACCTACACATCACCATAACAAACCTCCACAACTAACCATAATTAACCTCCCCTCACTCACAACAAACCTCAACCTCTTCATTTGAGGCCCACCACTACAACTTTATTTTTTTTAATCAAATTTCTAAATAAACTAAATTTATTTATTAAAATAAAAATACAATACAATATATTTAAAAAAAGTTATAAATTAAAATTTAAAAAAAATGTAAAACGTTATAACCGAGCACATCCCATCCACACACTTTATTAATCAATTAAAAAAAAAGGAAACGTCTTCTTCTTCCCCACACAAACACACACTACAAACAAACACTTGAATAAAAAGGAAGAAACTCACACTTGGCCCCACCTTTGTCAGATCTTTGGTTCGTCATCTGCACGAAGAGGTGAATGACGGCGAAGGACGGCGAACGATGGCGGTGTGACGGCGAGCGAGGTGGAAGTGCCACGGTGGCACGACGAGGGGGACGGCTAGCCCACACCTAACGCTCTTAGGCTTGAAGGTTGTTAAGAAGTGACGCATTTCACCCCATGATTGAAGCTACATCATAACTCATAATCTCATTTACATCGTAGCTAGGATTACAATTATAAAGACCAAGTCAACATCAGTTACGGCATAACTATCAACTTAAGCTACGCCAGTAACCATCTAGGTCATGAGGAATTTCGTGCTCCATCGATTCTGCCGTAACGTCCAACATGAGTTAGGACGTAACCAAAGACTACGAGAGTTTTGATGAGATCTTTGAAGATTACGGCGTAGTCACTTATTAAGTTTACGATCGAGCTTAAGGAATTACGCTAACTATTCATGAGGTTACGTCGTAATCATCACACCGAGACTTGATATTTGAAGATATTGAGCCACGACGTAACCACATTATTAGGTTACGCCGTAACTCGATCGCCTATATATATAACCCAAAAATCTGCATTTATCATCATTCACTCACCACACAAAAGCAGAGAACGTGAAGAGGGTTCCAAAGGCAGATCATACTCAGCATACGAAACTATTTCCAAGAGTGAAATCACACCATATCATCGATAAGCTTTAGCGATTCCTATTTCATTACACTTTAGTTCATGTCTTCATTCATTATGTTAAAGATTGAATTGATTGTGTGTTTTAATATGATCAGCTAAGCACCTTTGGTCCTTGATTGTGTTGTTTATGTTTTCGCACTTCTATTATTGCTTCTAGTGTATGCATGCATAGTTCGTTGGTAGTTAACCTGGCTTCAGTAGTTTTAAGTTACGGTCATATTTGCTTGCTTAGGAGAATTGACCAAAGGACCCTAGGGAAGTAGGTAGCGAAGGTTGATAAGAATTGACCAAAGGACTATCACTCTCTCTCGCGATTTGACCAAAGGATCACCGTTCGGAAGGAGAAACCTAAGAAGTTAGGGATGTGTGTCTAAGATGCTAGCGTCCGGGCACACATTATTTTGAATCTTGCATGTATGGAACTTAATGACTTAGCATAGGTTGCTAGAGATCCCGTCACCCCAAAGGGTAAGCCTTTGATTTCAAGTAGGAATCTATATCTAATAGGCTATGATGAATCGACCAAAGGAGTCTCATGAATTGAACCCCACTTGAAGCAATAGGAAGTAATAATTAGAAAACGTAGACATAACGTGATAGGATGAATAATTAGGTTAGCACATTTTCTCTCCATTGTTCACAACCTCATTTAATTTCCGAATTTAATTTCTTGATTTTTAGTATAATTAATATTTCAACTTAAATCTCTTTAAAAACCGTGATACTAGACTTAATTAGGATCCAAAACTACATAGCTCTTGGGAACGACCTCGGCTTTACCACCTTCTATACTACGCACGACCGAGTTCACTGCTCGTTAGTGCAATTGGTAGACCTTAGGTAGATGAGATTCTATAAATTTAAATCATGGTCGGAAATCCTGCATCAATGTATCACAAATTAAAGCAACAAAATCACATCCATTTCTCTAAGGAATATTCCAAGACTGTAGGTAATCAACATCTGCATGGTCTAGACTTCAGTGATGTTTGGAAGGAGTTAGTCGGCCCTAAGACCGAAACATGTTGTAATAATGTTCATTTAGAAATATACTTGAATCGCTATTATAATGTTCATTTACAAAATGGAATCTTGATAAGTTCTTTATCATTTCTTATTATGACTATAGATTACTGATTTTCAATTTACCCTCCAAATGAAACTTATATTATGTCATGGAAATAAAATGAAACACAAATATAAATCTCTACAAATACCTTTTGACTACATATGGTCCAAAGAAGATCATCCTTGGGTCAGTTCGGTGTAACCACCGCTTTTGCCTCGACCACTACTTCACATAATGCTCGCGTCTAACCTACTGATTTTGGCCATGACCACTGCTTCATAAAATGATCGCGTATATCTGAAACTACTGAATATATAATGCAGCGGGAGTTTAGAAGCAGACATACCTTGGAAAACTTAAACAGCTTCCGGGAGAACAATTTTCTTGAAATTCTCCCCCAATGTGTCAGTTGCAACAGAAACATGTTTTCCATCCCTTATCAGCAGCCACACGTCCTATAGCTATAGCTCCAAGAGTTTTTTTCCGCTACTTTGTGGAAAACTAGAATGGGGGGTTGAATAGTTTTACCGATTAAAACTTCGTTTTAAACTATTTAGATCAACTTATGTCAATCTACTTAATGTGTGTGTTGGATGATGATAGATAAAGTATATAAATAAGTAAAGCAAAGATAAAGAGTAAGAAACACAAAACCACGACACGAGCATTTATAGTGGTTCGGCTACAAGGAAACCTTCTTTTCCCTACTCCACTCCCCGAGTTCTCCAATCGAGAGTTCGTAAGCACTACACAACACAAGCTCCTTAATTTGGAGGAGAAACCTTCAAAACGTCGCCTACTCTTTATCCGGTACAAGGCTAGACACCAGGTTCTTCCACGAGGTAGAACCAAACCAATCACAACGTCGCCTACACTTTATTCGGTACAAGGCTAGATACCGAGATCCATCACAAAGGAGGAACAACTACCCAACACTACACCAATTCATAACAACCCCACTCCTTATTACAACAACATAAAGGATATCAATATCCTTTAACCCAATGTATCTATCTTGTACATCGATGCACCATAACGAAAGTACTCCCTTGGCACCTTTCACTAATGCTCTTGACACGATCCTTCGGCACCTTTCACTCATGCCTTCGATACGGACCTTTGGCACCTTTCACTAATGCCTTCGACACGGACTTTTGGCACCTTTCACTAATGCCTTTGACACGAAATTTTGGCACCTTTCACTAATGCCTTTGACCACGGACTTTTGGTACCTTTCACTAATGCCTTCGACACGGACTTTTGGCACCTTTCACTAATGCTTTTGACATGGACTTTCGGCACCTTTCACTAATACCTTCATCACAACACTTCTAGGAGGGGGGAAAGAACTATCAACAAGATTACTTAAGTAGTCTTGATGATTACGAAGCTTGGCAACTCATGGACTCGAGCTTGCTCGACTTCAAGAGGTGGTGATCTCGCCTTTAAAAGGAAACTAGAGAATCACACAAACACAAAACTACGTAGAAAGATCCTTTGGATCTGAGGTTAGAGACTTTACAATACTAAGAGAGAGTATGTGTAAAAGGGGTGAGTTTCAAGAGAGAAATGGCTCACTATTTAAAGGAAAATTTCTTTACTGTTCTCCAGTTCCCATGGATCCCTCCCTAGAGGGATCCGGCTAGTGCAATCCAAGGGATCCGCCAGTCTGAGTCAGCTTAAGTCTAGATTTTGGGTTGGAAACCGGGTTATGAACCATGGGTTATACAAGATGCAATGTATCTAGAAATTGGATCATGGGTCATGGTTCATGGACCATGGATAATACCCAACATGACTTCATGCATGATGTCATGCAATGGGTCATGGGTTATTGGATCAAGCTCCATGGGTATGGGTCATGGACTTTGGGTTTTACCCAACTACATTCAATGTATCTTGTCAATGGGTCAAGTACTTAGATTTTTACCCATTACAATACAAGTATGCACATTTCCATATTATGTAAACACTAGTTTTTATACATATGTATTTCTATAAAATGTAAACACTATTACTTGTTTAATGTTTTATATGAAAATGTAAGTGTGTTAGTAAAATATTTGCTCAAACCATTTACGTATTATATTTGTTTCGTTAAAATGATTTTATGTTTGTTATCGACAAAATAATAGAAGATCGTAAAATATAAATAAACGTTTTTACGGCTTATTTGTATTAACAATCTCCCCCTTTTTGTTGATGACAAAACATAAGATTATTTTAAGGAAAAACTAAAATTCGTAAAAGTTTGAATTGGAGTTTTTACTCTTTTCTCCCCCTTTTTGTCGAAACAAAAAGAGCGTCAAAAGAAAACTAACACATTGTTGTGAGAAAGACAAGTAAAAAGTAATAATATGAAAAATAGAGAGTAAGAGAAGAGAATAATTCTTGTCTTAGCTCCCCCTTGACGGGTGCTTCCCTTTGTTGAGGGCGTCAAGTAATTAGGAAGACTAAGTGAGTGTTTTGCAATTATGTTTGCAAATGGTTTCGTCTTTTAACGAACATGCTCCCCCTTGACGAGTGATTCCCTTTATGAGGGTGTCAAGTAATAACGAAATCCTAAGTGAAAGTATTGCAAGTATTTTTGCAGTTGTTTTGCTTTGACTAAAAGTTCCCCCTTGTTGAGGGTGTCAAAGTCTTCATGTGTATTTTGAAAATCTACAAAACAAAGGTTAGAAAACAAGTATATGATGCATAATTTCCAGCAAATGAGACTCAAATTAGTAATAAAAAGTGTTTCTGTTGCACAGATCCCACGGTTCCTCCTGGGAGGGATCCGTCTAGGCCAAAATGAGGGATCCGTAACCTGCATTCTCATGACAGCAATGTAGATGTAAAATGTGATGTCAACATCAACAAGAGTTATGTATTAAGGTACTAAACATATTTTCATAACCAAATAGCATACATCATGTAATATCATTCAATAAAATGAGAGAAATGATGTACATAACTCTAAAACTAAGAAAATGACCCAAACATGAAGTATGATTCCTGATCAATCTAAGTTAAGCTTAAGACTAGAACACCGCTTGAATTCCTAAGCTCAAGGAAGTTTAGGTTTGTTAACCTCATCGAAACATTCAAAGAGGTGATAGAACATGAAACGTTGCTCATCACGTACTTCATGTACTAAACCTTCTACATGTTGACAATGATAACAATCTTTGTCATGGCTAGGGAATGGTGGTGGTAGGAAGGGAGTGTTTTGAGATGAAAGGTTGGGTTGAGGTTTCACAAAAGAAGATGGGTTTTGTGGAGGTATGTTTGATGAAGTTGGAGGTGGTTCAACTAAGGATGGTTGTAGTGGTAGAGAGGTGTCTACTTCCATATGATCCGGTTGTTGATTCCTCATAATTCAAAATGGACTATTTGAGGGTGATGGAGAAAAGGATACCGGTGTTAGTGTTGTTTCAACACCATGGTTTTGTTGTTGCACTATTCTCTCAATTGAGGAGAATGTTGGCAATGGTGGATGATGAGATGGCCTAGAAGGCAAGTCCTCTAAATTGTAGAGGTGTGGAGATGAGAATGGAGTGGTGAAGGATATGGCTCTAGGCACTAAGGGTGATGGTTTAGTGGAAATAAGGGTGTTTGGTTTAGGAGGTATAGTAGTGTTTGGCAAGGGTAGTTTTGTGGGAACAAACCTTTTGGGGATTGGTTTGATCGGTTGAGTTGGTTGAGAGGGAATTCTAGCATTTGTGGTTTTAATGGGTGATGATTCGGTTGAAGAGATTTTGTGAACAACCCGAGCAAGTTTCTTAGGAGGTCCTTTGGTGGATGAGTTAGCACTAGGAGCTTTCCTCATGATGAGATGACAAATGGATAGTGAAATAAGGGCTTTTAGTTGCTGAGAATGAGGTTGTAAGTGGTGATTTGGAAGTACTAACAAAGAGGTTTATAAAGGGAAGGAGTTAGTAAGTGAATTTAAGGCTTAAGTCACTAAAATCCTTCAAATTGCAATGATTTGCATGCACAGGAGTCAACTACAGAGTTGCACTAATCTAGGAGGTCAATTAAGACAAGGTAGAGTGTTCAAGTTAGCAAAGAGAGCTTGAAATGATTGTTTTAGCATAGTATGTGCAGCCGGTCCCCACGGTTCCCTCAAATGAGGGATCCGTCTAGGCTAAACCTAGGGATCCGTCTATCAGCAGTCACAGAAAAGGAAGATGATGACTAGTAAGGTCTAATACCTACACATCTTGAGTGTTTTCAGTCTTCTCAGGTGTCTTAGATGATATGAGACTTAAATGATCAAGTGAAATGAGTGAGGATAGCTAATGATTTTTTATGGAAAGAAATGGGGCTTTATGAGCACCAATGGATGATCAAAGATGACACTAAGAAATTGAGAGTGTCAAGTGGAGTCAAATGATCCTAGAGATCAGATGGTAACTTAAAAGAATTTTGGAAAATTACTTAAAAATCATAAGAAATGAAAAACAAGTTTTTGGCCTATTTTGAGGTAGGGGTGACTAAAATTAATTTGCCAAAATTGAGAGAAATATCAAACTAGGTGTTTTGAGATGTGAGGAACAATGTGTGAGCATTGGAGCAGAAATATGGTGAGTTTTGGAGAGGTGATAAATCAAAAAACACCTTGAATGTGATCCTAAGTTAGCTATGAGTGAGTGTGAGACCTACTGAGTTTGAGGAAGACTTAATTGATCCTAAAGTATTATGTTTGACTAATATAGTATGGTCTAGAGGATTTGATTGAAGTGTGGAAGTTTGCAAGTCTACTTCTGTCTGCCCGGATCCCACAGATTCCTTAATGGAGGGATCCGGCTAGTTATAAATGAGGGATCCGGCTACTGCAGACCATTAGCTTCACAGAAAGTGTGAAGAAATTTCACTAGGTGTCGCATACTAATACTAAAGGTTTCTACTGGAAACAAACATTAATATAAGCAAAAGTACATGATATATAGCACACAACGTCAACCTATTATGATAACAACCAAACTTTAAAGTAAAAAAAAGTAGATCTAGCACAATCATGAGCATACATTGTTTAATAATCATAAAATTACTAAAACAACCATAAACATAATGTCTCTTTCGTCAATCTATTCACTTCTTCTTTCCCGAATTTATGAGGTAGTGAGTTAGACATTTGATCATCCCCTTGGTTTGCTTGAATTCTTCAGACTCATTTGGAAGAGTGGGAAGTTGTTCATAGTAGGCCATGAGGTCCATCCAAAAGTTAGAGACGGAATCAACATCTTCTTCTTCTTCTTAGTCCGAAGAGTCTGAGAGAGCATGAGGCCTTTTTCCATTGATCATGAGTCGTTTAGGAGGTTGTTTGGTAAGTGGTACCATAACATGGTTAGCAAGAAAGTGATCATCGGAAATAGGAGAAGGTAGCATTGTACTAACATACTCACGGAGTCATGTTAGGAGCATAACATAAGGGAGTACCATGTTATTGGCTTTGAACACACCTACCATCCTTTTAACCATGTAATAGGCAAGATTAAATGGTCTTTGGTGGATGAGACAATAGATCATTTGGACAAGACACGCATTGGGATGGTCTTTGTTCCCAACCAAGCAAATGACATTTTCTCTAAGAATTTCTTCCCACTTTTTGTAAACGGGAAATATCTCGGAGAGTTCCATTTGAAAGGGATCACGATGAATGAGTTCCTTGTTGCGGTTGAGACGAGATTGGTCGACCCTTTTCTTGAGAATGGTGTCACGAACAACCATAGGGTCATCGAGAGGAGTGTGATAGATAGGTTTGAGGTCTAGTGCGAAAGATTGAGTAGCCATTGACCAATCTTGGAAATACATACAAATTCCTTCACATGGTATGCGAAGAATTTGTGCGAATATGTTGAGGGGTAAGGTAATGCTTTGGTTGTTTATAATCAAAGCGATTGAGATACTTTCATCATTGTTTCGAACAATCCTAACACTTTTGTAAAACTCGAAGATAAAGACCGGAAAAATTTGTTCATCAGTTTCTAAGAGACAATCAAAGTTGATTGCCGAAAAGAGTTGATGAATGTCGGTGTTTTCAAGGAAACATTCCTTAACTACTCGACCTTCGTGGATAAGTCGTTTTTCATTTTTTTTTTGAATATTTTGCGATTGATTTTTGAAAGCCCTTCTTTCTGATAGTATCTAGAAAGGTAGTAAACGGTGTCATGGTGATCTTGTTGGGTAGCTTTAGGCATGATTGATCCTAGAAAAATAATTTCCAATTATGTAAAATTTGTCAAGATGGGTTTGTGGTTTTGATTTGTACTAACAATGTTGTTTTGAAAACCTTTAATTGTATAGAACCTATTTGTAATGAAACTAATTTTACAATACCTAATCTTCAATTGGTGATCAATTGAATCTTAATTAAAAGTCTAAAAACCATAAACCCTAGGATGAAGATGATGATGAATAGATCATATGAGTGTAATTACTTACTATGATGTTCAAGAATGAGATGATTGAGAATATGAAGCCCTATGGAGTTTAAAGCAGAGATTTGGTCATTTTTGAGTTTGTAGGAAGAGGGGAAAATGGATTATTTTGGGTTTTGAAAAGCGTATATCTGATGTTTGTGACACGGTTCCCCCGGATCCCTTGTTTTAGGTATCTGGCTAGTACAACTTGTGGGATCCGCCATCAGAGATGTAAAAAGATGTATTGGGATTTATTCTTTTTACTTGTGATAAGTTATACAATAACTTATTTTGAAAAAGAGCTTGTAGAATGAGGTTTCTAATTGAATAGACGTTTGGCCAAGGTGTTTTGACGGTTAATTGATTATTTGGTAAGTTAACCATCAAAGGTCTATTATGCGATGACGGTGTAGGTATGATAATCTTTAGTATCTTTAAGAGAATCAAAAGGAATACTATTTCCGATGATGAGTAAGTGACACGCGTACAACGTGCGTTCGGGGTCAAAGGAAACTTCCTTTTCTTCGAGCAAGTTTTTCAACCACCTAGGCAGTGAACCTAATCGTTGTAGTGTAGTATTAGGGTAAGCCTCGGGGATTGATATCGTTCTCTAAGGGAATAGGAATGCTAGTGAGAAAGTACTACGCTAAGGTTGGGGTTGAGGAATATTATTTTTTATCTTTTTATGCTTTTTAGAAAATAAAAGGTACGATCTCGGGGTTTGGATTTGGGGGTTGTAATTCTACCGATTACTCTACTATTCTAATTATCTAATCTAAGGGGCAGTCTATGTCTATTGATGTGTGCTCGTATGATGATTAAAGATGTGTCTACCTAGATACTATTACTCCATAGTTATCTTTTATTGATGGTTGAATTGTCACGTCCTTATTCTTAACATGTTGTGTTTTCTAAGGTCGTAGGGTGTGCTTTTATACCTAACTCTTTGAAGCTACCTAAGGTTAATAACTACGAAATCTCTAGGATTCATAAACTTAACACTAAGGTTTTCTCTGGATTTTTAGCCTACAATTCTACTAGTAATTATAAACTAATGTTCACAAAGATTAATCAAGCATTAAAAGTACAACGATGGCTTTAAGCACCCCTAAGCCAATTACAATTAAGATAAGAGACAACCAGTAAATATTTAATAACTAGGTTTCATAGATCTAAGCAAACACACAAGTAAATTAGCCGGACATGTTAAACATGCAACCATACACACATTCAATCAAAGACATAATGAAATCAAGGGAATAAATAACTTATCTCGATGTAAAATAGGGTATTAGAACCCTAAAATACTGTCCAAGATGGACTACAATCGTTTTAGATTTTTACTCCACAAGTCTACCTCTCTCAAAGTCTGAAAATTCGAATTCTATATATAGTGTTACAACTGCGACGGCGTCACCTTTTAATTGTGACGCAGTCAGATCGCCGCCATTAGGGTTTCATCTTGGCCAAGTCAAATTTGGGACGGCGTCACATTGTGGTTGTGACGCCGTTAGCCTTCAGCTCTGACGTCGTCTGAATCTGGATCTAGGCCGTCTGAGGAGAAAACTCTTCGTGACGCCCTACTCTTCAAAGTCGGACGCCGTCAGGTGTAAAATAGCAATTTCGCTACCATGTCTTCACAAAATCAGGGACGGCGTCGCCCTTTGTTTGTGACACCGTCAGGTGCATTTCCAGCAGCTTGAGTGTCTTGATCTTGACTTTAGCCATTTTCTTCACATATTCACTCCTTTTCGTCCAAACAAGCATCATTCCAGCATTTTGCCTTAAAGAGACCTAAAAAGTGAAAAGGAACGAAATTAAGCACTAACGGATATAAAAGTGGGTGATTAAGGGCTTAGATGACCCCTTAAAAGAGTATGTTTTAAACCCTTATCAAATATCCCTACACTTGGTATTTTCTTGTCCTCAAGCAAATGTGATTTTGGCCAATCAATTTATAAGTTAGGGGGCATAGAGCAATGGTTTAACATAATTCATAACAAGTATAAGCCCCGCAAAAGTCATAACTAGCACGTAAATTATATACTAGCACCGCACAAATGGTTTTTGGATACTCTCATCTCTCGGGTGTATATAAATATATCAAATGGAAATGGAAGATAAACACTCATTAACCGGTCATAGTACATAGATTACCATAGGCTTGAGACTAGATCAAACCTCCACCGCTTTTGCGTAAGCACCTAGGAAAAACTATCTAAGAGGTCTTTTAAAGGGTTGTAACGTTATGCTTACGGTAGGGAAACAAAGGGTTTGGTTGGATAGGCGATTTAGTGGTGGCAAGTCAAAAATCTTTACGTTGCAAGCATGAGAAGAATGGCGTTGCTAAGCCAGGACTCGACTCTTTAAACTCTAGATAACTTTGAAACAAACAAACATAAATATAAAGATAGATGTAGGATGGTAGCCCGTATCTTTTTTTTTTTCGTTTTTTTCATTTTTTTCCATACACTTTTACTCTACCATC
This sequence comes from Chrysanthemum lavandulifolium, assembly GCA_022545495.1. Taxonomy (NCBI): domain Eukaryota; kingdom Viridiplantae; phylum Streptophyta; class Magnoliopsida; order Asterales; family Asteraceae; genus Chrysanthemum; species Chrysanthemum lavandulifolium. The sequence continues at coordinate 163,189,311 of CM040244.1, read as the reverse complement.
CTCTACAATAACATCAAAATATAAGGGATTTATAGGCACATCCCTACACTTGAGTTTTTATTACTCTAACACTAATATGACCCGAATTGAAACGATCAAAACACTTGGAGTACATTATTACGTAGATAAAGGGAATTTGAATTTAACGTTCTTTCCCGTCACTCCATAAAATTTAACTTTACCCATGAGTCCCAATCATCCCAAAACTATATACAAAATATATGACTCGACTTAGCAACCATGCAAGTAACTAGATAATTGAACTAAGAGTTTAGTAACAATAATGCACTAAAAGTGAGTGCATACAAGGTAGGTTAAGGCGATTTGGGTGTACATTAGGAGGTGGATTGTAAACAATGCTCTTAATTGATATTCCGGAAAACCGAAACATCACGAGAACCGCGAAAAGGATAGGCTCTGAGGGGTTAACTAGGGGTATCGTGTACTAAAGATGAGTACAACACAAGGGTGTGGGGGAATTACTCAACCGATGTGGAAGAAGTAATTATAATACGGGTATCAAACAAGGGTTATCCTAATGCCTCTTATCATTTAGTTATTCCTAACTACACAAGTGTAGTCTCACTAGCGATCTCGGGATGCATCACAAAACAAGTTCTAGAATCTATTATACTACCGGTACACTCTCAAAGCATTAAAGATGAATGCTTTAATTCCTACAAATCTAGGGGCGAACCTCACATTTTTTGGGGTGGAATTTGAGTGGTAAAGGGTTTTTGTGCTAGTCATATAACTTCCATCCATGAGACGCTTTATTAAGACTAAAGACCCACTCCTACATGTCATGAAAATTTTTAAATTTGTTGCTAAAATTACCCTAACCGATATTCTCATGGTTTATTACACAAATGAAATAGGACAAGACAAATAATCAAGGATAAGCATAATTTTAAAGTTCCCGTTTTATTCTCCCTCCCTACACTTAAACTGAACATTGTCCCCAATGTTCCTTGGAAGTATCAAAGTTATGATAATGGAAGGTAATTAAAAGAGAAAGAAACTAATACTCTCCTGATTAGCTCGGTAGGATCCGTGTGAAGTAGTGGTTAAATTCTTTTCCAAGAAGAATGTAAGCGTGAAAAGCTCCATCCAATCTTATGTTTCTTCTTCTTGATAAATAAAACCTGCACACTTTAACAAAATAGACGAAACCTTTGCGTAAAATCAGTGGTAAAACTATATATGACTCTACTAAATTAGGATGTAATGCTTCTGGAATGGATGTTTCTGATTTTCGAAAAATTAAGACACGAAATTCCAAAATTTATAAGTAGCACGTAAAACGAGAGAAAGTTAGATAAGTCGTTTACGCTCCTCCCGACACCATCCGGTTATCCTAATGAAATTGGTCTGCATTTTTCGGAAAAATTATACCTTTAAAACTGGAAAATTCATGCAAAACATCCATTATGACTCGATACAAGCATTTGACTCTAACAAACACACATATATATCTTTTTCAAGAATCGTAATTCTCATGTTCAAGTTCTTTTAAAAACATGTGTAATCTTCCCTACACTTATCCTTTTTGTAAAATACCTTTATATGTGATAAAATAAAGCATTTTCACAAATTCAAACATGAGAATAAACAATAAATGTAAAGATATATGACACACAAACAAGCAAACAATTAAGCATGGGTTGCCTCCCACGAAGCGATTTTCTTTATTTATGAGTCTTGTAGCTAGACTCAAGTCGTGCCCTCACGTGACTTCATCTCCGCCACCTTCTTCCTCATGATGGTCTCTATTGGGGTTTTCCATGTTATAGTAGTGCCCTATTATGCACCTTTCTAAGAAGTCATCTTTTCCCAAATCGGTTCTATATTCCGGTCCTAGTTTCAAGCAATCCTTATAGAACCCGAAAATCTTATTCATAACATAATCTACTCCTCTCCCCTTATCCTCCTCATTCCTATAGTAGACCGATAGCTTAAGTTCTTTTTCATCATCGGATAATGATGAAAATTTCTCAATCTTTAAAGGCATTTGGTAAGCTACATCATCAGTCTAATCCTTGAATCTCACTATTCCTAACGACGGATCATAAGTCATCCATGTGTTTTCTATGAAAGGCTTTCCTAGAATTACGTGGGACAAGATATGATCTATGGCTGTACTAATATCACCTAATTATGAAATCTGTATGATACGTGAAACTTCCTACATAGACGGGCAATCCCTTAACTTTACCAAGGAAATTACATTTAACTCTAGGATTATCGGGATCTTGCCTATTTGGGATAGGCTTCTTCCTCACCCAATTATAGTACGTGCTAGTCATGATGTTTATTGGGGACTTGCGGTCAATGTAGGCCTTTGCCACGAATAGATGTCCTATGCAACATGGTATGTTGAGATTCCAAGGGTTCCCAAACTTGATCCTAGGGATTTTCCTAACATACATGTGACGGAGGTCGCACACTAAGTGTGGGTGGCGAGAGAGTTCCTCTTCCGTAGGAAACTTATTGAAATAGTCATCACCTACTTCATTTACTTCATCGGTCGATTCATTCTTAAGAGTCTCACTAACCTTAAGTACCGTCTCATGGTTCGCTTCGTCATTAGTCCTATTAGGTTTCACTAAGGTGATGGTATTGACGAATTGAACGTGCTTGGCTAACTTGCTTGGGTCCTTAATTTTCACACCGAAAGTTTTGGGAAAATGAGTCGAGATGGCATTAACCTTTTCGGTGGTCTTCCTATCACTACATAGCTTTCAAAAGGTTATCTATCTTCCTATCCATCTTGGCTTGTTGTTGGTTAAAGCGGTCTGAAAGCTTGGCTATTTGAGCTTCTTGGGATGTAACTAGGTGTTGCAACATCCCTTCTTTGTTTTGGCTAGGGCCGTGAGAGGGGGCCCATGAGAAATTATTAGAGGTGAATTCTTTGGTTTGTCCCCAATAGAAGTCGGGTTTGCCCCTCCATGCTTCTCGGGCAGCATTGAAAGTCCTATGTCCGGGTGTTGTAGGGAATCTTCCTCCCATTCCATTGGTAAGCGAGGATGTGTAGTCAACGGAAGCTTGTTCGGGGAGTCTTGTGCAAGTACGAGTGTCATGAGGACCACTACATAGCTCACACAAGGAAGAGACTTTGTTCACTTGGCGTGAAGACTTAAGATTTTCGTAGGAGCTCATTAGGAATTTGACTTGATCTTCAAGTTCGAGCATCCTACGATCGGAAGTTTGTAAGTTAATAGGAGGCAAGGAGGTTGCCTTTACGGTTTTGGGCAACTCACGGGGGTCATTCCAACTTTCATTCTCATAGAGAGCAAGGTCCTCTATTGTATCCCACGATTCCTCCGCGGTGAGATCACTAAGTTTACCACCGGGCGCTTGGTCGATGGATTGCTCAGTTGATAAGTTGACATGATCATAAAAGATTTGGACTTGAAGCCAAAGATCAATGTCGTGATGAGGGACTTTATGGAGCAAGTCCTTGAATCGAGTCCATGCTTCGTAGAGAGATTCACCTTGACGTTGTTAGAACATCAAGATTTCATTCCTAAGCTTAGTAATTCTCCCCGGTGGGAAAAATTGGGCAAGGAAACGAGTAGTGAGATCATCCCAACTTGAGATGGAGCCGGAGGGAAGTCGCTCAAGCCAATTACTAGCTTGGTCCCGTAGAGAGAATTGGAAGAGACGCAAATGCGTGGTCTCCAGAGTAGTAGCATCAAGGTCGATGGAATCGACGATTTTAATGAAATCCTCAAGATGCTGATTAGGATCTTCGGAACGAAGTCCATGGAATGCACGTTCGTTTTGCACCAACCGGATGGTGTCGGATCGCAGGGCCGTAGTTTGAGCTTGATTGGGGAGCTCAATGGTGTTCCTATAGCCTCGGTGGCTTGGTCTAGAGTATTCACCAAGAGTGCGGCCTCTTGGCGGGTCATTTGGTGGTGGTTTGATGAGTGGTGGTTGATTATCACATTCCATGATGAAAAGTGATGGGCTTACAAACAAAAGTCACGAAGAAGGGGGATAGACTACAAGGAAGCTAAAAATAAGAAAAAAGTTTACTTGATAGAAATCAAGCAAGGAAACCTAAACGAGATAGAGATCTAACTAGCTATTCTATTCCCCGGCAGCGGTGCCAAAAACTTGATGTTGGAATCACTCCTAAACCTTAATTCAAGTGTTAGTGATAAATATGTAATAGTTAGCTTAATATGGCCTTTATGTTTGTTATTAAGCTAAGGCTTATGTAGAAGGCCCATAAGCCTTGGCCCAAGTCCAATAAGGAAAGGAAGGGACTAGGAGTGTTGCCCTAGCTCCTTCTCCTATAAATACCTTTGAAATACCCTCACTTGAGGGTTGGTTGTTCAATTACTTTCATTCTCTACGCATAACCTTTCCTTATATCTAGACGTGTGTGTTTATAATTGTTCATCCGATCTCTTCTTTCTTATTTCTTCATATTGATGCTTGTGTTACTAATATGGGAACCTAACGATGGTATCATTCGCCAAATAGTTGGGTGAAAAGGTTTTGTTTTGAAGTTTTAAAGTTTACGCGTAACTCTCGGTTCATAAACTTATTCACGCTTAAAAACTCATTTTTACACTTTTCAATCCAAGATTATTGTACTTTCAATGTTTTAAGTGTTAAAATTTCGGTTTTAGCATAAAGTTTCAACCTTTACGTGTATTTCTTTAGATTTAAGCTTGGTTTTATACGCGTGTTCATCTTTCGCGTAAGTCGCTTAGTAGCTTTGGATCATCAAGTTTCACACTTTTGTGTTATTTTGGTGATATTGAAGTCGTTTCATCACAAAAATCTGGTTTAGAAACATCGTTGGGCAAAATCGGTTTGGTTGCTTTCACGCGAAGAAAACCCTAATCTTACGCGTAACTCATCCTTGGTTTGATCTTGATTTTAGTGGTTTACTCGGTGTTTTCTTGCTTGGATAAGCACGAAACACTTCGACTTTGGACATCCTTTACACTATGATAGTGTAAAAGATCTTTTGGGCAAAACCCTAATTTTACGCATAAGCTTAAGCTTACGCGTAGAACTCTTTACGCATAAGATTATTCTTACGCCTAAGCCTTGTCTTACGCATAAGCTAATCCTACGCCTAAGTTTTCTACGCATAATCTTTCTGTTTACGTGTAACCTTAGTGTTTCTCATATCTTACGCGTAAGCTAATCCTACGCGTAACTATTTCTGTTATGCGTAAGTTTGGTGTTTTTACGCCTAAGTGTTACCTTGCCTTTACGTGATTTCTACGCCTAAGGATACCTCATCAACATTGTTTCATTCGACTACAAAGATCCATTTAACAACACAAGTTTTCAACATGTCACAACCACCATACTCTAACTATTTTCCTTACACTTATCATCAACAACAACAACAACAACTAAGTCCACAACATCAACAATTTAATCATCAACAACAAATTTATCAACAACAATTTAATCAACAACATACTCCACAACTTGGAGCAATTCCACCACCATAAATGGTTCAACCACCACCTAGTCTTCAAGTACAACCTTACACAAACTTCTACAATCAACATCCATCCAGGAGTACTATGAAGGAACCAACATGGTTTGGCAAGATGTGTGAAGCCTTAAGTAGCCAACAATCAATTCATGAAGTCGGCTCACTGATAGACCTCAATGCTCACTCCCGGTAATTATGATCAATGGGTGATAAGGTTCTTTAGGTTTTGTGATCTAAAGAAGCCACATGGAAAGTTCTTAAAGAAGGTCATTATGGAAGGTCCATTTCAGATGCCTAATGTTATTACACACGCAGATCCAGATGCCAATCCACCAAGAGATGTTGTCACCAACATTGCAACTATCTCAGACCTCACTGGTGATGAACTTCTACACTTTGAAGCCGATGAACTAGCAATGCAATACATCCTTTTAGGATTACCAAATCCAATCCTTCGAAGTGTTGATGCTCAAAAGACTGCAAAATCAGTGTGGGAACACATTCATCTTCTTATGGAAGGCACAACACTCAATCAGGAAGACATGGAATCCAAAATCTACTTGGCTTATGAACACTTCATGATTGAACCAGGAGAGACATTAGAGTCATATCATCATCGTTTTTCAGATATCATTAATGATTTGGACAAACACAACATCATCATGCCACAAATTGCTGTCAACACTAAGTTCCTAAGTAGTCTTGGTCCGGAATGGGAGAAGTATGTCATTTTCTCCGTCAAACTAAGAATCTTCATCATGCTACATACGGATTGTTGTACGACTATTTGAAGCCTCACCAAAAGAAGTTGACAAAGAAAGGACTATCCGTGGACTCCGGCTACGATCAATTCGGATAATCAACAACTTGCTTTGTGGGCTCAAACTAATCTTCCTCCTCAAACACTCCTCAACCCGCTCCTCAACCAAGCGCAACCATCACACCATATGATCATCACAAAGAACAACCTCAACAAACTCAATTGGTTCCATACAACAACAACAATGCTCAAGCACTGCGGTGAAGGCGATGAGGACTCTGCCGCTTTTGATGAATTGCAACAAGGATTTGTCATGATTGCTAAAGCCTTGATCGGTATACAAACAAATCCAACAATCGCATTCGTTCCTCATCCAACACAAGGAATCAAGTGTTGTGAACAATGGACGCGTTGAAGTTCGTAATCGTGGTTATGGTCGTCGGATGGGAGGTGGTCAAGGGTTTAATGATATTGGAAGGAATAACATGGGTGCTCCGCAACAACAAAGGGTCAAGTGGTTGAGCAGGGAATGCTCGAATGGGGTTAATGGTCTTCGTTGTTATAAGCGCAATGAGAAGGGTCACTGGCTAATCCATGTCCTAAACCGCGGACAAGAGGCGGTGCTTATCACAAAGAGGCATTGCTCTTGGCTCTTAAGGATGAAGTGGTGGAACTCTTACCAACAAGGAGCGAGCTTTATGGCGGATGCTGATTCGATGATGATATGGAGGACTTGCGGGCTAATGCATCGCTTATGTTGATGGCACAAATGCAAGCTCTACACATGAGTGATACTGAGGCCCAGTGTATGACATCGATGGCTTGTCTCGTGTACCGGAACAAAATATACTCATCACCGATCTAATATCTCGCCAATTTCTCCATCCGACAAGGATCGAGTGTTCAACATGAGCAATCCACATCTCATTCGATGATTATCAAATAGATCCCGTAGTTATATTTGACGATCAAGATAATCTTATGGTTAATATTGATAATCAAGTTTACTCCGTGATTATATTTGAGGATCTAAATAATGATCATGTTGAGACTCCGTTGAACAAAATGAGCTTCATCTAATAGAAATTGAGCTCATGACCTTAATTAAAGACCAACATTCTCATTTGGAAATTTGCACGAAATTAAAGAGAAAATGCTGCATTAATTAGGGATAATGAATGCTTAATTCGACAAATTAACTTTTCAAAACTCAAGAAAAACGTGAAGAAGGTTTTGAAGTTGTTGCTAAATCTCATCAAAGCGAAAAATCATTAGAGCGACAAATACGTGATCTAGCCGCTTCCAAGAATGCTTTGTTGTCTCAAATAGAACAACTGAAACATGAACATAAACAACAACTTAACGCTCTTACTTTGAAACTCAAAAGCCAAGGTGAGTTGTTAACTTGTCAAAAACAGTTCTCTGAATACAAACAAGATTCCACGAAGCGAATAGATAACTATCTTGAAGAAATTGTCGACTTACAACACAAAATCAAAGAGTTTCAATTGTTGTTTATAAACATGGTGAGTCAATCACAACTATTCAAAAGTTTACTTTTAAACCAAATTAAAATGGATATGGACCCATTCTTGCCGATTACAAACCTAAGTTTTCTAATGAGCATTCAAACCAAATCTTGAAGTTTATGCAGAACATAGAATTGATGATTCAATTATGGTGTTGTTGAATATAATCGTATGGAGGAATTAGATGCAGATGACGAGAGTCGGTCAAAAATGGAAAATGTTGTTTATAACAAACCATTTAACTATTCAAAAGCCGTAACTTTTGTCACACAACAAGATACTTCTAACAAACCTTTTGTTATCACACCAGTTTCTGAAGTTAGTCCCAAACACAATGGTGCACAAATTAATGGTCCTTTACCTTCACTTAGTGACGTTAAAACAAAAGCCGAAAATTGTCGCGTTATAAAATACTTTGACACTTTCTTATCTGACCTCAAAATTTTGGAACGTGAGATTGAATTTCATTCTGAAATAAAAGTTGAACATTTCCAATCACCAATGGCGCGAGAACATAAAGACATTCTTCAGAAAAGACTTTTACCCCATGTAAAAATTTGAAAACTTGTGCACTATATTGGGAAAGGATTTTCACAAGGAACTCGGTCTCAAGAAAAGCAGTTTTCGAGAAAGCGAAACATCGATTTCAAATGCTAAACGTAAAAAGAAATTGCGAGAAAAGATGTTGTGACTCTTGGAAGATGTTATCTGTCTTTGATATCAATAATCTTGTTGTATTACAATCTATTGCATATGCATCGATCATATCTTTCTTGATTCTCGTTGATATTGTTGTGAATATTGATAATGTGCATCGATAAAGTCTTTAAAAGTCGAAAATGAGCGATCGTTAAACGAACTTTCAAATTCAAAGCGTCGTCTTCAATGGTGTCAAAAATATTGTCAAAATCGTGAACTTGCTTTGCAAAACAAAATCCACCAGTTGAAATCAACAACGTTTAATCCTAAAATTGAGCAACTGGATGATCTAAACGTGTCTTTGAAATGTCAAATCTCAAAATATGAACAAGAACTTGCAAAAGCTAAAAAAGAATATGGTGTCATATTTGATTTACTCAAACAGACTCGTAATGAAGCATCAAACGAACTTGATCATTATCTTGCACACACTAAAGAAGTCATGAATTTTTCTGGAAATATTCGTTCTGAAAATCAAGATTTGGTGCACACTATCATTAAGTTAAGAGAAATGTTAACAAAGTATGAACAAGTTCACCTAGCATCATTAAGAAAATTGCACTGTAACACTTAGCAAAGCGTGAACCCATATTGCCTACTAACAAAAGCAGAGGACCTATATATCATCAACCTTATCACAAACCCAACACGTATATCACTTTATGCGTAGAACTCGTTAAACACAAACACAAACTATGCGTGAAGATGAAAGAAATAAAGATGAGAAAGATGGTGACTTGATGTTAGAACCGTGTATGTTATGCGTAGAAAGATGAACACAATATGTTGTATATTCCAAAGAAAACACACACACACACACACTCAAGCACACCCCTCAAATGAGACTTTGAGGGGTTTTTATAGTACAAGTAACATGATGCCCTAAAAGGCTTTCTATGGGCTTCGTGGGTTGGACATGGGTTAGATTGGATAAAAGACAAGCTTAACATAACTAGTACCCATTTAGCTTAGTCCAATCCACGAGCCCGTTGACTATTTTATCACGATATCTAACACATGATATAAAGTTCCTAAATGTGAATGACCATCACTTCTAATAAAACTATTAAGGCTAACAATCTCCCCCTAAGGGGTGGTCATTCAAAAGATGCTCCACTTGAATAGGTCTTTACTTTTCTCGAGCTTGAACTTTGCGTGTAGATATAGAATAGTCTTAATTCTTTGTTCCTCCATGCTTTGTGATCATTTAATGTGGTTGTCGCGTTGTCAACCGTTGGTTAGGTATCTCCACGCCTTTCTCCACCATGCTCACACTTCTATTTGTCTTTTGGTTACCAATGATATAGTTCTCGAGTCTTTAAACTTTGTAGATTCTTTGACATTGACGAAGAATCATCTTTGACTTTATGTTGCCTTTGATTTTGATGAGAACTTTCATGTGTTGTTGGTATGAGCATGTGGAAAATCAGACGATCAATCCGCTCCGAGCTTTCATAAGAAGAAAACATAAAAGCAGGTTAGTAATAAGCGGATTAAGCACTTACAAGTTTGAATTTCGAGGTGTTATGACATAGTGTGAAAACACATCTCTAATTCTTACAAAGGCCTTTCTGAACTGGAGTCCCACAAGTGAGATAACGCGATATACCAAGTACACCTCTGATTCGGATGAGTCGAGGTACACTAAAGCATCACCTCACTCATGAGACCGTTTGAGACACACTAAGCGTAATCTACGGGAGTTACCGAAGTGACTGCTTTGTCGAGGCTGCTAGATGTTGACCTGGCGGGAGTTTCCATTCAATCACGAAGATCACGGATGTGAAACTTCTCATAAATGTTCGGCGATTGCTAAGATCTGCGTAGGACTCTAGAATATATCACTTGTGTCCTTAATGATGATGAAGCGATGTCATGACAAGTGTTCCTATGAGATCTTTTGATGAATCTCGTGGCTCTAGACTCAATAGTGCATTTTGGTTTTCTGGCGGAGACTAGGGAGGGTCTCCTTCTTTAATATCAACAATCTCTAAGAGAAAGTCGATAGATTATGTAGGGTTCCAGTGAGAATGAAACAAATCTCTTTTGAGAGGAATTGAGTGGCTAGAAGGTTTAGTGCAATGCGTCCTTTGGGTCCATGACGTCTTTGTCTTCAATACAAGTGTCAACTTAGTGACAACCAGTAGCAGATGAATTGAACCCGGTTTCTGCCCTAAGGTTGAATATGGAGGGCTATTTCTTTTCACCTTTTCTTTTACATTTCTTTTAATTCTTCAACCCCTTCTTTCTCTTTTCTCACATTACTCCTTTTTTCAATCATACCTAAGGACTTCTAATACTAACTATTGGTGATGTCCTTGGGTAGATCCCTCCGGCTCTGGCAGATCATAGGACGAATATTCCTATCCTTAGTCACCTTATAACTCCATGACTGTCCTATTGTTGCCATAAAACCATTTTTCTTGAAAATATCTCAAAGTGTTTATGGTTGAAAACGTGTTTGGAACACTCCGAGAGTTTTATATTTTCAGAAACACTCCCCCTTCACATGTGCTTATGAGTTTAACAAAAATCTGCACATCGAGGGTAGAGTTCGCACTTTTTGAATTGATCGACTTTAAATGGACAAGACCGATTCGAGACACGTTTACATCACTAGAGAACTAGCTTGAAATTATTACCCGTCCTAGTCAAGTCCATAGAAAGCTTCTCGAAATGGTACATGATTCCTCATCAATTCATTGGTTTCAACTGAGTCGAGCTCTTTTGAGATTCAAACAACGATCATTAAACTTTTTGATCACATTTTAATCACGTCTCCTCCCCCTCAAAAATAACGTATTCGTGATATTTTTGATATCAACGGATTAAACAGCATTTTGGAATCTTTTGGGGAGACAAACGAATTTGATTTAAGCATGAATTTGGAACATTTTGTTTTATACTCCCCCTTTAATAAAGCATAAACAATTAAAAGGTTTTAGAGGGAGTTATCTTGAGCACAAAATATTTTGAAAGATTTTGAAAAATCTTTTTGAACAATCTTGAAAGGGTGCTCAAGATGATGATGATTGCTCACCATTTTTAAATGTAGTGCACTGAAGCGTACACTAGTGATTTTCAATAAAAAGCACGAGTTTTGATTTGAAAAAATAATCAAAAGTCATCATTTCGGTCCGGGTTTCGTACTGATGTATACGAAAGCCATTTTATGAAGAAATTTTGAGAAACGACATGTTTTAGAAAACATATTAAAGAACTCTCGCTCAAGCATCATACATGCCCGTATCATTGTTGAATGACATTTCTAGAAACGCATAAAATATCGATTATACAAGAGACATGTCGTGAGAAGAATATTTTGTATTTTGATTTTCTATTGTTTTTGTATTTTGAAAGTTTTATATTTTTATATTTTGCTTTTGTTTGTTTTCAAATTTTGTATTTTGTTTTTCAAAAATATTCTGATAAGCTTTGGAAAAAATCATTTTCACGAAGATTCGAGAAGACGTTCTAACTCCTCGGGGTTAGGCTTCGCATTCAATTCGTCGAACTAAATAGTCAAACCTTTCTTTTGGAAGGGCTTTAGTTAATAGATCGGCGAGTTGGTAATCGATCTTCACGAAGAATAATTCAACAATACCTTCTTCCACATGTTCTTTTATGAAGTGATAGCGCACTACGATATGCTTAGTCTTTGAGTGATGAGCAGATTGCATGATATGGCTATGGCACTTTTCGAGTCACAATACATAGGTATTTTATCGAAGTAAAGCCATAATCTGTGAGTTGTGTTCTCATCCATAGAACTTGAGCACAACACGCAGATAGAGACATATACTCGGCTTGACGGTTGAAAGTGCAAAGGCAATCTTGTTTCTTTGAAGACCGGTGACTAACTTTTCTCCCAAAAATTTTGCTCCTCTAATGTACTTTTTGTCAGTAACTTGATCACCGCATGGTCCGCATCGAAAAAGCAATTAGATCAAATCTGGATTCCTTCGGATACCAAAGACCCTTGTGAATGGATGTCTTGGTGCACCGAAGATCCTTTAACCTCTTTGAGGTGCGATTCGGTAGGCTTAGCCTGAAACCGTGCTAATAAGCAAACATAAAAATGAATACCGGGTCGACTAGCAGTAAGATACATGAGAGAACCAATCATGCTACGATATTTCTTAGGATCAATAGGTTTCCCAAACAAATCGGCTCCAATTTTTGGTGAAGTTACCATTGGTGTTCCGACCGAATCACAATTATCCATACCATGATTTTTCAAAATCTCGGTTGTGTATTTAGCTTGATTTATAAAAATTCCACGAGGGGCGATGTATTTGTAAACCAAGAAAGAATTTTAGTTCCCCATCATGGACATTTCAAATTTGCTTTTCATGAGATTTTCAAAATGTTTTGAAAGATTCGGATTAGTGGACCCAAAGATGATGTCGCCCACGTAAATATGAAAAATCAAGATGTCGTTTTGCATTTTGAGTAAACAAGATAGGATCAACTGTTCCTTTGGTGAAATTATTTTGGATAAGGAAAGAGGATTAGTCATACCACGCTCTGAGCTTGTTTTAAACCATAGATTGCCTTTTTAAGTTTGTAGACGTAGTCGGATGTTCCAAGTCGATGAAGCCTTCCGGTGACTCACGTACACTACTTCTTTCGAGTTCTATTCAAGAACGCGGTCTTAATGTCCATCGATAAACTGTGATGTTTTTGTGAGTGCATAGGCTAAGGATATCTGACCGCTTCAAGTCTAGCTACCGCGAATGACTCTTCAAAGTCTATCCTTCCTCTTGTCTATATCCTTTGGCCACAAGACGAGCTTTGTTGCAATTACGTCATCTCTTCATCCCTTTTGTTCTTCCATAACCATTTTAGATCAATGACGTGAATGTCAATTGGTCTTGGAACCATTCCCAAGAGTCATGTAGACGGTATTGGAGAAGTTCCTCTGCATCGCTTCTATCCATGCGGGTTTTGCCATTGCCTCGCGAATGTTCTTTGGCTCTATATTGCTAATTGAGCAAAGTTAAATGCATAAGTCGCAATCGGTGGCAAGTTAGCGCCTCGTCGAATTGGCCTTGAAGGTTCACCAATAACTTGTTCAATTGGGTGGTCTTTTGTCCACTTCAGAGTAGAAGGATACCGTTGGTTATACGTATGCGAGTTGGATGGTTCTCGTAAGCATGAAGATGATTCAGTTGATTTCGTAGCAAACGGGTTTTCAAATAAGTCTTCATCTAACGTTGCATCGTTCTGGTTTTGGTATTGCTCATCAACTGCTTGTAGAACGGGTGCAATAATTGTAGTAGATGTAGATGATGTAGATGGAGTTGGTGCATTGGTTTCGACCGTTGTAGATGCATCTTCTTTTGGTGGTGGAGGATGATTTTGAGCGGGTGCAGCGGAATGGTGGTTTGATGCATTTGTCGAAGTTCCACCATAGTATTCATCGAACATTAACTCGAAGAAATTCTCCCATTCTTGTTCTTTAGGATTGTCAAACGAAGTTGATTGAGCTCTTTGATGTACGAGTCCTGAACTGATGTGTCCAGAAGTATGCGGGTTTGGTGCGGGTTCTAGAGCGAGTCTCTTAGAAGCCATATGGGAAAGTTCATCAAATTTCACATTCATCGTCTCCATGATCCTCCTAGTTCTTCTGTTATACACCTTGAATGCTCTCGAGTTTTCTGAATAGCCAATGAAGATTCCAATATCACTGATGAGTGTCTAAATACTCATCATTTTTATACTATTAGAATGCCAAAAACATCTGAAAACACTCAGAAACACATCAAAATGATAAAAATATCACAAACAAGTGTTTTATATGTTTTAAATGCAAAACATCAAAATCGGTGAAAACGTATTAAGTTTGCATAATTGGCGCTTTAGTCCCCAAGTTACAAAAATTGTCAAAATTAGTCCACGTAATTCAAAACTTGTAAAATATCATTTTAGGTCCATGAGATTCAAAAGTTGTCAAAATAAACCTTTTAAAGTTTAAAAATCACAAATTGACAACTTTAGTCCCTGAACTTTGGAAAAATGTCAAAAATAGTCCTTGGTTAATTTAAAAAGTGAAAATTATCAAATTTTAACCTTGTACTATTCATTAATGACAAAAATGGTCCTTATGATAAACTTTTGGGAATTTACACCTTTAGTCCCTAAAAATCCAAAAATTACATATTAGGTCCTTAAAGTTTAAAAAATGAAATAAAATACAACTTTGGTCCTTGTATTATTCTTATATGGCAGGTTTGGTCCTTGTGAGAATTTTGGAAAAACTACAAGATCAATCCTTTAACTTTGCAGAAATTACAAAGTTAATCCTTGGGCTCTTAAAACACTACAAAACCAAATGGACCCTTCTTTGTTATTAATAATAAACCCAACCCAGTCCATTACCAAACCCGGCCCAAATTTTAAAATAAAGCAGTAGCGCCTAATTGTTCATCCTCAACCTCCCACCACTGTTTCCATCCACACCATAACACTGCTACCACCACCTCACTATATCCTTTCCACCTCACCATTTCCACCTGTTAACCACTCCAATTCCACCTCCACATCAAACAAAAACCCATTAATTCAGAAAACCAACTCCGTGACTTTTTCCCGCCAAATTGCCATGTGTACGATTAAGATGAATTGGAGAGCTGGGAATTGATCTGAGGTCGACAAGAAACAAGATAATGTCAATAAATAAGGATGAGAAGCAGTGTAGTAGGGCAAGTAGTGTAATTTTAATTTACTTGTCTCGTTTTAAGTTTTTAAGTTTTCCAGTTTATGTTTAAGTTTTTAAGCTCTTTGTAAACAATCTTCAGTATAATATAAAACTTTTTAAGTAATCAATTTCAATTTCCTAGTTAGAATTTATGTTATGCAATTTACAAGTTCATATATAGGTGATTATAAGTTGATAAGGGATAATAAGCTTATATAAGCTCTTATATTAACTTTAATAAGCTCACTTTGCTTATTATTTACTAAGGAAGTCTCTACTCAGTTCTACTCTAAAAAAATTCCAGTCAACAAAAGTCAACTGTTAAGACATCATTTGGATTTGTTCATGATATTTGGTGATGCAGAGCTGGATTTGGTTACATTTGGTTGTAATTAGTTTAGTTTTAGTATGGCAATGGTTCTGTTTGAGTTTCTCCACAGATTGGACTTCAAGTTAGTTTTCATTCTTTTCTCCATTTAACTATGTTGATCCTGCATATTTGTTTGAATTGCTATAAGGCTAGTTATTATGGTTAGAATTTGAGTCAATCCAGTTTATAGAGTAGAGTTTAATCTATTTTGAGTATTGGATGGTAAGCTTTCATGTAATTTCTAGTTAGGATTAGTGAGACAGTCCTTATAAGAAGTGTTTGGATGAGTGGTTATTTTGATGATTTAGTGCTCATTAGTTATTGATTTCTACTGTTTAAGCCTTTCTATATCATAATTTAGTCATTGTCAATCTTAGTTTGGTCACTCTCTGCATAAAAAGTCAAAATCACATTTACAATCTACTTAATAAGTTAACTGTTAGACATTATGTTGTGTAATTCATCATATTAGTTAATAACTTGATACTTTAGCTTAAAATAATCTCATTTCAGCTTATAATAACATAATAAGTCCGTAGAATAGATCATAAGTTCATAAAAGTCAAACTAGTCTATTTTTATAAAAAGTCAAATTTCTTATATGCAGTTTTTGAATAAAATTCATAATTTCAGTGTGTTCTTAATACTAAGATCTAGCTTATATCCTTCTGGAATATTAAAATATAGTTGATTAAATAAATTATAAAAATATAAGTTTACTTTTATTCAGCTTATTCATAGCTTATTACTTAGCTTCTTTCAAGGCCTTTTCCAAAGAAATGCCCTGTGCACACAGTTAGCTATCTAGTTTTACAAGCTTATACAAAGCTCATCACAGAGCTTTAGTTTGTGTACATTAGCTTTTTGAGAAGCTCACCTAGCTTTCTCAAGGTTCCAAGGCTTGTTTTTCAAATTACAGCTTATTTAATAGCTCTGCTTACAGTTTTTAATCCTGTCCATTTCATCTAGTACAATAACCATGCAGTGTTTATTAATCTTTTCATAAGCCCCTTATAAGCTCACCAGTGAACAAAACTGTGAGAGCTTTAGTTCTTTTTTAAAGCTCGGCTAGTATACTTGTTATGTCCGGTGTTATTTTCAATTCTTAACTTATTTAGGTGCTTAAAATTAAGCTAGTAACTACCTAGAATCCCAAACAGTACCCTGTTCATTCAGATAAGCTTATGCTTATTTTGGCTTATTCAGAGCTATTTTCTTAGTTGAATTGCTTTCTCAGTAGTCATAATAGCTTATTACAAGTTCTTCTGCTTATTTCCAGTTTCCTTGTACTTATTTTCTAGCATTTTAACCATTTTAGCTCATCCTTGTGCTTATTCTTAAAAAAGCTCACTGTTATGAAACCTTAGCTTATTTCAGTACTTATTAGTAGTTTTTAGAAAAAGTTGTAGTTAAAGAAAATGCTTATTACATAGTACTTAATGAGTTTGTAAAATAAAAATTGAAAAAAAAAATGTTTAGCAAAAAGGGGGTAGGCAGGCTCGAACCTGAGACCTCCCCCTTTTGAGAGTGATAAGGGGTACCTGGATAGCCATTCGCCCTTGGGTCTTTTATTGGTTTTATTTTACAACATTAATTACTTACATACGTTTGGCCATATTTGCTTATTAGCTTTCTTTAGCTTATTTCGAGCTTATTTCACAAATCAACCACCTAGTTTTTTAATTTTCCTAGAACCAGCTTAACTCAAAGTATTTTCTATGAATTTTTCAGATTTTTCTCGATAGCTTAAGTATTTTTAATAATTTAATTAGTGTAAAAACTTAATTAATTCATAATAAATAAAATGATAATCTAAAAAATATAAATCTTTTTTCTAAAATTTTCTTTTATCAAATAGAACGTAAGAAAATTAGTTTTACATTCGTAGGTCTTTTATTTCATAAAATTTACGTTTTTGCTTGCACTCCAGCGTAATTTTCGTAAATAACGCTCGTTTCCGTTTTAAATAACGTTTTTAGATAATTTAAGTTTACGTTTTAGTTAATATAGTTTATTTAAGTTATTTTATTTTATAAAATCACATAAACGTTCATCGATCTGTAAAAATAGTGATAGCGTTTATTTAATAGATTTTAACTTTTTAATTTTCTTAATTTGCATTTAAGTCACTTTAATTTGTAGATTTTCTCTTTAGGTATAATTTTCCATCCAGAACCTTACTGATCACTATCCTTAGTGATCATTCTACCATCTGATCAAGTGTTTATTACACCAATTCATCCTCCGTGGGACTTAACGACCCAGGAATTCCCTATATTCCTCTGATCAAAATTTGATTTGTGTTTAAAGCTGTTTTAAGTCTATTAGACTTGACTGTTTAGCACATATCAAATTTTAGCGCGCCACTTAGGGAGGTCGTAAGCGTGTTTTAAGCATTTCCAGATCCATTCTTGTGCATATACCACCTTTTTGTAAACAGTTTTTTAAAAACCAAAAAGTTCATTAACACTTTTTCCTAAAGGGTTAACAACACCAAAAATATTTTCATTCTTTGTTTTTATGGCATGTTTTTCAAAAATCCAAAAATATTCATCTTTACCCTCTTACCCTTTTTGATTCTTTATTCCTTTGCCCTCTATCCATTTGATTCTAAACTTCTTCTATTCTCATGGAATCTCTCGACTACGACGAAATCTGGAACGAAGTTGAAAAACTTCCTATTTATCACAAATGTCAAGAATTCGTGTTGTTCGTGATGATCCATTCATTCTGCGTGAGGGAAATGGAGCGAGAAACCGGGGTGACAAAGGACCGGTACTTCCTCTCGATAATGGAGGTGCTAAATCGTCCAACCTACGGTTATCCAAAGATCTAATCCTCGATTGCTCTAAGGCGTCTAAAATTGATCCTACACTTTCACGATTTACGGTTAAAAGCAAACATGCGAATTTAAACCGGTGACTAGTAAGAATGACTTGCCTAATCTTCACGTTTCTCAAGAACCGAACCGGAGACCATAACGGAAGTGATGGAAATTGCTAGCTCTCGAGCACACCACTTGTCCCACCTCCGGATTTTTCAAAATGTTCTTTGAGTCTAAATAGTCATTCGAGATCACCATGTTGGTTTTGTTGATTCTTTGAATGAACTGATTCCTTCTCATAATTCTCAAATAGAATCGTTTATTCCTTGTGTCGGTTGTGGTGAGCCTCTTTTGGTTCACCATGTCGGCTGTGTACGTGTGTAAAGTGTGGTAATGATATTCGTAACGGAGTTGTTTGTTTTGTGGTTCAAGGAATTCATTTGATTATGATCCTAATCCGAACTCATTTAACGACCCTCAAATTTTCTAACTACCCACCACATTGACTTATCTTCATATAATCAACAATCTTCTTGTGAATTTTGTGGAGGTCCTCACCAAGGATTTGAATATCAATCCGAAAACACGATTGTTTATGAATAGTTTTCCGGTGATGCTCGAACTTTGGTTATGACCAATGTCCATATGATTCACCAATCCGGGATCAGCAGTTTCTTGTTGAGAACTGTGGAGGTCCCCATTTCGGCTCGATTGTCAAACAGGAATCCATTTCCTTGTAACAATTACGACTATCACGACCAACCTCCACGGTGCCAAATAACTCAAACTCTCGGCAAATCCAACAAGACACTTATCTAGAGCTTACGGAGTCGGTGAAAAGAACCGAGGAGTTGAGTAAGACCGCATTTCATAATGTTCCCGTTTTCTTGTGTATATTGTGGGGTCCTCATGATGATTATCAATGTCAACCTTCCGGTTTGACAAATCTCCATTCCACAATGTCCTGTGATTCAAAATTCACATGAGAAATCCATGGAAGAATTGTTAGTCGAAGATCGTGCTAAAATAAATTCCCAAATTGCCTTTGAGAAATCATTGGGAATCAATTGCAAAAGAAAAAGTAGCGGATCTAGCTCTCAATTTCGTTTTATTCACGATGACGGTGATGATGATGATACACTTGATTCATCAAGTTCATCGATGACATCCAGCAGTTGAGATTTCATCTCAAACAAGCGCTATCACACCAAGCTCCCACTCACTCTCTCGAACATGGGGATGAGCATCTTAACACTGTTCACGAAAAGGAATCGGACGAATTCATAAAGTCTAGTGTTGAGGACCTTGTCCCAATCCGAGAGAGTCAAAGGAACTTTGATCATGTGTGTGATATCCCTCCTCCTCTTGTCTTCCAAAATGATCATATTGAGATGTTCTCTGATTCTGATGAGGACCATTCTTTATCTTGTGGAGACATAAATTATGTTGGTGAATTACCTTCTGAGCTTGTCAGCTTAGGAGAAGAGAATGATGAAGAAATAATCCAAGACGAAGCTCTTCGTCTTACATTATTGAATGTTAATCTTCTCATTTCTAGAATCGAGGCTTTTGATGAAAAGCCTACTTCATATTCTATCCCCTTTGAGGATAGTAAACTTTTCTTCAATGATTCTATTCCCGAATTGCAAACGTTCCATTTTGATCATATGGGAGAGAAGATTAGTGGTATTACCACTTCTCATTCTCATAATTCTCTCCCGATTATGAATCGTTCACTTTTGAGGAGTTCCCAGGTGAACTCGGTCAAATCAATCCGAATATGAATCATTTTACTTTGAGGAGTTCTCCGTGAACTCACTCATATCATATCTCCACCGGAGTATGATAACTTCTACTTTAATCTAGACACACCCGGATATGTCTAGACCAATTGAGCTTAAAGATGAAATTCATGAAACCATGAATTCTCCCGTGAGTGATGATGAGTTAATCATGATCTTTATCATGACTTTCTTTCTCTTTTCACTTATCCGTGGCTTCTCCTTCTTCACTCCTTCGGGAATGAAGACATTATCTTTGATCTGGCATTTTCATTTATCATTTTGAGCGGTTCTATGTATATCTCATCGGTGTGGAACTTTCACGTACTTCAATGTTTATATAAACATCTTGAATGAAAGTCCGATGGAGATTGTCTCTTCCACTTTACTTCCCATGAACAAATTAATTGGGTCGAGTCAAGCTAGCGACTGAAAATCAAAAACAATAGCTAAACATGGGTTTTCACCGTGTGTACCACCCTAGTGTGGGGAGATGCCCACATGTTGTATATAGACCTTAAAAATAAATGAAAATTGTAAATATTAAAAGAAAATAAGCATTGTGTTTCTACACTTGGCTAGTAATGTTATCTTTTACGTTCTAAGTTTGGCATTACAGTGGTACTTTGAATATTGAGGACAATATTCATTTCTAAGTGTGGGGAAATTCGCGAATTTGATCATAAATGTACCCTTTTAGTCCCTTTTCCCCAAAATGGCCAAATTTTAAAAATTTTTATTTAGTGGAAGTACTATGTACTAAACACAACAAATGGTAATCATCCGCCATGTCTAACCCACATAAGGATTGGCTAATCCAGAGCAAACGGCTCTTGGTAAAGATATCTCAAATCCGTTTATGGCTTGCAATTTGCCCAAAATTGTATGGTGTTCAACTCACCATATCTTTAAACTAGTGAAGAGTTGGCTAGCCCGCAAGTTTATGGCTTGTGGTAAAGGCGATTGAAAATCCATAATTGGTAATCGGCTCACCAAAGATAATATTGATAATTTATCTAAGAGTTGGCTAGTCCGAAGCAAACGGCTCGTAAAGACAAATCAAATCCGTTGAAAGCTTATGATTTGCTCAAAATCATTTGGTTATCATTGTAGCAAAGTTCTTACTTGAACTAAAACAATTGGCTACTCCAGAAGTAATGGCTTTTGGTAAAGAGATAAAATCCATTAAATTTTCTCAAAACATTGCTAGGGACTAGCAATATCTTAGTGTGGGGGATTGATGAGTGTCTAAATACTCATTATTTTTATACTATTAGAATGCCAAAAACATCTGAAAACACTCAGAAACACATCAAAATGATAAAAATATCACAAACAAGTGTTTTATATGTTTTAAATGCAAAAACATCAAAATCTGGTGAAAAACGTATTAAGTTTGCATAATTGGCAGTTTTAGTCCCCCAAGTTACAAAAATTGTCAAAATTAGTCCCTGGTAATTCAAAAACTTGTAAAATATCATTTTAGGTCCATGAGATTCAAAAGTTGTCAAAATAAACCTTTAAAAGTTTAAAAATCACAAATTGACAACTTTAGTCCCTGAACTTTGGAAAAATGTCAAAAATAGTCCTTGGTTAATTTAAAAAGTGAAAATTATCAAATTTTAACCTTGTACTATTCATTAATGACAAAAATGGTCCTTATGATAAACTTTTGGGAATTTACACCTTTAGTCCCTAAAAATCCAAAAATTACATATTAGGTCCTTAAAGTTTAAAAAATGAAATAAAATACAACTTTGGTCCTTGTATTATTCTTATATGGCAGGTTTGGTCCTTGTGAGAATTTTGGAAAAACTACAAGATCAGTCCTTTAACTTTGCAGAAATTACAAAGTTAATCCTTGGGCTCTTAAAACACTACAAAACCAAATGGACCCTTCTTTGTTATTAATAATAAACCCAACCCAGTCCATTACCAAACCCGGCCCAAATTTTAAAATAAAACAGGCGCGCCACTGTTCATCCTCAACCTCCCACCACCTGTTTCCATCCACACCATGACACCTGCTACCACCACCTCACTATATCCTTTCCACCTCACCATTTCCACCTGTTAACCACTCCAATTCCACCTCCACATCAAACAAAAACCCATTAATTCAGAAAACCAACTCCATGACTTTTTCCCGCCAAATTGCCATGTGTACGATTAAGATGAATTGGAGAGCTGGAAAGAGGTGGGAATTGATCTGAGGTCGACAAGAAACAAGATAATGTCAATAAATAAGGATGAGAAGCAGTGTAGTAGGGCAAGTAGTGTAATTTTAATTTACTTGTCTCGTTTTAAGTTTTTAAGTTTTCCAGTTTATGTTTAAGTTTTTAAGCTCTTTGTAAACAATCTTCAGTATAATATAAAACTTTTTAAGTAATCAATTTCAATTTCCAAGTTAGAATTTATGTTATGCAATTTACAAGTTCATATATAGGTGATTATAAGTTGATAAGGGATAATAAGCTTATATAAGCTCTTATATTAACTTTAATAAGCTCACTTTGCTTATTATTTACTAAGGAAGTCTCTACTCAGTTCTACTCTAAAAAAATTCCAGTCAACAAAAGTCAACTGTTAAGACATCATTTGGATTTGTTCATGATATTTGGTGATGCAGAGCTGGATTTGGTTACATTTGGTTGTAATTAGTTTAGTTTTAGTATGGCAATGGTTACATTTGAGTTTCTCCACGATTGGACTTCAAGTTAGTTTTCATTCTTTTCTCCATTTAACTATGTTGATCCTGCATATTTGTTTGAATTGCTATAAGGCTAGTTATTATGGTTAGAATTTGAGTCAATCCAATTTATAGAGTAGAGTTTAATCTATTTTGAGTATTGGATGGTAAGCTTTCATGTAATTTCTAGTTAGGATTAGTGAGGCAGTCCTTATAAGAAGTGTTTGGATGAGTGGTTATTTTGATGATTTAGTGCTCATTAGTTATTGATTTCTACTGTTTAAGCCTTTCTATATCATAATTTAGTCATTGTCAATCTTAGTTTGGTCACTCTCTGCATAAAAAGTCAAAATCACATTTACAATCTACTTAATAAGTTAACTGTTAGACATTATGTTGTGTAATTCATCATATTAGTTAATAACTTGATACTTTAGCTTAAAATAATCTCATTTCAGCTTATAATAACATAATAAGTCCGTAGAATAGATCATAAGTTCATAAAAGTCAAACTAGTCTATTTTTATAAAAAGTCAAATTTCTTATATGCAGTTTTTGAATAAAATTCATAATTTTAGTGTGTTCTTAATACTAAGATCTAGCTTATATCCTTCTGGAATATTAAAATATAGTTGATTAAATAAATTATAAAAATATAAGTTTACTTTTATTCAGCTTATTCATAGCTTATTACTTAGCTTCTTTCAAGGCCTTTTCCAAAGAAATGCCCATGCACACGATTAGCTATCTAGTTTTACAAGCTTATACAAAGCTCATCACGAGCTTTAGTTTGTGTACATTAGCTTTTGAGAAGCTCACCTAGCTTTCTCAAGGTTCCAAGGCTTGTTTTTCAAATTACAGCTTATTTAATAGCTCTGCTTACAGTTTTTAATCCTGTCCATTTCATCTAGTACAATAACCATGCAGTGTTTATTAATCTTTTCATAAGCCCCTTATAAGCTCACCAGTGAACAAAACTGTGAGAGCTTTAGTTCTTTTTTAAAGCTCAGCTAGTATACTTGTTATGTCCAGTGTTATTTTTCAATTCTTAACTTATTTAGGTGCTTAAAATTAAGCTAGTAACTACCTAGAATCCCAAACAGTACCCTGTTCATTCAGATAAGCTTATGCTTATTTTGGCTTATTCAGAGCTATTTTCTTAGTTGAATTGCTTTCTCAGTAGTCATAATAGCTTATTACAAGTTCTTCTGCTTATTTCCAGTTTCCTTGTACTTATTTTCTAGCATTTTAACCATTTTAGCTCATCCTTGTGCTTATTCTTAAAAAAGCTCACTGTTATGAAACCTTAGCTTATTTCAAGACTTATTAGTAGTTTTAGAAAAGTTGTAGTTAAAGAAAATGCTTATTACATAGTACTTAATGAGTTTGTAAAATAAAATTGAAAAAAATGTTTAGCAAAAGGGGTAGGTGCTCGAACACGAGACCTCCCCTTTGAGAGTGATAAGGGTACTGGATAGCCATTCGCCCTTGGGTCTTTTATTGGTTTTATTTTACAACATTAATTACTTACATACGTTTGGCCATATTTGCTTATTAGCTTTCTTTAGCTTATTTCGAGCTTATTTCACAAATCAACCACCTAGTTTTTAATTTTCCTAGAACCGACTTAACTCAAAGTATTTTCTATGAATTTTTGATTTTCTCGATAGCTTAAGTATTTTTAATAATTTAATTAGTGTAAAACTTAATTAATTCATAATAAATAAAATAATAATCTAAAAAATATAAATCTTTTTTCTAAAATTTTCTTTTATCAAATAGTACGTAAGAAAATTAGTTTTACATTCGTAGGTCTTTTATTTCATAAAATTTACGTTTTTGCTTGCACCCCAGCGTAATTTTCGTAAATAACGCTCGTTTCCGTTTTAAATAACGTTTTTAGATAATTTAAGTTTACGTTTTAGTTAATATAGTTTATTTAAGTTATTTTATTTTATAAAATCACATAAACGTTCATCGATCTGTAAAAATAGTGATAGCGTTTATTTAATAGATTTTAACTTTTTAATTTTCTTAATTTGCATTTAAGTCACTTTAATTTGTAGATTTTCTCTTTAGGTATAATTTTCCATCCGAACCTTCTCGATCACTATCCTTAGTGATCATTCTACCATCCGATCAAGTGTTTATTACACCAATTCATCCTCCGTGGGACTTAACGACCCGTGAATTCCTATATTCCTCGATCAAAATTTGATTTGTGTTTAAAGTCGTTTTAAGTCTGTTAGACTTATTTGCTTAGCATGATCAATCACCTTAGCTTTCGGTTTCCTAGATCTTCTCGTCGTTTGTCGGATAGCACAAAGCGCCAAACACGTGAAAGTAAGAGATATCGGGTTTTCGTTGTTCACAATTTCATATGGGGTTTTATTGAATCTTGGATGGATTAGGGATCGGTTACGAGTGAAACAAGCAAGGGCACATGATGTCGACCCATAGAAATAACGGTGCACTAGAATAAATTAGCATTGTGCGGCAGCTTCCACAAGAGTACGGTTTCTTCTTTCAACTACCCCATTCATTGTGGAGTTCTAACAACCGATGTCGATGAGTTATTCCAACATCTTCAAAATAAGCTCTTAACTCTCGATTTGTGAATTTCGTGCGTTGTGCATTCTTACAACTCTTCTTGGAGCTTGAAGAAGTACTTGAATACGCTTCGTGAAGGTGATGATGATGCTCGGTGCTTCGTCTTTTGATCTCAAAAACCTAACCCATGTATATCTTGAATAATCATCGACGATAACAAGAATATACTTTTTACCGTTAATGCTTTCAACTCTCATTGGGCCACATAAGTCCATGTGCAACATATGCAACCTTGCTTTCGAACTAGGTACGGGTTTGGGTTTATATGATGCTCTTTTGCTTTTTCCTTGTTCGCATGATGGACATAAGTGATCCTTGGTGTATTTGAACTTTGGAAGTCCATTGACAATGTTGTCTTTGGCAAGTTTGTTTATGGTGTCGAAATTGAGATGGGATAACCGTCTGTGCCATAACCAGGACTTTGTTCCAGATGCTCGTTTCATAAGACATATTGGTGATGAAGAGGCCATTTGGTTTATGTCAATAGCATACAAGTTTGTATCACGATTCCCAGTTAAGAGATCAGTGCCATCCAAGTTTCTAACGAAGCAAGCATTTCTCCTAAAAGCAACCCCTAAATCTGCATCACAGAACTTCCCGACTGAGAACAAATTGTGTCCCAACCCTTGGACATAGTAAACCCGAGTGATCAAATAATTTCCAAAAGGTAGATCTCCATAACCCATGATAGTCGCTACATGATCATTTCAAACGCATCGTTCCCATGAATTGCAGACGAAATTGATTAGCGACTTGATTCGGTCATGTGCTTGGAGCAACCCGAGTCGACGATCCAAAGACATATTTCGATAACACGCCAATAATGAAGAAGAAGATTTTGGAAACCATTTTGATTTTAGTTCCTTTGGGTTAGAGGTAAAATCCTCGATCACACTCATAGAAGTTATCTATTGGTAAGACAGGTTCATCACTCATTCTACCATTCGGAGTGTGAAAGTTCTACCGTTGGTTTCCAAATGTCATCCCTAAAGTAAACATTATGCTCCCTATCGTAGTGTAAAGCCTAAGTCTCAACTAGTCTTCCTATTCGTTTAGCATAAGTTCTTTTGGGAACATTCTTCTTAATGAGCTTAACAATCTCATTCTTAGAAACACAATCATCATGAACATTAGTTAAAGATTTCTTGCAAGTTAAACAAACAGATTCAATGATTCATTAAACTTAGCAAGTTTCATAGGTTCATTACATTCGGATGAAATGTCTTTCTTATTACAAAGCGGTAAACTCCTAGGGTGTTCTTCTACTTTCTTCTCTTTATTCAAGCGACTACTCTTAGAGGCAAGCGAGACTCTATTGTTCCTTGTATTGCTCTTAGGCTTTAGTCTGCTGCTCCTAGAGGTGCTTCCTAGTCCCTGTAGAAGGTAAGGCACACTCATGAGGATTCACATTCTTATCTAGAGAAGTGGTTTCGCTTTCCTAGTCTCTTTAGAGTGCTTTTCTAAACTTATGTCGTTTGTTCCATATGTTTTAGATGTGGAGGCAGGCATTAGTGGCACTCATCTTAAAAAGGCAGGAGCTAAAACTTTTGGTTCTCTATAACCGCTTTTCCTTTATCAACATTTTGTTTAGGCAAGGCGGGGGTGGTGATTTTGATAAATCATTTTCTCATTGACTTTTGGAGGAGGCATTGAAACAGACATTTTGGTTTTAAAACCGGTTTGGGAACATTTGCTTTCTCCGATCAATAGTTTTGTAATCTTAGTATCCATCGCCTTTCCTTTTGACATTCGGTGAGTCCTCAAAAGATCATTTTTCGCTTTCATGTCATTGTAGGCACGCTCATACGACAATTTGTCATACTTGCATTCCTCGTTTTCGATCAAGTTGTTTAAAATATGAGACATTTTCTTTTCAAGTTTCTCAAGTGCTTTTCATATTTTGAAACAATTTTAGAGGTCTCGATCGAGTCTTTCATGATCTTCAACATAATATGTTTGCAAAATGATGGACATAATATCGATGAGTCGAACATCTTCAAGAGAGAGTCATTTAAATTTTCCAAAACTTTGATTTTTTCAACACGGTCATTAGCTTGCTTTACTGTGGATTTATGGTCCTTGACAAAGTCAACTGTTTCTTTCAAAATGCTTGTTCAAATGAATTACCCTTGCATCGATGGCATTCAAATTGAGGGCAATTTGAGTTTCAAAATACTTTTATTTTCATTATCAAAACTATTAAACCGGATGTTTGTTGTAATATTGGTTTTAGTTTTAACAGTAGTCTTGAAGATCCACAATTCTAGTTTTCACATTTTCTAAAATACTTCTCGCATCACTTGTGTTAAAAGGATTGTTTGAAGACATTTTTCAATGTTCGAAGAGAATTTGAGACAACCAACGGTTTTGAAACAGATTTTGAAGCAGTGTTGACTCTTTGTTTGAAACACTTGGTGTGATGGAAAACTTTGACTTTTCTTTTTGATTAACAAAAGTAATTCCGTTAATTTTGTTCCATTTGTTATAATCAATAGGTTTGATTTCCGGATTCTTTTGTTTCATTTTTGATCTACTCTCCTCAGATAGTTCTAACGTTTCAAGAGAATCACGAACAATTATGGGTTCATGTAAAACATTTCCATTGTTTAACACATTCTGAGATTTCTGAGCTTTCTTGAGGAACGAGGAAGTGTCGTTACCAAGTGTCATTCTATTATTAGTATGAAAACGCGGATTTACTTGATTAGAAAGCATCTTGATTGTTTGAGCAGAACGACCCATTTTAAGAAGCAAATTTTCCAAAGTTTGGATTTTTTTTTCATTTTATCAAGAATTTCATCAAGAAGAGAATCTTCTCGTTTTGAAAATCGAATCAAGCGCTTCTTCTCTTTTCAAGATTAGAAAATATTTCTTTTTGTTTAGAAATTTGGTTATTTAAATCAGAAATTTCCTTGTTTAAAGATTTAATTTTCAAGTTCAAATTTACATCAAGTGTGTTATACTTGATTTGCAATTCTTTTTCTTTAGAAACCAAATTTCGATAACCAATTTCTAATTCTGATTCTTTTTTTTTTCTGAAATTCAAAGGCTTTTGCGTTCTCCTTGTAACTCTCAAGCTCAGCGGTCAATTTAGCATTCGTGGCCTTAACTTCGCGATTGACCGTTCTAACTTTCTCAATTTCAATGCCACAGTTATTGATTAATGATTCAAAATAAGCACGTGTTTCCTCATCGGTTTAGTATTTTGTGCCACACGTCTCCACTAGGATCCACATCCGAGTCTCGAGTTAGTATTGCTACAACTCGGATTGTCCGTATGTATCATAAATAGGTGTCGATGTCACGTAATGTTTTTCGTCATGAGTAAACACATCAAATATGACATTGTTATAGCATGGATCAATGATTGGTACCTCGACATCTGCATTGGCGACATAGCGGGGAGGTGCATCGAATCGATGTCGTACTTAGTCTCCTCAAGATTTGCCATGAAGTTGCGGTTTGCATTGAGTTCCTCGAGGTCTTCCAAATCATCCATAATAGCCATGAAGTCATGTTCCTCAAGACTCAATTGAAGTCCAGATTGTTCCTTTTGTACCAACATGATAGCTTTCAAGATACAAGATCCTTCTTTTTCGGCTTAGTTGGACAATTCCTTGCCATGTGACCTAATCCTTGATAGTTATAACACTTAACTCGATTACTCGATTCACATTTGCATAGTTCCCAACGATCGAGTCGCAACATTCCCATTCGATTACCAACGCTCTATTCCTAACATTCGACCCATCCGATTACCCGATTCGAACCGCTTGATTACCCATCCGAAATCCAAGAGCATATCCCGTGGGTTCGCAATAACTCCAACCATTTGTCTTTGATTACCCATGTTCACACCGGTCCGTGCAATTTTCTGTGCGTAGTGTTTGATGAAATCCGTTGGTTGTTGTTAGTTGGTATGGAATAGCGACCTCAATGCTTTACCCAAGAATTCAAATGCTTGTGACAAAGCTTCTTCGGTTCCATTTCAAGATCGGTGATTCCTTGTTCTCGGTAATGTTGTTGTTCGGTGGATAGTTTTGTTGTTGAGGGATCTATTGTCGCAAGTTGTTGTTAG
Source organism: Chrysanthemum lavandulifolium (assembly GCA_022545495.1). Taxonomy (NCBI): domain Eukaryota; kingdom Viridiplantae; phylum Streptophyta; class Magnoliopsida; order Asterales; family Asteraceae; genus Chrysanthemum; species Chrysanthemum lavandulifolium. The sequence goes on along the minus strand of CM040244.1, from coordinate 163,159,798 downwards.
TGCAAGATGATGAAGCTTGTTGTTGTGTATTCACCGGAGTTTGAGTCTTTGCAATGAGTGCCAATGGATCATGATTCTTTGCTAATCTTTCTTGCGACTTCATTCACTTCATTTTGGTTTTGTTTGTAAAATCGTTGAGTTGATCAAAGTTCACTTGATGTAAGTCTTTTGTTTGGTTGACAATAGTGACATATCGTCCCCATTCTTCCGGTAGATTGTTCAAGAATTTGATGTTGCTCACGATAGTTCGGTGTCAACTTGTTTCGATCGACTCATTCATTAAAGTGCAGAACCTTCCATAGTAGGATTCAATGGATTCTCCCGAGTAGATGTAAATTTCTCCCAAGCGGTTAGCGACTTGTTCTCCGTATCTTGTTGACCAATTTCGGTTCCATGACAAAGCCGTCTAACACGCTCCCACATATCGAAGCGGTTTTGCAACCGCTCTCTGAAGAAAGATGTCTCTTGGTAAACCAGTTGGACAATATGAATTGCCATGTCATCTCATTCGACTTGTTTCGATCCTCTTGAGTATTCCGATTCTTTTGAAGACGAAAAAATGGTGGGACGGAGGTGTTGCATCGGCATTTGTGGTCTTGGACTTGTCGAGGTATGAAGGGTCCATCATGAATGGATTTGATCATCAATTTTCCATTAGGTTTTGTCTTGATGTAACGAAGCATTCGACTTGTCCATTGAAGATAACCACCTTTTTCCAACATAGGAGGACGGTTTTCGACACCGGCTGCATGAATGTCTTGTTGAGTTGCCATTGATGAAGGTATGATATGATAAAGTTGATGTAGGATCGATTCAACGATAAAGGAGTTGTGTTTAAAAAGATGTTGCCGTTTGAAGTTTTTCTGAAAGTCGTACTTGTAAACTTGGTTCTTAGGCCTAAAAATTTTTCTCCCAAAATTTGAAATTCACTAGAAAAATCAATTCTAAGGTCGTATGAAAATTTTGAGTTATGACAATTTTGACGCCAAATTTGACCGAAAAAATTTGAATTTGGGTCCAAAATTTTGAATTTTTGAGCAAAAATTTTCCAAGTTATACCAAAATTTGAATTTCGCGTAAAAATTGAACGTTTAGTCTCCTCAAAAATTTGAATTTGGGTCCAAAATTTTGAATTTTTTTTTTTTTTTTAATATTGAAGAGCTTAGGCGTAGACCGAATAAGTTACGAGTAGGATGGCTTAGGCGTAGGATTCCTTAGGCGTAGGAAATGCTTATGCGTAAGTTTAAAGTTAGGCGAGAAAACTTATGCGTAAGATTTAGCTTATGCGTAAGACAAGGCTTAGGCGTAAGAAAATACTTAAGCGTAAGTGTTCTACGCGTAAGTCTAAGCTTATGCGTAAGATTAGGGTTTTGCCCAAAATCCTTTACACTATCACGGTGTAAAGATATCCAAAAGTCGAAGTGTTCGACAAACTTATCCAAGTGAGGAAGCACCGAGTCACCGTTATAGCTCAAGAAAGCGCACAAAATTCTTATCGTAGAACCTTATGCGTAGAAATAGGGTGTTGACTTTTCTTCACGCGTAGAACTAGGGTTTTGACCTCACGCGTAAAAATTTCCGATGATTCAAACAATTTCTCTTGCACAAACGAATTTTAAAACACTCGAATAACACAAAAATGTTGACCTTTTTCACCCAAAGTGCTTAGATAGCTTATGCGTAGAAATGACCTACCCAATTCGTACGAGTTTAAAACTGAAGAAGAACACGTAAAGCTTCAAACTTTTTGCAAAAAACTGAAACTTTAACACCAAATAAATCTTAAACTACAAGAATCTTGAATTTTTAAGTGTAAAAATCAAAGCTTTAAGCGTGTCAAAGATGTATAGCGAGAGCTTTACGCGTATGGTACCAAAACTTCAAAACAAACACAAACACTCCTAAACCATTGTTAGGCGATTGATACCAATTGTAGGACCTTATATCTGTCAACCTTATCACAAACCCAACACGTATATCACTTTATGCGTAGAACTCGTTAAACACAAACACAAACTATGCGTGAAGATGAAAGAAATAAAGATGAGAAAGATGGTGACTTGATGTTAGAACCATGTATGTTATGCATAGAAAGATGAACACAATATGTTGTATATTCCAAAGAAAACACACACACACACACACACACACTCAAGCACACCCCTCAAATGAGACTTTGAGGGGTTTTTATAGTACAAGTAACATGATGCCCTAAAAGGCTTTCTATGGGCTTCGTGGGTTGGACATGGGTTGGATTGGATAAAAGACAAGCTTAACATAACTAGTACCCATTTAGCTTAGTCCAATCCACGAGCCCGTTGACTATTTTATCACGATATCTAAAACACGATATAAAGTTCCTAAATGTGAATGACCATCACTTCTAATAAAACTATTAAGGCTAACAAAAACACAAGATACTAATGTGCTTCCCTCTACTGAAACAGGAATAGTTGCCTCTTTTCCAAACGTCTGCACTTCACAGCCTAGGAGCAATACAAGGAAGAATAGGAAGTTGCAACCTAAGAAAAGATCAATAAAGAATGCTGAAGTAGAAGAACACCCCAGGACTTTGAATAAGACTCAAGTTGCACCCACTTTAGATATTGCGTCGACAAATGTAATGGAAAAAGTGTTGTAACGAATGCTAAACCTTTAAGTACTTTTGATATTCGATCGATGCTTCTTGTGTTATTTGTCGAAAAGTATGCTTTTCGATTGTCATGGCAAATGTGTTGCTAGAGCTATATTGTCTCGTTTAAGGAATCCTAAGAATCGAATACCTCTAGGCCCACTAATGCTTCTAAGTACGTGGCAGTAAACCGCCTCCTTATATTCTAAGAAACGCATTGATGTCCTTGTAGTTCGAGATCACCTCCAAGGAATGTAGTACCACCTAGTGCATTCACTAAGACTAAAGCTAAGACTAGTTGGAGATGGCGAAATGGATACATAATACACTAGGATTTAAATGGATGCCTAAAGTCATTGATGTGTGTATTTCTACTAAAGCGCTTCGAACCCTCTAACACTTCGGGTTCCACATCTACTTCTATTCCATCCGTGTCGTCTGCGTCTAATGCGGTGATGAGATCATCCTTTGGATTGTTGATATCGGATGTTCCCGACACATGACAGCAATCTTAAGCTGTTATCAAACTTTATTGCAAAGTTTATTGGCTTCGTCGATTCGGAATGATCACTCGCAGCTATCATGGGATACGGAGATTATATCAATGGCAATATCGAAATTAGCGGGGTTTACTATGTGGAAGGCCTCGATCACAATCTCTTTTCACCGGTCAATTACGTGATGGAGATTTGGAAGTTGCTTTCGGGAGAAAACTTGTTTCATTTGTGATCTACAAGGAAGCGATCTAATGTTTGGCTCTCGCAATTCTAGTCTATACACAATCTCAATGCAAGACATGGTTGCTTCATCTCCCATCATCTACTTTCAAAGGCAACATCAACAAAATCCGGCTATGGCACCGTCGTCTCTCACATTTAAACTTTCAAACCATCACCAACCTAGCTCGACACAAACTTGTTGAAGGTCTCCGAGATTTTGATATTCCAAAGATCACCTATGCTCGACTTGCGAACAAGGAAAAGCACTCGTGCTCATTTTCCTTCAAAGGTGGAACACAACTCTCAACATGTGCTTCATCTTCTTCACATGGACTTGTGTGGCCCGCGCTGCAAACGATTAATGGCAAACGCTACATCTTGGTAATTGTCGATGACTACTCACGATGGACTTGGGTCTACTTTCTTGAAGTAAACATCAAGCTCCACAGATGATCATCACCTTTCTCAAAAATTCAAGTTCGACTCCCGAACACCGTCCGCCAAATCGTAGCAGACAAAGGAATTGAATTTGTGAACCACAATCTTCAAGAATTTTATGATAAAGTGGGAATTGAGCATCGACATCTATTGCACGTACACCGTAACAAAACGGAGTTGTTGAAAGATGAAACCGACGTTAGTGGAAGTGCAAGAACAATGTTAATCAATGCTAAACTTCCAATTACTTATGGGCGTAAGTCGTATCAACCGCATGCTATACTTAAAATCGCTCAATGATTACTAAATGCCACAACAAAACACCTTTGAGCTTATTCACAACCATAAACCGAATCTCAAACACTTTCATGTATTTGGATCCCTTTGCTACCCAAATAATGATCGTAATGACTTTGAAAGCTCAAAGCCAAAGCGGCATTGGAGTTTTTATAGGATATTGTGAAAATTCTAAGGGTTTTCGGATCCGAATCGTCGTACAAAGCAAAGTTATGGAAACGATTCATGCTAATTTTGATGAACTTACGAGATGGCTTCGAGCATATGACTTGGAACCCGGTCACAACCGTTTAAACTTCCTTCAAACCTCATGAAAATGGCTAATTTTGAGTGATCGTATATTATTCCTTATACCTTTGTTTGACAAACGGTTGAACATTTTGGAAAATAGAATAGGCGAACTCACTTTTACTTGAAGACATCGTTTTCTCAAAAGTACTCTATCGATATGAAAAATGGCTCCAAACATGGTCACTTGTGATAACCATTTTGGTCTAGTAGAAAATATATAAGTGTTATTACTTGTGAAAATTATTACGATACCCATAATTAAAACGCGTGTAACTTAGTCGTTATAAGTCCATTTTCTACGATCTATATATCCTTAGTTTTGTGTTAATGTATACTAATATATTTTTGATAAATCGACCCATTTAGATAATGCTTAAAACTCATTTTTGCCCCTTAAATAACCCTTGACAGCTTGTATTTTTCAGAAAATTAGTTTTCGTCGTTAAACTTGAAAATAGCGTAACTTCTTCGTTATAAATCCGTTTTAACCCGTTCAAGCGACCACGGCTTCGATTTAAAGTATATTTTCTGAAAATATAAACCAAAATAACCCATGAACTGTAGAAATTTCCAGATTTTACAAAAATGAACAGCCCTTAATTATATGTTGTCGAAAATGATTTTTCTAGTGTAATACTTGTTCTAAACCCTTCCAATCAACACCAAAACTATTCTAAACCTACCATACACCTTCTTAGGGTGTCATAGGTTCCTAAACTTCTCCAAAAATGATAGAGTTCATGGGAATAATTATAGGATGATTAAAACTTATAATATGTAATAAAAACAAGTAAAAGCGGTATGAATACATATGATACTTGCATATTTTTGTACTAGCATAATAAAAATAGATCAAATATGATTATGAAAAAGTAGTAAAAATTATTTAGAACTTACTTGAGTGATTGAAGAGTTTTTGGAATTAGAAACTTAATTAATCTTTAGGTTTTTATTTCAAAACCTTGAAATAGATTACTAAATGAACTAGAAAAATACTTGAGCTTGAAAAATTATGGATTCCTCCTTATTTTCTTAGCTTGGCCGGTTCTCAACAAGGAAAGGAGAGAGTTTTTAGCTTTGTTTCACCTTTAAGAATGTGATACTATGTGTTTTAGTTGAGTAGACAATTTGTATACTACAAATATCTAATCAAAAAAATGTGTAGGTGTATTTTTTGGTCAAAATAATATCAAAAAGTGATGACTTGTAGGGGGGGAGGTCGGCAAGGGGGAGGGGGAAAGTATTTGGTGTATTTTTGTTTGTCAATTGTATTTAAAGTCAAGTATAAGGTGTATTTGATATATAAAATTAATTATTAAGTGTAGTGTTAGCTAGAAATCGATTTTAACGGAAAAAACTAAAATATATTGAAGTCATAAAAATTATAAAAATATATTTCTCGCAAGAATTAAGTGAATAAATAATTACCGAGTTGAATTCTACGTAAATATATATATATATATATATATATATATATATATATATATATATATATATATATATATATATATATAATAATAATAATTTATATACAAAATAAATTCAAAACATCGGGTAAACTAATAATATAATTTTATAGTTTTAAAATGAGTATAAAAATATATCAGGATAATTTTTGGGAATGTCGGATCAATTGTTCAAAATAAATGATCGTGCGATAGCGTTTATTTAATAGAAAAATATACGTTAATGAAATATGCAAACCCATGCATGAACTAATATGAAATGTTGAAACTGATGATGTACATACTATCTTTAGTCTATATGAAATGTTCCCAATGATGTTCCATGAATACGCGGCTAAACCCTTACGGTTACGCGAATTTGATACTCGTAAACCTAGTTTACAAAAATGATGAATAATAATCGTGAATATAAATTTTTCTCCGGGAATGAATAGTTTTTTGTGAATAGTAAAATTTTGAAATAATCTCTCAAAATATCAAATCGACTTCAAAAACGATGAATAGTAAAATGATGAATAGTGACTGATGAATAGTAAATTCCCGAGATGAATAGTAAATTCCCGAGATGAATAGTAAATTCCCGAGATGAATAGTAAAATTTTTTAAAGTTTACAAAATGACCGGAAATTGAGAATTGTGACATTCTTCCCCTGTTAGAGGAATCACGTCCTCATGATTCAATTAATGATAACTATAGTCCGAACCTCGACAAGGGTTCTAAAAGTTCATGCTCGTGTGTATAGTATAAATGATTATGTCAATGCTCATGTATATAGGTTTCTCATCCAACTAGGTACGTTCTTGTGCTATCGTGACTATATCTCATTCTAAAGACATGCTCTCTTATGGTTAGGTTTGATGAGGCAAACTTTCCCATTCTCGAGCAAAACCCTCAAAAGACTTTTAGGTAACCGATTTTTACTTAACCTCACAACTCATCAAACAAGAACTGTCATGAGATTAGGCTAAATCGGTTTGAGTAACAACTTGATTCTAGCTTGATCTTTGCAACTCATCAAACAAGAACTGTCACTCAGATCAAACTGGAAACAAGTGTTTGAAGAAAATCTTTTGAAAATTTGGCTCGATTACGGAATTGTTTACACATATGAGACTACTACTCCCTTCATTGCATGATTCTTCCTAAATTAGACATAGGTGATTAGGCTATGTATAATTTGGGAGTAACTATGCAATGCTTGGACTAATCGACTCATATGATGTTTGGTGTTGAGTCAACTGATGTTAAAATTGTGATAGGTAATGACAAGGCATTCTCCACATTGGGGTATGAAGAAAGGATAATGGAATGGGTATCTGAAGACATCTATGTGACAATCGATGTAAAATAAAAAATATAATCCACATAATGTGCGTATAAAACCGCATGTATAATGAGTATGCACTTATAATGATATGATGAGATGCTATGATGATGTAGTTATAGTCTAGGGTCAATGATGCAACCTAGTTCTCTATAACCTTTGCTCGATACCAATGTCACACCCCAAATTACATTTTGCGTGAATGGAATACGGAGGATGACCGTCATAGCATCAAAGTTACAGATTATATCGAGCGACCTAAAGTGTCGTTTTGAAAATATCGTTTGATTAAGTAAAATAATCGAGTTTACAAAACATAGGTCCCAAAAGATTTCCAATGTACCAAAATGAGTTTGTTACAATCAAACGATAGTTAAGTGCATAAAATATATGTGAGACGCGTCGACACCGCGACTCTATGATAAGTCCACATGCATGCCATGAAGTGAATGCCTTAGATACCTGAGATAAAACATGCTAAAAGTGTCAACACAATGGTTGTGTGAGTTCATAGATTTTGTTTAACATGTAAAGCTTTTAAAGAATGTTCATGCAGCAAATGCAAAGTTTTTGGTCATTGAGAATAGTCCACAAAGAAAAGGCATTGTAAATCCACTCAGTTCCAAGTTCCGCCCATACAAAACTTGCAACCTGTGTGTTCACAACCCACTGCCAAAATATGTATGTCTAGTAGTCAAGTACACGTTGTCATAATAGTTCACAATATAGCACCACGTATATATTAATGTATGCCAGGAAAAGCCCCTAAAATAAATAATATGCGTCCCGTAACATAGTGAATGAGAGGTTGGCCGACCTCTAATAGCGCTATCCATATTACCTACTAATAGGAGGCTAACAATGCGAATGTACGAACGGTACATCATACAACTATTATATACAATTAAGAACACTCCGAACATGGGAGAATTTGCACGCTCCACCAATAAGGCGAGACTTGATATTGCTCCGTTTACATAGGGAGACTTTTCACGCTCCACCAATAAGGCGAGACTTTAGATTGAGAATGCTCCGTTCACATAGGGAGACGTTCTGCTCCGAACCGGGGAGGCTTTAGGTTGCTCCGAACAAGGGAGACTTTAGGCTGCTCCGAACAAGGGAGACTTATGTCAAGGACGTACGGTCCATTAGGTTCAAACAAGTCATAAGTTCATAATTAAGTTCAAGTGTTTCATTCAAAAGTTCGTAATCAAGTTCAAGAGTTTAATTCGAGTTCAAAAGTTCAAAACAGTCAAAGAGCTCAAATAATATCAAAAGGTTCAAAATAGCCAAAGTGTTCAAAATAACGTCAAACAAGTTCAAAATATATCAAAAGAGTCCTTGTACAAGTTAAAAGAGTTCAACTATATGTCAAAGGTTCAAATCAAGTTCAAAGTGTTCAAATATATGTGAAAAGGTCCAAATCAATTTAAGAGAGTTCAAATGTATATGTCGAAGGGTTCAAAATCAAGGAAAGTGGTTCAAATAATAGTGTTCATAACATAGTATCAATTTAGTTCGGGCATAATCTACTTACTAGCATAAGTAGTGAAACAGGAGTTATTTAAGTTCGTATAAGTGTAAAGTAAAAGCAAGTAGTTGAACATGTATCTCCCCCAAAGAGTTTAAAAAACAATTAAACGAGTAAAAGTGGGATTACGAACTCACCTGATGCAATGATTATGATGACAAAAGTAGATACACTGAAATGAGGTGCGATCTCTATCTACAACCTAATATGAATGATATGTTCTAATGTAAGCCATGAAACAATGTCGGACATGCAAACTCATATGATATCCATACCACTTGTACATTTTGAAAATGAAGTTTATCGTCGAAATACACGTTTATGACATCTCGTCATGTTATAAAATACATTACAAGTACTTACATTGAAATGATATCCTGCGATAGTCGTTTAGTGATCTATTAAGAAATTATAATTTTTCGTCGTAAAACAATATAATTTGACAACTCATGCAAATGGCTAATTTTGAGTGATCGTATATTATTCGTTATACCTTCGTTTGACAAACGGTTGAACATTTTGGAAAATAGAATAGGCGAACTCACTTTTACTTGAAGACATCGTTTTCTCAAAAGTACTCTATCGATATGAAAAATGGCCCCAAACATGGTCACTTGCGATAACCATTTTGGTCTAGTAGAAAATATATAAGTGTTATTACTTGTGAAAATAATTACGATAGCCATAATTAAAACGCGTGTAATTTAGTCGTTATAAGTCCATTTTCTACGATCTATATATCCTTAGTTTCATGTTAATGTATATTAATATATTTTTGATAAATTGACTCATTTAGATAATGCTTAAAACTCATTTTTGCCCCTTAAATAACCCTTGACAGCTTGTATTTTTCAGAAAATTAGTTTTCGTCGTTAAACTTGAAAATAGCGTAACTTCTTCGTTATAAATCCGTTTTAACCCGTTCAAGCGACCACGATTTCGATTTAAAGTATATTTTCTGAAAATATAAACCAAAATAACCCATGAACTGTAAAAATTTCCAGATTTTACAAAAATGAACAGCCCTTAATTATATGTTATCGAAAATGATTTTTTTAGTGTAATACCTTTTCTAAACCCTTCCAATCAACACCAAAACTATTCTAAACCTACCATACACCTTCTTAGGGTGTCATGGGTTCCTAAACTTCTCCAAAAATGATAGAGTTCATGGGAATAATTATAAGATGATTAAAACTTATAATATGTAATAAAAACAAGTAAAAGCGGTATGAATACATATGATACTTGCATATTTTTGTACTAGCATAATAAAAATAGATCAAATATGATTATGAAAGAGTAGTAAAACTTATTTAGAACTTACTTGAGTGATTGAAGAGTTTTTGGAACTAGAAACTTAATTACTCTTTAGGTTTTTATTTCAAAACCTTGAAATAGATTACTAAATGAACTAGAAAAATACTTGAGCTTGAAAAATTATGGATTCCTCATTGTTTTCTTAGCTTGGCCGGTTCTCAACAAGGAAAGAAGAGAGTTTTTAGCTTTGTTTCATCTTTAAGAATGTGATACTATGTGTTTTAGTTGAGTAAACAATTTGTATACTACAAATATCTAATCAAAAAAATGTGTAGGTGTATTTTTTGGTCAAAATAATATCAAGAAGTGATGACTTGTAGGGGGGAGGTCGGCAAGGGGGAGGGGGAAATTATTTGGTGTATTTTTGTTGGTCAATTGTATTTAAAGTCAAGTATAAGGTGTATTTGATACATAAAATTAATTATTAAGTGTAGTGTTAGCTAGAAATCGATTTTAACGGAACAAAATAAAATATATTGAAGTCATAAAAATTATAAAAATACATTTCTCGCAAGAATTGAGTGAATAAATAATTATCGAGTTGAATTTACGAAAACCGTCGTAAATATATAAATATATATATATATATATAACAATTTATATACAAAATAAATTCAAAACATCGGGTAAACTAATAATATAGTTTTTATAGTCTTAAAATAAGTATAAAAATATATCAGGATAATTTTTGGGAGTGTCGGATCAATTGTTCAAAATAAATGATCGTGCGATAGCGTTTATTTAATAGAAAAATATACGTTAATGAAATATGCAAACCCATGCATGAACTAATATGAAATGATGTTACTGATGATGTACATACTATCTTTAGTCTATATGAAATGTTCTCAATGATGTTCCATAAATACGCGGCTAAACCCTTATGGTTACGCGAATTTGATACTCGTAAACCTAGTTTACAAAAATGATGAATAATAATCGTGAATATAAATTTTTCTTCGGGAATGAATAGTGTTTTATGAATAGTAAAATTTTGAAATAACCTCTCAAAATATCAAATCGACTTAAAAAACACTATGAATTGTAAAATGATGAATAGTGACCGATGAATAGTAATTCCCGAGATGAATAGTAATTTTTTTTAAAGTTTGCAAAATGACTGGAAATTGAGAATTGTGACACACATGTCATCAACATATCCATATAAGATTATTCTAGGTAAAGATCATCTAGTTTGTGGATAAATGAACATACCTCTAAGTTCTTTTTATGGTTTTAGAAACCATAGCCCGAAATACTTCATGAGCTTTTAAAGTAATTCTTTGTACTTAGTAGAAGTAGGTTGAGATTACTTTTGAGTTCTTCCTTGGATGTTGGCTTCATTTTTCTTTGGATAGAAATGAAGTCTTTTGGAAGAGTCCTAGCAAGAAGATTTCTTTATCGAGAAATAGTTAGAATAATCTATCACTATCCAACATTTAAAATAAAATGATTTCTAAAAATATGACTTTTTGTTTTAAGAAATTTCCTTCTTTGTAGTTTTCAAACATACACGGATCGTATCAAGTTTTTAAAGTACAATATACTCTAAGAAACTTGGTAACGAAGCTCTGATACCAATTGTGGAAAACTAGAAGGGGGTTGAATAGTTTTACCAATTAAAACTTCATTTTAAACTATTTAGATCAACTTATGTCAATCAACTTAATGTATGTGTTGGATGATGATAGATAAACTATATAAATAAGTAAAGCAAAGATAAAGAGTAAGAAACCCAAAACCACGACACGAGCATTTATAGTGGTTCGGCTACAAGGACACCTTCCTTGCCCTACTCCACTCCCCGAGTTCCCCACTCGAGAGTTCGTAAGCACTACACAACACAAGCTCCTTAATGTAGCGGAGAAGCCTTCACAATGTCGCCAACTCTTTATCCGGCACAAGGCTAGACACCGGGTTCTTCCACGAGGTAGAACCAAACCTATCACACTGTCGCCTACACTTTATCCAGTAAAAGGCTAGATACCGAGTTCCATTACAAATGAGGAACTACTACCTAACACTACACCAATTCATAACAACCCCAAAGGAGACACACTCCTTATTACAACAACATAAAGGATATCAATATCCTTTAACCCAATCTATCTATCTTGTACATCGATGCACCATAACAAATGTACTCCCTTGGCACCTTTCACTAATGCTCTTGATACGATCCTTCGGCACCTTTTACTCATGCCTTCAATACGGACCTTTGGCACCTTTCACTAATGCCTTCGACACGGAATTTTGGCACCTTTCACTAATGCCTTTCACACGGACTTTTGGCACCTTTCACTAATGCCTTTGACACGGAATTTCGGTACCTTTCACTAATGCCTTCGACACGGACTTTTGGCACCTTTCACTAATGCCTTTAACACGGACTTTCGGCACCTTTCACTAATGCCTTTATCATAACACTTCTAGGAGGGAGGAAAGAACTATCAATAAGATCACTTCAGTTGTCTTGATGATGATGAAGCTTGGCAACTCATGGACTTTAGCTTGCTCGACTTCAAGAGGTGGTGATCTCGCCTTTAAGAGGAACCTAGAGAATCAAACAAACACAAAACTACATAGCAAGATCCTTTGGATATGAGGTTAGAGAGTTTACAATACTAAGAGAGAGTATGTGTAAAAGGGGTGAGTTGCAATAGAGAAATTGCTCACTATTTATAGGTAAATTTCTCTACTATTTACCGGTTCCTACGGATCCCTCCCTAGAGGGATCCGGCTAGTGCAATCCAAGGGATCCGCTAGTTTAGGTCAGCTTAAGTCCAGATTTTGGGTTGCAAACCGGGTTATGGGTTATGGGTTATGAACCATAGGTTATACAAGATGCAATGTATCTAGACATTGGATCATCGGTCATGTGTCATGGACCATGGATAATACCCAACATGACTTCATGCATGATGTCATGCAATGGGTCATGGACTTTGGGTTTTACTCAACTACATTCAATGTATCTAGTCAATGGGTCAAGTACTTAGATTTTTACCCATTACAATACAAGTATGCACAATTTCATATTATGTAAACACTAGTTGTTATACATATGTATTTCTATAAAATGTAAACACTATTGCTTGTTTTTTGTTTTATATGAAAATGTAAGTGTGTTAGTAAACTATTGGCTCAAACCATTTACGTACTTTATTTGTTTTGTTAAAATGATTTTACGTTTGTTATCGACAAAACAATAGAAGATCGTAAAATATAAATAAACGTTTTTACGACTTATTTGTATTAACATGCTTGATTAAAAGTTAACATGCTTATTTGTAATAGACTTCTAAGATAATTATAAATATAAAAGATTTTATTATAAAAGCTTACTTCGTGGTTTGGTTGAGCCTTAAACATGGATGTTACCAAGATCCAAACCAACCTTGTACCATAACGAAGGATTCATTTCATGCTTTCATCATATGCCCCTGTTCAAAATTTATAAAATAAACTATGTCATCATCTTAATATGGACATCAAATAAAATCATACTTGGTTGGATTTTTTCACATTGCTCATTTTTTGTATGCAATCATATCAAATTTAGACACCAAAGTTAGCAAAATCACTTCATTTTTCGTTCAATATAAGAATTATTAAAATGATAAAAAGTAGATAAAAGAAATTTACATGAATGTATAAGAGGAATCCAAAACCAACGTTGTTTCCACTGCTTTAGAGCTAAGTGCAGATGTGTGTACCTTACTATAAGGAACGTCAACTAAGGAAAGGCGATTAGCGATTATTATGCCCTCTTTGCTTACCTGATTTTCCTCTATACTTCTGCAAATGTTAGTATCATTTACAACATGTCAAAATTTAGTGTGTTTGTCTATGCGCGGAAATAGATAAGAACAACGTTTCAGAATTGAAAGTGTGTGCATATGTGTATGTATGTGACCAACAATAATAATTCAGAGTCAATATACGTATTAGACAAAGAATATAAAATGAAGTTTGAAAAGGAGGTGTTCATGTCAGTGCTGCTGGGTGGGGAACCTTTTAAAAGTCCAAAGTATCAAGTTAGGGGTTCTTTGCTTAAGTGGTTGTGAAATTCGATAGAAACTGATAAGCTAACTTGTAGACCAAAGTCATATAGCATCCTATACAATAAAAGTTTACCAAAAGTATCAACTTAATCACCTGTTGAGGTTTCGTTGTAGATTTCGGTCCACCTAATCCGCATACCTCAATACTCCCATAATTCTCTTCCTGAACATAAACCAACAAAATACATAATCTATAAAAGAATTCACCTTCAAGAAATAGGCTTTTTACAGAAAGTAATCCAGCTATCATTAAAGCAGTTTTAATAAGCGATCCCAAATACCGTCTTTGAATGAAGCATACAAAAGCATTTAAATGGATTATCATGAATTTACCTGAAATATAAGCTCTCGGCCCCAAACAACCGTCTGATTATTCATCTCCAATACATCCAGAAAACCCTCACATACACCCTCATCAAACAACATACATGTCAAGCAATACAAATTTAGAAATAAGAACTTCTTGACAAAAAAAAATAATAAAAAAATTAACATATAACAAGAATCAAAATTCCACCCTCCCCCACCAAAAAAAAAGAAAAAAACCACAAATACACATACAAACCTACGGGTTTTCCTAGGCATCTTGAAATCGAGTGATTAGCATGGATGAATCTGGATTTTCTTTGGTTTTATATGCGGGTTTACCGCTTGTCTTATTTTTTGGGGTGCTTCTGTAATTTAATTATGGAAAATCTGAAGGTCAGGATTTACTAACATTTTGGTATATTTATTTTTTCTCTGAATCTTGATCATGTGTTTTGATAAACCGCTTCCAGAGAGTTTTCGGAGAGATCTGTGGCGGTTTTGATTTATACATGTGAAAATAATAAGCAATGTTCTTACCCGTTGAATCGAAATACATTACAGGAAATATGGACTCCAGCTTTAGACCTCATAATAAGCGTTAATGGGCTGAAGGACTAGAATGGCAGCCCAATGAGTTATTGAATTTGCTTTATTTTAAAATAGGAACCGACGTAGCAGATTAGTAGTTATATATTATGAAATGACTTATCAAAAAAGTAGGAAACGATTATAACAAACAATATATGACATCATCGTATAACTTTAAATTTTGTGAAGTGTCATTATGAAGTCACTAAAATAAGGTGGAATTTAAAAATCTTTTCATTTATTATATATACATAGATATATAAGGTAAACCCAAGTCCATAATGGCATCTAGTTTGATCTAACTGTGAGGTTAACCCAAATTCATGTTTTTTTTTTTTTTTTTTTTTTTTTACATATTTTTTGTCTTTTTTTTAAATTAACGTTTTTTATTTTATTTTATTTTAAGTTCGTGTTTTTTTTAAGTTCGCGTTTTTTTTAATTCACATTTTTTCTCTTTGCTTTCATACGTTCTCTTCTGTTTTCATACGTTTTCATCTATTTTCGTTATTTTTCATCCGTTTTCATACGTTTGCGCCCGTATTCATACGTTTTCTTTCGTTTTCGTTCGTTTTCCTATGTTTTCATCAGTTATCTTCCATTTTCACACCTTTTCGTCCGTTTCAGACGTGTTTTTACCCTTTCATACGTTTTTGTCCGTTTTCATACGTATTCGTCCGTTTTCTTACGTTTTCGTCCATTTTCATACGTATCTAACTATCACAAGTGATATTTTGTGATATTCATAATATCACTATCACTTGTGATTTTCTGAATATCACTTTATTCAGAATATCACTTGTCATTTTCTGAATAATCACTTTATGATATTCTGAATATCACTTTGTGATATTATGAATATCACTTGTGATTTTATGGATATCACTTTGTGATATTATGAATTTCACTTGTGATTTTCATGTTACAAAATATTAGTTGAAAATCACTTATAATATTCAGAATCACTTTTGATATTCAGAATATCACAAGTGATATTCTGAATATCAGAGAATATAACTTGTGATATTCTGAACATCACTTGTGATATTCAGAAACGTATGAAAACATTTAAAAACGGACAAAAAGTAAGAAAACGAATAAATATATATGAAAACGGACGAAAACGTATGAAAGCGTAAAAACACGTATGAAAACGAACATAAACGTATGAAAACTGACGAAAACGTATGAATAAGGGACGTAAATGTAATAAAACGGACGAAAACATAAGAAAATGGGCAAAAATGTATGAAAACGGACGAAAACAGATGAAAACGTACAAAAATGAACGAAAACATATGAAACCAAAGAAAAAAACGAATTAAAAAAAAACGTGAATAACATTAATTAAAAAAAATGAATTTAAAAAAAATCTAAATAATAAAAATGACAAAAAGACAAGAAAAATATATGGACTTAAATTTATCTATTAAATATTAAATTAATCTCACCATTAAATCAAACTAAATAAATGGCGTTGATTTATCTCTTGATAAACATCAAAATAAAAATAAGCATTTAAATTTTTCTCATCATTATATATTTTATAACTCATCTAAATGACAATAATGCTATAAAGAACCAGTCTTCTCGTGGTTCACATGCAGATAACGTTCCATTATTACATAAAGTTACGACTGCACTAATTCTAATTATTTGAAAAGAGGACCCAAATGTTGCCAATAATGACTTCGGATATCTTTGTATATGAATATGAATGTAAATTTCGTTTTTCACGTTTTATTATTTTTAAGAAAAACATAAGTATTAGATAGATGCATAAAAAACTTGCAAGAAGCATTACATGCTCTCAAACATGATCTAAACAAACAAAACACAATATCACTAAAGAAATCCACACGATAGAGCTATATAATCATATGTTGTTGAAAGCTTTGTTAAGAAAAACAAATTAGATAAGATCATGTTGGATTCTAAACTGTTTGCTAATGAATTCGCATAATCAGATATAGGTGGCTTGATATGTTGTGATCACAAAATGAATACTTTAAGAAGGGTGCAACTATAAGGCTATGCGCAGTGGTTCGGTTGAACCGATCGGTCGAGCAAGGTTAACTTCGGTTGTGACCAATGTGGAGGTGGGGTGAGGGTCGGTTGAGGAACAAAGGCAAAGCAACTAGGTTGCCCAAGCAACCGAATATGAAACACATAAATGTACAAAAAATGTTAACGCTTGTTGTTGATCATTTTTTTTTTTTTTTTTTTTTCAACGAACTTTACCACTTTTACAACATTATAAATACCAACCTCAAACACATTTTAAACACACAATTTCAAACACAATTCAACATAAAATTCTCATAAAACATCTCTTTACGCATATAAGAAAAAGCGGCGCATCCGTCGTGGAATGCATACCAACATTATTACCACGGGCTTTTGGTCCGAAGGCGCCATGGCGATTGACTAGCAACGTGGTTTTTGTCGGGTAGATTTATCGCGATCGCTACTGTTTGAGCGACAGCCTACCAACCGTAAAACAATATCTGGCGAATTTATCGCGGCTAAAAGATAAAATAGCTCGATCGTGCGGGCTTTTCTTAGGTCCAATCGTGCGGACTAAAAATAAAATAGGTCCGATCATGCGGATTTTTCTTTTCTTTTCGTAGTAAAAGTAGCCAAATCACATGATACCCTTGCTTATTAGCCAAATCACATGATAACAAACATGGATGCAAATATCATATTTACGAATAAGAGATAAAGGTTTAGAATCGAATGATATTTTAAATTCGAATATTTATTTATATGGCAATCAATTATGATAAAGCAAGTTCTACACATGGTAGAATGCAAAGTTTTAGGGTTACCGACTTTAGGAATTTATCTATGCTTTTCGGTGTCGGAGAACGAAACTTGTTTATTCGTGGTCCCACGGATGGCGCCAACGATATGCGATTCAACGACGACGCTCAAAATCAATGCGAACGATGATGAGGCTAGAAAAGACGCTATTATACGTCAACGCAATTTCAAACACATCCAATTCTTTGAGGACAAAAGGAATGAGAAGTCTTTGAGGCAAAAGGAATGAGATGAGAGAGACAATGCCTACAAGACTTGCAACGACATCAAGAATGAACGAAAAGGTGTTATCGAGAAATTTCTGAAGGAGGAAGCCCGCAGAGATGACGAAATTATTGGCAAGTTGTGGAAGTGTGTTCAACGGGTTACGAACAACATCAACACCAAAGTCAATTGGAGCTATCGGGTGAACAAAGACGATGATCCAGGAGTCTCCGGTGAGGGATCTCCGGTAGACGAGGAAGCTTTGTCTCGCCTCGAGGATTATATACCTCCCACGTTTGATCCTGCGGACAAGGAGTTTTCAGATTAGGATTTAAGATTTAGGATTTATGTATTATGTATTTTGTATCGTTTAATTTTTAATATATTGTAATGTTTTTATTTATTTTTAATGAATTTTAATTTTGTTTTTAAAAATATTTGAATTAAAAAAAAAAAAAAAAAAAAAAATTCAGGTCACCACTGTGGCAACTAGGTCGTCGTCAGGTCGTCGGAGAGAGAAAGCTGATGTGGCACCGACGAACTAGGTCGCCATTGTGCATAGCCTAAGAACCACTGCCCACACTTCACAATCAATAACCTCTTAAACTTCTCTATTTACGGTATAAAACAGTTTTTTTATTAGTTTATGTTCCATATCTATTGTATGCTTTAGCGTATTAAACTTTATATTTCGTGTTTCAAATCTTTAGTTTTATAGTTTTTTAATATAAAAAAAATTATAAATTATAAATAAAAAATAAAAAAACCAATAAATATAAAGGGGTAGTGTTGGTGTTTTAAGGGTACAAATAACTCAACCTTTTTAAGAGAATCTCTAATGCAAAAACTAATAATAGCCTTTTATTATTTTAAAAAGTTTTTTGAGAGAGTTTTTAGCATTGCATTCAATGCTTTTTGAAAAACTTTTTACAGAAGTTTGATATACTTCAAGTCATTTTTTAAAGTCTTGGCTATTAATTGTGATATATATTTAATGAATTAAATGCATCAAGTCTTTAAAAATTTGATGTATTGTATATACTCTAAGAAACGAGTGTACAGTCACTATATTTATTTTTGCTATAAAAAGCCAAACAATAGGGGGGACACCTGCACATCTTGCAGCTCACCTCTCATCAATTCTATCGTAAAATCCTAAGCAATTTAACCATTTTCCATGGCTACTGAAGTCACGACTGCAACAACATGTGACAAGTCATGTTTTGTAGACTATATGCTACTAAGCCCGAAAGACGTCGGATTATGGGATCTCATAAAGCTTTTGTTCTTCAAAAATATTGGAAAAAGAAAGTTCATCGATTGTCATGACGGGAAAGTCAAAGAAAGCTTTCCACAACGCTTTGTTATCTTCATATCGATAGTGGCTCAAAAGGTTCTTCACTTAGTTGACAAACCATTGGGTTGGGTTGGTTCAGCCATCGAATTCTGGCCCAACTTTAAGCATGCCAACGGAGGATTTTTCAAGCTTCTTATAAATGTCATAGAGGGACTTTATTTTAGAAACCATCAATCCCCTACTTACCAAGGGACACCTATCAACCGTTGGATCAAAAAACATTTTTTAATGAATAAAAACACGGAGGGACTAATCTTGCCAAAACGTGAAACTTCCCCCAACCACATAAACACAACACACGCGTCATTTTCATCAGAAAAACCAACATGTCGCTTTCTCTTACTAAAATCTCTCACTAAAAACAAACCATAACAATCAAAATCACCAACAATTAACTGTCAAAATCAAAAAAAAAAAAAACAAAAAAACGCATCAATCTTCAACTGAAGAAGAAAAAGCACAATAAAAATGGATCAAAACAAACCTACCAACTCCAAAAACGAAGGTACGATGCTTAAAACTAATTATTTAGATGTTATTTATGTATCTCTACTGATTTTATACTTATTTATGAATGTTATTGCTATTTATGAACATTTCTCTGTATTTTTTTGCTGTATTAATGACATGCAATTGATGATTATGTATTTATTTGAGATTTTTTGTCATAATCGTAAAGAAGAAGAAATTTATGAAGATTTTGCTGATTTTAGATGTTTTTAGGTGTTTTTAGGTGTCATACTGTAAAACAGTTGTGGTAGATGTGGTAGTGATTTGGTAGTCTTAGTGGTTTAGTTTTGATACTGGTAGTGGTGGTGGTAGTGGTAGTGGTGGTGGTGGTAGTGGTAGTGGTGCTGGTGGTGCTTCAGTATAGTGGTAGTGATAGTAGTAGTGGTAGCGAACGTCGATTTGACTTTTAGCGTTCTTCGTGATAATGGATATGTTTTTAGCTTGTTATGAGTATAATTTTGATGTAACTTATGATGCGTTTTTTAGTGTGACAGAGAAATATTTTATGGTATATCACTAGTGATAGAAACAGATGTAGCGATAATTGATTACTAGTCACACGATTAGAGATCATGTAGCGATAACCGATACATTTTAGTGTTTTTGTGGTAGAGGTGGTGGTTTAGTTATGACTTTCGTAGTCGTAGTGTTACTAGTAGTGGTAGTGGTACCTGATGGTAGTGATGACGATGAAGAGGAGACGCGGATAACTAAAATATTTAATGGTATATCACCAAAGTGATAAAAGCAGATATAGTGATTTTTTTTTTTTTTTTTTTTTATTATTATTATTTTTTTTTTGGTTTTTAATAGTATAACAAGCGTAATGATAAGTCGTTATCGCGAAATAACTATATTTCAAATACATTTTTGATTAGAATTTATAGTGTCTTTTTGCTTTACATAACATAAGACATTAAAATTTTGATTTTGAAAAAATGTGAAGATGATATTTACGAGCATCCGGAGACAATACAAGCTTTAAACGGTCGGCTTTTGTCGCTAAATAAATCTTTAAACATAAAATTGCAGACATTACATTTGTTTCTTAAAAAATTTGTAAATGCGCTTTGTCGACAAGCAAATTTTTGAGCGTATCTCCGAGATTCAAAAGGAAAAAGGTAAATTCAACATATAAGCATGTCTCCTATAGAAAAATATTAACTATGATAAACCCCGTATGTATGCGGCATACTTGTTTTGACATTTAGCCACGTGTTATATCACCGTGATACAAATTGATATGACATACTTGCAAGAGAATGTTATAAAATTGTATGACGATAAACATTCGTAGTTTATATTTATCGACAATAAATATTCATGAAAACTTACTTGGGATTTCTTTTGTGCGATTTGAATACAAGTCTAAAAGAAATGAAAAGAAAAGAAGCAAGAAACAAACTCTAATTCAAAAAAGCACCATATCAAGAAAAAAACAACCACCACCAACAGAAACACCAACACCACAAACAACACTACCACAACAAGAAACCTCACCCCAGAAAACAACCACAAAATACACGAAGTCATCAATAAAAACTACCTATCTAGAAAAGACACCCACAAATCAGATAACAACCATTGCACGATCAAGGCTTGTCACACCATTAAATCAAGCATCACCCGAAATGACATCACCAGAAAATACACCAATAACAACTCTAGCAATCATAGAAACCACACCAACACCACCAACAGCCCCACCAAAAACACCCGAAGCGACACCATCTGAACCAACACCAGAAACAACAACCAAAACAACACCCGAAGCGACACCCCAAGAAACAGTCATACCCAAAGAAGCAAAACCAAAGTTGAAACCCAAGCAAACAAAGAAAAGAAAAGAACAAGCAACAGATTCACCAGTTGCTATAACAAGATCAGAATCAAAGAAACAACAAACCGAAAAACAAAAGCATGAACAAAAAGGAAAGAGAAAGAGATGGGAAGAAAAAGCTGAAGATGCAAGAAAGAAAAAGAAGGAAGAAACAAAGAAAAAGAAGGAAGAAGAAGAAAAGAAAAAGGAAGGAAAGGCAACAAATCAAAAAAAAATGAAAGAAACGAAGAAGAAGAAGAAAGAAGAAGAAACGAAAAGAAAGAAGAACAAAGGAAGAAGGTAGAAGCAAAGAAGAAGAAAGAAACAGATTTAAGAAAGGCAAGGAAAAATTGAGGTGGAAGATGAGGAAGAAGAAGAAGAATATGTCATTCCATTCAAGTCGTTGAGGGCTAAAACGATCGTCCAACCGCTTTACGATGCAACACATTCGCTAGCCCGTAAAGAAGGAAAATGGTCATGGCAATGGATTTGGAACACCGATTGATTTCCGTTGCAAAAATCCTCGAAAGCGCCTACTTCATATTGACACATATGGATATGGAAAAGATGCAAATAAACTTGCCAAATGGGGGTGTCATAAAAATCAAACCGAAAACGATTAGGGAAGTTCTAGGGATACCAATGGGTCCGAGACCACTTTGCTCAGGACCAGAAAGGGATTGCAATGACGTGTTTATGAAACAGTTTATGGCACAATTCCCGGGAAAAAAAGGATAACAACAACAACATTATCAAAGGTGATTCAGAGTACTGAAGAAACAAACTTCACCTTCCAGATGAATTTCCTAATGCTCTTTGCAAACTGTCTGGGAACCTGCTATAACAGTTCGATGCTGAAGTATCACGTCATCAAATTTCTAATGACACCAGAGGAAATAACGACAATTGAATGGACCTCATACATTTGGAACTCTATGAAATTAAGCAAGGAAGGCTGGGATGACTCAACAACGGAAAATTGGTACTATGGACCACATGCAGCATTCACGGTAAGTCAAGGTTATCTTTAAAACAAATATGATGTAGGGTATCACAAGTGATACTTTAAGTTAATGACATATAAAATGTATTCTATCACCAGTGATATTACAAGTTGTTTTTTAAAAAATAGATGCCATGTACAATATCACTTGGGATAATAAAAAAAGATTAATCTACCACTTCTTTTAATAAGTAAAGGTTTTAATGAATGTTTTGTTTTCTTGAAAACAGCTTATCTACTTACATTTCACAAAGTTCGATGAAATGGATGTGCCAAGAAAATGGCCAGCCATCAGAAATTGGAACACAAAGCTGATTGAGAAAAGGCAAGACATGGAGATGGAGATGCGAGGGTTTGGTCATGTCATGGTAATTGAAGAAGAAGATGAGAGTGAAAAAGGAGATATCAGGAAACAGAAAGAGGTAATACTTATAATTAATATGAAAATTTTGAATATATCACTACTGATAAAATACTTATAATTGCTTTATTTAATTAAAACACAAAGAACTATATGAAGTCATTGAAGAAAAGTTTGATAGAGTTTTGAATGAGAAGAGAGTTAGAAAATTTTATAAGGGTAAGCATGGATATATACCCGGAGATGAAACAATAAGGTTATATGTAGAAAAATACAACACACAATTCCAGGGGAATCTTCAAATAGATGAAAATGGTAGAGTGATTGATAATCAAGAAGGAACGAGCAGAAGAGATGGAGGAGATGATGAAGGCAGGAATACTGAAGGAGGAGGAGATGATGAAACTGATGATGAAAGTGATGATAGTGGTTCTTTCTTCCTCAGTAATGAGGATGATGATGATAGCAAAGGAGGAAATGGAGAAGGAGGAAACAACGATAAAGAAAAAACCACAAAAGAGACTCTTGCAGAAACAGATAAACAACAGGTTAGATAATTATAATATAAAGTATTTATCTGTATACAATATCACAAGTGATAAATTTTTACAAAACAAAATGGTAAAAAATACAGGCTTAAGAAGAAGCAATTGCAAAAAAGAAGCAGGCTGAGAAAGAAGCAGCCGAAAAAGAAGCTCAGAAAAAAGCAGCTGAGTAAAAAAGAGAAGCTGAAAAGAAGAAGAAAGAAGAAGCGGAAAAGGTAATATCACAAGTGATAAACTCTAAAATATAACAAAGTCATACAATACAACACTTTTTTAGTTTTATTTATTTATTTATTCTTTAATTTTTATTAATGCAGTGAAAAGAAGTCGCATCAAAAGAAGCGACCAAAAAGAATCTGCAAAGAAAAGAAGTATTGAAAAGAAGCGGAAAGAAAAGAAGAGAAAAAAAAAGAAGTCAAGAAGAAACGAAGCACCAAAAAGAAGTCGCAAACAAAAGCAAGAAGTCGAAAAAGAAGTCACGCGCAAAAAAGTCGCCAAGATAGAGGCTGAAAACAAAAGAAAATCAGAGGAGGCTGCAAAACAAGCTCAGGAGAAAGAGGCAGAAAAAAAAGAAAGTTAGCTATAAAAGAACTTGCCAACAAAAGAGCAAAACAAAAGGTTAAAAGACTCTCAGATATACCAATTTAGTGATATTGAATCGCAAACATTAAGAATGAATGTGAAATGAATCACTGTTATTGTTGTCAAATGTCTTGTTGATGGTTAGATTGTGGATTGTTTATATGACTAAAAAATAAAACAAAATAAGTCGAAACAAAATAAACTCGTTAGACATATAAACTTAAAAACAACTTGCACAACTTTTGCATATCTAAACATTATTAGAT
Source organism: Chrysanthemum lavandulifolium (assembly GCA_022545495.1). Lineage (NCBI taxonomy): Eukaryota > Viridiplantae > Streptophyta > Magnoliopsida > Asterales > Asteraceae > Chrysanthemum > Chrysanthemum lavandulifolium. The sequence goes on along the minus strand of CM040244.1, from coordinate 163,135,348 downwards.
GCTTAAAAAACAGGCTAAAAAAGACGATGCAGCAAAAAAACAAGCAGCTGAGACACAAGAAGAAGAAGAAAGGGCTAAAGTTGCAGAATTTCAAAGCCCAGAAATTCAACACAAGGCATTCAGGACTCAGAAAGATGTTGCTGAACAAAGCAACAAAGAAAATGAAAAGAGGGAAGGAAAAAGGATTGCTAAACCATTAGTGTACTTGAAATCACCTTATATGAACAAGAAGGAAGACACGATGGAACCGTTAACAGAGTCTGAAACAATGCTAGCTAACAGCTTATTTTCGATGGAAGGAGATATAATGTAAGATTTCAATTTACTGTTAGTATTAAGGTTATGTTATTTATCACAAGTGATATGCTATATTTAAGAACCTAAATTTTATCAAATGTGATATTAAAAAACAGAGAAGACGTATTCAATGATGGCAAGGGCACACCAGTACCAAGAATAGTAATGCAATCAATTGCGCCAGGCTTGCTAATAGAAAGTCAGGTGATCGATGCATTCGCTTCGGTATTGAATCATGAAGAGAGAAAGAACAAAGTTGGAAAAATGAAGACAAGATACTACTTCCCAACAGATGTAGTGGTAAGATATAAAAACTTACAAAACAAAATGCAATAATATATCCATGCGTTTCAAAATTATATAATATGTATTTTAAATTATCTTGAATCTATTGTTATCATACAGCTGCCAGAGATTCTGAAGAAAATAAAAGATGAAAAAAAGCAGTGTGACAATTTTGAAATACTGATGAAAAAACTCATGACTGAGGAAGAAGCAAAACGGAAATTGAAAGATGTGAAACTTGTCTTCTTTCCGATAATTGCTCACGACCATTACTATGTCATAGTTTTCAATCTGGAGAAGGGCAACGCTGTAATACTGGACAACAGCATTTCAGATGCGCCCTACAAGGATAAATACAAACCCAACTTCGATTTTGTGGTAAGCAATGTCTTGTATCACTAGAGATAAATTGTAGCAAGTAATATTGTAGCAAGTAATATTTTGTTAATTTGCAGAAAGCAATTCTTGTAAATTACCTGATCAAGGCTTCACACCCAATCCTCAATACGATGTTGAAAGAGAAGCCAGCAATTGTGTTAAAGATGAAATGGAGGACAAAGGATAACAAGATTGATTGTGGCTTATACATGATGATGCATATGGAAGCATTTGAAGGTGAAGCAGGACCAAGTTGGAAGCCAAACATCATTGATGAAAGGAATCACAGATATGCTGAACAAATGACGAGAATGAGGATGAGGTATGCAGCTAAGATACTGTTACATGAAGTGAATCAAAAGAGTGAACTCATGTCAGAATATGCAATCAAGTTTGCTGAAAAACACAACCATGATGAGAAGGAGATTCAAAAGGTGGTTGAAGAAGCTATCAGGAAGAAGATAGCTGAAGAAAACAAGCATTAAATCTATTTAATGCTATTACAAAACAATTTACATTTCTGTTTTAAGTATTTAGATTTCTAAACAACGTAGATGGATTAAAGTAGGTTTAAGAATCTGATATGCAAAAAACAATAGTAGGACTGCCGGGCCACGAAATGTGACGGACAATGTCCAAGTTTGGGAAATACCTAAGTAGATGGGTGGATCTATTAGGTACCTGAATCACATTCCCTGGTGCCGGAGATTGTACTACATTTTGCTCTGAAATTTGCATCTTTTTGTTGGAAATGCAGACGTATGCTTTTAGATGTATTTTACGCTTTGTTCTTGATTTTAGATGGAAGTAAACACTTTTGGGTAATATGAATATAACCTTGCTTATGTTCTTCTGCTGATATATGCATGTATCTATCACTATATATATTTATGCTGTTGGATAATTCATAGAAGATTTCGCTACTCGCTACCTTTAGTTTAAATAAATTGAATTGGTGAACCAAAGATCAAGAATTTGGGATTATGATGATTTTTTTTTCAAAGTGTAAATGATTTATTTGCGATAATTTGGTAAATGATAAGATGACTGCCAAGACGCACTGTCCTTAACGTGTATATCAAATTAAGAGATTGGTTATTTTTGTAATTACATACTCTGTGAAAACATGTTAAAACCGGTAAACAAAAACTAGCCTACCAACAAAATTTAGATCTTGAGTCACCAAAAAACTAGCCTACCAACAAAATTTTCTTTTTCTATTTTTTTTTTAAATGTATCACTTGTGATATTAGAACATATCACCAGTGATATAACTAAAAGTTTATTATATCACCTGTTATGAAATGTCATCTAACAAAAAAAGAAAAAGCAAAAAACAAGTAAGAATTAATTACTTCCAAAATGTATTTTGAGATGTGAGCTTGTATGTCATTGCTGTGAAAATTTTCAGTTGACTCGTATAGACAAGCTTTTCAAAAATGTATTTAATTGTTTATCACAAGTGATATAAATTAAAAAGCAAAAAGTTTACATAAAGTAAAAATATAAGGACCTGAAATGTAAAGTTCAATAAAATAAAACCCAGATCCGAAAACACACACACAAATAAAAAACACACACACCAAGAATCAATCCTTCGAAAAATAAACGACGAACCGTTGAACCAAATTCAAAAATACATAAACATGAAGGAATCGCAACCTCAACAAGAAAAGGGAAAACAATCTGTTGAAAATATGGATAACGGTAGGACACTCATTTCGATATTATTTAAAAATTAATTGAATTTTATTTACTGTTTGCGTATTTTATTTGAGATTTATATGCATATTTTATATATGTTTTGCTTATTTTAAGATGTCTTGAAACAATGATAAATTACAGAATATATTTTAAAAAAAAAAGAATGAAATGATTGTTCAAGATATATGTAATATACCAGTTTATCTTCTGTGATTTAAAAAAATATGTTGAAGACAAAATTTTATGCTATTGAATTAGAAGTTTCATCTGAAAATAATTTAGTTTATACATTTTGAAGTTGTAACTACTTTGAGTGAACTTGTAAACTAAGGGACATAAGTGTGACTGTTTTGGGATCGTTGAAACTTTTTTTGGGCTCATTATAAATCAAGGTGATTTGGTTGTTAACATGTAGAAAAAGAAACGAATAGGTAGTTTGGTTGTTAAAAACGTCTACCCAAATTTGGTTAATTTGTAGATTCAATGACTGTGAAATTGCCAAACAATGTATAACTGGATTTGCTATTATACAGATGAACATAAACCAAAAAGAAGAAAACAATTAGCAAGTAAGAAAAAACGTTTAGAGATTTGCATCAAAAAATGGAAGAAAAAGAAAAAGGGTTGGAGGAAAAAAAGAAGATGATGAAGGAAGAAGCAACAAAATTAAAGCCCGATCAAGAAAAAGAAGCATCGGAAAAAGCTACGTAATGTATATGAAAAAGTGTTTTATGATAGTTATGTGAATACTATATCACAAGTGATAAATGCTAAAATATCACAAGTGATAAATGACAAAAATTTATTTTATTATTTTATTATTTTATTTTTACTACAGGATGCAAAAGAAGTCGAAAAAGAAGATTACACAAAAATGAAACAGTAAAAAGAAAATCTCGAAAAATGTAAAAATCAAAAAGAAAGCTGCGCAAAAATGATAATAAAGAAGATAATCGTGAAAGAGAAAAGGAAAAGGAAAAGAAAAATTGGTGAAATGGAAGATGATGTAAACGAAGAGATTGAAAAAGATTCAAAAAAGAAACGAAAGGTGTACACAATAGTCAAGGGAAGGGCATCAATTAAGCCACTTTTTGAGGCAATACGTGGGTTAAGTGTAGAAAGAAAGAAGGTTATAACACAAATGGGTTTTGGAGACTTGATAGAATTCCCAATAAATGAAATACCGACAAAGCTTGCCTTCTTTGTAGTAGACAGCCTCGACACAGAATCAATGAACCTTAAACTTCCAACAGGGAATTTAAAAATATCTCCACAAACTGTGCATGAAGTTCTCAGACTACCAAATGGATCAAGGACGCTAGAAAGAGATGAAGGCCAAAGACAATACAACGATAAATTTGTTGAAGACTGGAAAGATCAATTCAAACACGAAAACAGTTTGACAACAAATGCCATATCAAAGGAGATAACAAAAACAACAAACACAGATTTCATGTTCAGAATGAACATTTTAATGCTTATTGCAAATACATTGGGAGGATGCGATAAAAGCTCTGTTGTCACAAAAACGGTGTTGGAAAACGTGTTTGAAGGAGATAACGTGAAAGATATAGACTGGTGCAGATATATTTTTGATTGTGCAAGCTCAACAAAACATGATTGGTCTGCAAGAAAGAATAATAGGACTGAGGTTGAGTATTACGACCAGTTACATTCTTGATGGTAAGTAATAAATTTTAAATTATTTTTTTCCTAACATAAAATGTTATAAAATATACATTCATTGAACTCGATAAAATTGTTGATGAAACAACTTGCATATTTACATTACACAAAGTTTGATCAAATGAATGTGCCGAGAAGAATACCACTCTAAAAGTTGGAACACAAGTCCGTTAAAAGTAGGAGATTTCGAAATTGATTTCAACAAGTACTTTGGAATGGTGGAAATTATAGGAGACATGAATAAAGACGAAGAAGATATTCAAAAGCAGGTCAGTATAAAAAAAATTAAGTTATTTGTTATGTCCTATCACAAGTGATAAAATAAATTATGCAAGATATCACTTGTGATAATACAGTAAAATATTAAAAAAAAAAAAACAATAATATCACTGTTGATGATGCATAACTAATATGATCTTAAATTTGAAATTCAATCACAGGAAGTGTATCAGATGCTAGAAGATAAGATAGAAAGTATTTTGAGTGAGAAAGAAATGCTAGAAGAAACAATTAAAGAATACATATGTAAATTCAAAGGGGATGAAAGGCTTCGGCAATTTAGAGAAAGAATAAAAAAGATTTTTAGTGAACCATATGATTGTTTCAAAGGAAAAAGTCCATTCTTATCATCAAGATCTAAATCAACATCAACAGAGTCAAGCTCCATCAAATTTGGCACAAGTGATGATGAAGATGGAAATAATGAAGTACAAAATCCATTTGCCAGACAATATACAGAACACGGAGATGAAAATGACGAATCAATGATAATTAATGATGCTGTCAAAAACGATGAAGCAAACGACCAAAATGGAGAATCAGTCTATAATGAGAATGAAGTTGCGCAAGGTAGTGGAAACAAAGACGCAAGCAATACCAAAAATGATGAAACTGATGAAAACAATAGCAAGAATAGACAAGAAAAGGATGAAGTCATGGGAAACATCGATGGGAACAAGAATAAAAAGGGTGAAGTCAAGAAAAAATGAAGGGAAAAGATGAAACAAACAAGGTTACAAGTCAAAAAGTAATGAAGAAGCTAAACATCAAAGAAAACCTTTGATATCGATGATGATATTTTTGGAGATTTACTAAACAAAACTGATGAAGAATTTAGAAATGAATTGAGAGAAATACAAAGGCAACAAGCCAACATGGATGCAAAACGAAATGAAGAAGTGAACAGATATGCACAAAGTGAGAACCGTGAGAACCTTAAGAAACTGAAAAGTGTTGAAGAAAAAGAACAAACAGGTCCATCTTCACAGAGCCCTAGTTCCGTCTTTATACCAGGGTCTCAACCAAGCTTTGATCTAGGATTTGATAGCCCAGAGTACAATCAAAATCAAGTGATGAAGAAAACAATATCGTGCTCGAAATCTCCATACATGAACAAGAAGGTCAGCACGACAAAAAATCTAACAGAGGTGGAAAAACTCTTGGCAAGAAGCATCTTCTGTATGCAAGGAAACGAAGCGTAAGTTTATATTTAAAATTTCAATATCTAATTTATTATGGTTATCACTTCTGATAACAAAACATATATTAGTTTCTTATATTTATCACCTGTGATACAAAAAACATTTACCTATATACACAGTTCCTTATACTTATCACTTGTGATATTGTGAACAGAGAACAAGTTTTCGTAGACGATAAAGGTTTAGGACTAATGAGAATGAATGTTCAATCACTAGCGCCAACCTTGAAAATTGAAATTCCTGTGATAGATACCTTTGCTGATATCCTAAACTACGAGGAATTGTTCTTAGATAGAAAGATCAAACGACATTACTTTTATACATCAATGATGGTAAGATAAATTTTTATATAAAATGAATGTATTTTTGTATTTACTTTTATTTATTAATAATAATAATAATATTTTTTTTAACTGTCAATTAGCTACCGTGAGTATTACAAGATAAGTTTTAATTGTTCAACGACAAAGTAGATAAACAAGATGATATGTTTGAACACTTGATTGCTATTCGATGGAAGAAGACACAAGCGGACTCAAATTTGATGATATTAACTTGGTATATTACATTACTTATATAAATTAATCAAGAAACTTAGTATATAATTTTAAATTTAATACCTTTTTCATGATAACAGGTATTCTTCCCAATAATAGCACATGGATATTACTATCTAATAGTTTTCGACATCGTTAAAGGAACATCTATCATAATTGACAACAGCGATTCGGATGCAACATACGAAGAAAAGTACAAAGAAAATTATGAGTTAGTGGTAAGAAAAATTATTTGATTATTTATGTTTTACCAGTATAATATCACAAGGGATACTAGTCTATAATTGACATTTTATATTATAAATTTCGGAGGGCGGTTTTGTAAGACATTTGTCAACATATGAACATCCAACAGATATGAAATGATGCATCAAACACAAGAACCGTAAATATTAAAGATGGATTGGCAAACAAAAGCGTAAAAGATAGATTGCGGTTTGTACATGATGATACACATGGAACTCTACGAAGGAAAAATTGGATCAAGATGGCAAACAGCATTCTAAAGGAAACACACAAACAACATCGAATTCGGATAGAAAATATGAGATCAAGATACGTAATAAAGATGTTGCTTCATGAAATGAACAAAAATGGAAGATGATGTCGACTATGCATTAAATTTTCTTGCAGAGAACAAGGACAAAAAGAAGTAAAGAAGCTTGTCAAGGAGGCAATAAAGAGAAAGTATGCAGAACTAAACAACAATTGACCGACTGCATAATGTTTTATGTTTGGTTTCATGTAACAACAATTAGTAATCCTCTTCAGCTACTTATTAATCCTGATGGCAGACTATCGTTTTGTAAAAACAATTATCTTTATCGTTGTCAAAGTTGTAAACAATGATGATTTCTATTCAGTTGAAAGATTTTTCTATTCAGTTGAAAGATTTTGGAAAATCATAATTCAACCTTGCTTTTGTTAACTTTATTAAAGTATCCAATAGTCAGTAAATAACATGCCATAACAATATAATAGAACTAGATTAACAAAAAACTTATATCAATTATTCAATAAAGTCACAAAAAGTAACCTCATAAAAAGGTATAAGCATTTCATCAATTTTGTATGCTTTATCACAAGTGATAAAAATGAAAAAATGGAAGAAAAGTAATAACAAATAGAAAATCATCACAAGTGATAAAATTGGATAAGACATAACAGATAGACTGCACCTCAACCTCAACCTCAACCTCCATGTCCTCTATTGCAGTGGCTGGGCCGATGACTCCACCTCAACCTGTACAAGTACTCCTTCAGCAGAGCTACCACCTACTTCAGCATTATTGGTCAAATATTTACCTTTGTCTGGACAAGTAGCCCTGTTATGCTCCGTCGACCCACAAATACTGCACGACTTCTTTTGCTTCTTGCTTTTATCAAATGCTTTCTCACGTCCACCCTTGATACGCTCCCTCATAAACCCCTTATTGCTCGCTTTGATGGATTTTTACATAAATTTTAGTAGGCTTTTATACCCATAAACTCTTCAACAATTTCGTAAACATTACGGAAGGAACAGTTGGCAAATCAGCCTCAACTTTCGCCAACTTCTTGACTTGTCTACAAAAGAAGTCAACTTTCCCTTATTGTTACTCACCATATGAACACACGACTCAACTAACCCAGTTGCCTCAATTGCAAGCCTCTCTATTTCTTCATTGTTCTGACCATAACGAGCCTTTTGGCTTTTGCCTCTTCATTGTTATACAACACCTTCATAAATATAAAAAACAAAAAAAAATATATATAAACTTTTATGAACTTTAATTGAATATATCACAGGTGATACCTCATATAAAACATAAAAAGAACATAATATCACAGATGATATTAAAAAGAATATCACAATATCACAAGTGATACTAAAACAATAACAACTTTTATGAACTTTACATGCATAATATCACATGTGATACCAGATATAGACTTATAAACAAATGAAGTAATAGATAATATCACCTGTGATACTTAAAAAAAAAACTTGTAAAAACAAAAAAGAAATGTACCTTGTACTCTCCAATGTCTTTTTGATACAAATTAAGCTCTTCCTCGGTATTGTCTGAAGTACTTTCATCATCAACCACTCTTGGTACAATCTCAGCATCCGGTTTTTCCTCGATATAACGAAACATCGCAACCTTCACCACAACTTTTAGACTTGATAGAACATAACCATGAGCCAAGAATTATCTCTTTCTCGAACAAGAACAAACAAATTACGAGTATAAAACCTGTCGCATGAATTTCAATTGCTAATGGCGTCAACAAACCAGAAATGAGTCAATCGATCGATGATCTAATCTTTCTTGTATGTATCTCTGCTTTCTCCATTGCGCACTCATAACATACCATGAATTTAACAAGAGTAGAAGTAGGAGACGTGAAATGTGAAAAAATGAGTTCTCACTCTCGACCTAGATGTGGTCCTCATCACCCATAGAGGAGAATCAACAAAAAGCAGAATCCATGACGCCCGATCCTATACATCTTATTCAACCACTTATGATTTAAAAGACCAAATTCAACCATCAACTCATTCCATCTCAACTCAAACTCTTCAGGCCAATATACATGTTCCAAACAATCTTGTGAAATTTATTCTTAAAATCAAGATCATCATAAATTTCGATACAATCGAAACAAAAAAAGATAATCATTATAGACAGCAAATGAAAAAAAGTATCACAAAAAGTATCACAAGGGATACAATCCAAAAAGTGACACAAGGGATACAAAAAAGTATCACAAGTGATACAATCCAAAAAGATGCAAATATCACAGGAGATAAAAGATGCAAAATATCACAGAGAGATACCTTAGACGGAAGCTTTTGCATGATATGCCACATACAAAGCCTGTGCTTTGAATCAGGAAGAACTTCAGCTATAGCCTTACGCATTGCACCATCTTGATCAAGAATAATGATATTTGGAGAACGAACAAACGCTTAAATGCTTGCAGAACCAAACATAAGATTCAGAGTTTCATTCTTAAGAAGACCGTAACCAACAATCACAGATCTCCTATGATTATCTAATGCAGTAAAAGGCACGAAAACCATCCGGTATCTGGAGAAATAAAAAAGTATCTCAGGTGATAATATATTTAAAATGTAGAAAAAGCAAATGAAATATCACAAGAGATACTAAAAAAGGTTCAAAAAACATACTTGTTAGTTTTGTATGTGGCATCAAATGAGACGATATCGCCAAACTCTTTGTAATTCAGTTTAGCATCTTGATCAGCCCAAAAGAGTCCAATAAGCTCAGTGTTCTCAACAAGATAATCAAAAGAGAAGTCTGATGTAAATTTCATCCGATCTTCCATACGTGTTAGGAATTAGAAATTCCAGGTGTTAAAGAGTCGGTCACCTCAAGTATATGTAATCGTTAGAAAGCTCGTAGTCGTAGTCCTTTTAAGTTAAGTAGTATTTAGTTAAGTAACACCGTGGAGGACGGACGGTCTTTACCCATCAGATGCCCGATCCACACCCGATGTGTGGCGATTTATGTAAGACTATAAATACTCTACCTCCCAAGGTAGAGAGTTGGAGCTCATAATAATATCTTTCACTTTCTCTCACTAAGTTCCCTAAACCTCTAACTTTCTCTCTAGAACTCCACTTATTCGCCACTTTGTGTTATGGTTTGATATGTATGTGAAAACTAATATCCTACAATTGGTATCAAGAGCCATGGTTGGATCATATCTTGCACATCTTTGGATTTCTAGTGGTTTTAGGTGGTTTTGAGTTTGAAAAGTTTAGTGGTTTTGCATCATTTGGTTGATTTCTTGTGTTAAAGTTTGAATTTTGTTAGTACTTTTATGTTTAGAATCATCACAAGTGTTTAGGTTTTCATTTGGTAAGCTTGAATCATCTTGGTTGGGTTGTTTTTGGATTGAAAAGTGATGTTTATATGGTTTTTCAAGCTAGCGACTTAGCTCACGGACTATTCTCTTCATAGCGACTTGCTTTACAATTTTGTAGCGAGTTACAGCTTTAGACCTAGCGAGTTAGATCTAGCGAGTTAAAGTACAAGTAGTGGACTCTCCACTACGAGTAGCGACTTAGTGGTAGCGACTTGGTCTGTAGCGAGTTGCTCGTTAGCGACTTGTATCTTTAGCGACTTGAGTAGCGAATTGCTGCCAAAATTTTGCTAGCGACTTGAGGCTTAGCGAGTTACTACTTGCGACTTACCTTTTACTTAGCGACTTGGGACTTTAGCGACTTGGTGGTATAGCGAATTAGTTGTTAGCGACTTGGTTCAAGAATTCGTAGCGACTTGGTTGATTTTTCCCGTCAAAACTTCAAACGGCCATAACTTTTGAACCGTAACTCCATTTTCAGCGTTCTACCCATCAAAACGACCGTGAGAACGAGGAGAATGGCACGCCGAATGAACTAAAGGGTCAATCTTTGAGGTCTAAATCCGCTCCGAACAGAAGTTATTGAGGTTTTTAAGTTTTTAGACCTAAATTTCTCAGGAAAAACGGGCATAAACCAATCCGATTCACAACCAAACAACATCTCTGCTAATCCTACATACAATCATATGTCCTAACACACAATTGTCTATCATTCCATTCGTCATTGCTTAACGGTTTAGTCTTGATTTTAGTAAAATCCCGAAAGATTCTATTTCTCGGTTTAAATCATAGACTTGTAAAATCCGTGCATTCTACCACATCATGTCTTACTCTCATCGACCCAATGATTTCGAAGTGCTTAAATTGTATGATGATGTGGATAATAATGATAATGGATGCTACATTGAACGATTAAAGATGTTTGAATTAAACAACGAGGATGTGAGATCTTCATATTCGAGTACAATGAGAATGAATTGCACCGCTATGTAATGCCATGCAAATGGAATGCAGATTGAGCCCTATCAACTACTTCATCCGCACCTCATATAATTGTTATCCATAGTCGGGGATCGAACATGTAGTGCTCTTTTCCGCTGTGACTTACCTACATTGACAAGAAGCTTGTCGTTGAACTTAGAGCATTTAAAGTCGCAACTTACCAATGAAGAAGGTCAAAAGATGGTTCCAGCAGCTCTTCAAGTAATCTACAAACAATTTCACCATTCATCGCTGGGGAATATTCACAGACACGATCAACACTTGACCGAATTTCCTTCAAAAACATACGGAATGGAAATTCAGAATTATTGAGACACTTATCCAACTCATGGATAATGTGAAAAGTACATTGAGGAAACCGCACAAAAGGATGAAAAGTGAATGAGTGTCGTGTAGTTGAGAGATTGTTGTGATAAGTTGGGTAATGTATCCGTGGAAGAATCGGTGTTGCCGAATGCGAATGTTAGAGAAAACAAACAATGCTAAAATAGAATCTTCATGCTCATGTTCACAAGAGAGAGAGGTGCACCACCACAACCCGTGCAAGATAATGCAAAGGAACGCCCATGGAAGCTTCGGATGTACCCAAGATAGAGATGCACCGCCACAACCCGTGCACGTTAATGCAGAGGAAAGTTGCATGAAAGTTTCATTGCACCTAGGTATGCATCTTCTTCTCAAAATGATGATTATGAATTGCATGAGTACACCGTGATTTGTGCTCGATGATTCCTTGACCACCGAACTCAATACCTATAAGGATCAAGTTGCCATATACGAACAACGTGCTAAGTTTGAACTTACCACCGTGAGCGTGAGATGGATATTCAAATGTGTACAATTATTAGAAAATGCAATTTTAGAGAAGAAGTATTAAAACAAGAGTTAAACTCCTTACAAGAAAAGCTTTCCAAAACCGCTAAGCAAAAACACGAACTTCAAGAAAATGTTAAATGCTTAAGCAAGAATTCAAGGCTAAGGAATCAAAACTTTTGAATGATTTTTCCAATCTAAAAATTTGAAAACAAGCTTGAAAATAAGTTGTACGCACAAGGAATACCATTCAAACCGCTCACATGATCACTAAGCATCGAGTCTTAAGCGATAAGCATAGCATTCCCTTGTTGAGGAACCAAATCCAGAGGTAATTAAAAGGCTAGAAATGCTCATAAGGTGCTTTATGATGGTAATGAAATCCTTAAGCCTAGGCGTAAACCTAGTTGCGTTGAGTGCACCGAGGAAGATAAGAGATCCGATGAAGTCACTAGGAGAAAATGAATAAGAAGTTAGAAGATCCCGAGTGTAAAAGAATAACATAACGATTAAACCCCATAATTACACTAAAGAAAATTGGATCTCCTTGAACAAGTTTAAGCCTCAGACTTATTAACCCCCGAACAAGTGTTCGGAAAAGGATTTAGATAAGCAAAAGCAGAGAATCTTGTTGTAACGAACCCTCCCTTAGGAAAATGCCTAGAGCGACCGTGTATCCTCCGAATATACCAATGCATCTTGTTCCTAGAACAATTGCCACTAAAAGCAAGACCTTAATTAGTCAATATGTTATCTTTCAACTATTTGTTGATTTTGAGAAAACTTGTAAGAAAAGGATCACACCCATCGGTATAATCAAGGGAAAGGGTTTTGAGCAAACTAAAGAATGCTATTTAACCGAGGTCATGCCTTTCTTTAAACAACTAAAAGATCAATTTGAGAGTCTTAAAAGGGACACATTCGATATTAAAGAAATGGAAAAGGAATTTGATGCAATGATTGTTGAGGTTAGTGACTATGAGAGAATTAAAATATAGTGAGACCGAAAGGAAGAACTTGCATACACCGAATGAGAATCGATTTCGAATGTATTGCTCAAGATGTGTTTTTCATCGCTACAAATTGTTCCATTAATGCTTCTCAATTTCATGAATTATCTGTTGCTCGAAAGTCTCCCATGATCGTGTCATTGAGCTTGAAACAACAAATTCAAAATTGCATGAGAAAATAGAACAGATGATCATGATAACTTGGTCAAACATTATTCTAAATTAGAAGTTGAACATCTTGCTTTGCAATTAAAACATCAACATCTCAAAGAAAATGTTAAAACCTCAAATATCAAGACATCCTCCGATGCTCCCGAGTTTGATGCGCTTTTGAAATTAGCAAACGAATGAACAAATTCGAGCTCATTGCCACACGATCAAAAGATTGAAAGCCCAAATTTCACAACCGAAAGGTGAAAAGAAGGATGTGATTGGTTCCCATATGCCTCCACCTTTAGATTCTCGAATTTCCAACTTCAAAACAAAATTGATAACTTGCAAAAGGAAAATGATTGTTTTAAAGTCGAAATTTCAAAGGTTAATGATCAAAACAAAGAGTTATGTGATTCATTTAAAGTTAATCATGATAAACAAATTGAAAAGATAACTTTACTTAACGATATTGAGAATCAAGCGTGAGGTGAAAGGAAAGTTGCCAATCCCCAATTGCAAATACTGCTCCTAAGGTTTCGATTGTGATAAATATGCTATCGATATGTTATATATTCCTCCGCCCATTAGGAATAATGAACTTGCACATAAAGCATACCTCTCATACCTTAAGGAAAGTTTGAAGAGTCTCCGTGAGATTGGTGAAGATGAAAGATTAGAAAACCTTTGATAGTACTATAGCCTATGCTCGCATGGATGCCAAACGATCTCGTGAACTCTTAGAGTATGTAATTGTCACAAGTCCGAAATCTAACAATAGGCGAGATAGAATAGTTGTGCCTTGTTCTATGCCTAAAGCCAAGCATGTGACCCTTGATATGCCTTGTTCCATGTCGAAATTCAAGCAAGCAACCTTTGATGTGCCTCCTAGAATTTCGATCCCAAAGACTTCTAGACCAGAATGCGAAAGTAGTGAAGCCATATAATGTTCCCATCGTTATTTCTACTGGATGTTAAGATTGACACTAAAGAAGCGGTCAAAACCTAGAAGCAATGCAAAGAAGGATAGGATTACGCAAACTAAAAGTGATCATGATAAGGAAGTAAAAGAACACCATAGGGACAAGAAGTTTGATTTGAACAAAAAGAATCGTGTTAGTTCTAGTATTAGCTCTAAGCTATCAAATTAATTCGAGGCCTTATGTTGTCTCGCAAAACATGTAAAAATGTTTATTTTCCGTAATCATGATAAATGTGATGTGTTATTTCGAGATCTAAGAATCATACCCCGCTTAAGAAAGTTTGGAAAGCAAAACAGACATAACTCGAAACCTACAGGAAGGTTTTACCAATGTAGGATTTCGTGGAAGCCAACAGTCGAATGTTCACGAATGGCAAACCTTGCTCTTTAACTAGATCCACTATGCCGAGAATAGTGCATGTTAAGGTTTGGAAGCCAACGGTAGAATAATCCCATTAAGCACAAAATGTCATTTGACTAAGTCCGATGCCTCTACTAGTTCACTCCTAGGGTTAATGCCATTGCATCTAGGGTTTCACGATTCAAAGACTATTTGTGCTAACCAAAAGGAACCCATCAAGACGTGGGGATCCAATGTTTCCAATCTCTGCCTTCGTCTGTTGTCCAAAGCAGTCGTATAAATCGTCCTTTGGTACTTGGATTCGGGCGGCTCTAAACATATGACTGGGCTCTTAACAATGACGTCTGCTCAAATCGATTCAGCCTCGACTTCATCATTATGGTGTCTGCAGATAACACTTCAGCCCTGCTCCTCATAGAAAAGAAAAGTGTACGCTCTTCGGCGCTTTATCTTCGCCTAATGAGAAATTCTCTCGTGAATGGCCATACTCATCTACATTATTCATCAACAAGCTTCATGTTTTCCACGCTCATTCACCATCAAATGGATCTAAGTTCATTGGTGTATACTCTTATTCACTTGTTAAATCAAAATGGCAACTTCGAAGCAATTTTGAGGGGAGAAGAGTGAATATACTACATGATGATGGATGTTTGAATAATGGTTATACGACTTAATTTTTGATGATGATGAGTGTATATTCTTTTGATGAAGAGTGAATATACTAAGGATAATTGGGAATCAATGTTTGGGATTCATGTTTTCAAAGATATGTTTGATGAGTACTTTTAACCTCCGACTAATGTTGATCATCCACTCAAGCTCATGCTCGTTTGTATTGACTCAACTGGTTCACCATCTAAGAAGTACTTCTTGGAAGTCTCAAGAAACCTTATCTCCGCCATTTCACAAGGCGTTGTTAATGACTATCATTGCGCTTGCACTCATGAATAGTGATCCGCTCTTTGGTACTCCTTTGCCAAATCTTCACGGATCATTGTTTCATTGTTCTTTCCAAATGTGCACTCAGAATCAACCACATGAACATTAAGGAAAATAACTTCCTCATCCGTCAAGACATTTGTGGTGAATCTTCGGATCGCCTCTACATGTATACCTTTAGGAAGAATGCATTAATGTCGAGAAATCATTTGTTCCGGTTCATTCGGTGGATCGACATACATCCGGTTGTACGCTTATTCACGTGTTGGGCATTTGACACAAGTCGATTACTTGAGTTAATCAATTATCACTTATTTGAGATTGAAGTTAAAATTCACAAAGGCGAGCTTAAGATGCAAATGCATGGAATTCTTCTTCGCTTCAAGTTTGGTATATCAGTTTTCTTTATCTGGTCACTTCAAATTGTCTACATATGGGTTGATAAAGATAATCGAGAGAGTTTCTATCGCATGGTCCTATGGCTCCTCGGACACCCAGCTCAGACCCGCACTTCAAGACAATTCCATTAGTTCATCCCTTATACCAAATTCTTCTCCGTAAACTCCATATGTACCTCCATCCAAGATGATTGAAAGAAATTGTTTGATCTCATGTTTGATGAACATTATGAGCCAAGTGCTAATGAAATGACAATTCCTACTTCGAGGTCGCTCATATTCCGTGAATGACGCCAATCCTTCAATCTCAATATCATTAAGTCAAGAAGCGCTCGTCCGATCACTCTGTCTCATCAACAAATCATCAAACTTCG
Organism: Chrysanthemum lavandulifolium; assembly: GCA_022545495.1. Taxonomy (NCBI): domain Eukaryota; kingdom Viridiplantae; phylum Streptophyta; class Magnoliopsida; order Asterales; family Asteraceae; genus Chrysanthemum; species Chrysanthemum lavandulifolium. The sequence goes on along the minus strand of CM040244.1, from coordinate 163,119,055 downwards.
AGGGTACATCATGGAACTATGTCCGTATCAATGATGAAGTTAATCCCTTTGCTACCCCAAGATGCCCCTTTGAAAACATATTTGCTCCTCGAATCATTATCGTAACCATCTTCTTGTGAGACATCGACTCGCTACCTCGTCCCTCAACCACCGCCACATGAACACCTCGTAAAATGGACTCACGATCATCCATTGATAACATCATTGAAATCCTCTCGTCCCCGTATCCACATGTACAACTTGCAACCGATGCCTTGTGGTGCTTCTTCAACTCCGTATCTCTAAGATCGAACCAAAAGATGTTAACCGCCATGAATGAAGACAATGGTTCAATGCCATGCAAGAAGAAATTCATGAGTTTGATCGACTTGATGTATGGGAGTTAGTACCGCCCAGATTGTGCAATGATTATTGCTCTAAAATGGATTTTCAAAGTGAAACTTGATGAGCATGGTGATGTGTTGAAGAACAAGGCTCGATTAGTTGCTAAAGGATACCATCAAGAGGAGGGTATAGACTTTGAAGAATCTTTTGCTCCGCTGCTCGAATCGAGGCAATCGTAATCTTTTGGCTAATCTCGCTAGTAAGAACATGGTAGTTCATCGATGGACGTGAAGACGGCATTCTCGAACGGAGATCTTAAAGAAGTCGCCTATGTCACCCAACCGAAGGCTTTGTAAATCCGAGCATCCTACCCACGCTTATCGTCAAGAAGGCTCAGACGGTTTAAAGCAAGCTCCAAGGGCATGGTATGATACGCTATCAAAGTTTCTTCTATCTACCGGATTTAGCAAAGGAGCGATTGATCCAACATTGTTCACCGAAGTCGTGCAAACATATAATTCATGTTCAAATTTATGTTGATGATATCATCTTTGCCTCGACCTACCCAATGGAATGTGATCGTTTTCTAATGAAATGGGTTCAAAATTTCAAATGTCAATGATGGGACAAATGTCATTTTTCTTGGGATTACAAATTTCACAAAGTCCCGGAGGAATTTTCATAAATCAATCTAAATATGCAAATGAGATTTTAAAGAAATTTGGATTTGATTCTAGTGACCGTTGACACTCCCATGATTGAACGAACCAAGCTAGATGAGGACCACTCTGGATCATGGTAGATCAAACGAAATACCGTAGTATGATTGGATCCCCGATGTACCTCACAATGAGTAGACCGACATCTTGTTCATTGTGTGCATGGGTGCTAGATATCGCCTAAGCCTACTAAAAGCACCTTGAAGCGATTAAACGGGTCTTCGGTATCTCCAAAGAACCATCAATATGGGACTATGGTACCGAGGACACCGGTATGTCACTAACGGCCTATGCAGATGCCGATCATGCAGTTGTCAAGATACTCGTCAAGCACGCCCTGAGGTGCTCGCTTTTGGGTGATAAGCTTGTGAGTCGGTCGTCAAAAAGCAAATGAGTACTTCTATTTCCTCTACAGAGGCTGAATACATAGCCATGTCATCTTGTTGTGCTCAAATCCTATGGATGAGATCTCGATTAATCGACTATGGCTTTGTATTCAACAAATCCTCCGCATCGTGATAATAAAGTGCTATTGCCCTCTCATGCAACAACGCACAACACTCAAGAGCAAAGCACATCGACATTCGACATCATTTCATCGGGGAGCAAGTGGAAAACGGTGTGGTGGAACTCTATTTTTGAGGACCGAATACCGCTTAGCGACATCTTCACTAAAGCTCTTCCAAGAGAACGTTTTGAGTTTATTCTTCCACGCCTTGGCTTGAAATGCCTTCAACCGTAACACTCAAACGCCTTCGTGGAGGAAGACGAGGAGTAAAGGTCTTTCTTCTTCTATCTCTTGTATATATCTATTCGAAAAACAAAATACAAAATTATAAAACCTTCAAAAATCAAATAGAAAATATAAATCTTTCAAAATCCATAAAATTTGAAAAATTAAAAATCTTCAAAAATATTGTCATTTTGTCTTGTTTTTTTTCTTTCTCGGTTCGATTATATCTACGGTCTTTGTGTTGTCATTCAAAGAATGACACGGACTTTAGATGTTGTTCAATTCTTAAAAAAAAAAAAAAAAAAAAAAAAAAATCAAAAATATTTTTGGGAGAAAGAGAAATGGTTTATTGTCATTTTCGTGAAATAACCCGGTTTTAAAAGAAAGAACAGAGCCATGTTTTATCATGTTTTCAAAATTCCATGCTCGATTCTATAAACATTTATCTATCGAAAACTAAATGCTTTGAAAAATAACTCGATCTCCATTTTGATAATCATCGGACTTATTTGTCAAAATCTCTATCTCTCAATCAACAACCTATGTCATTGATTGAGGGGAGAATGATTTCAATTAAATTAAAAAGTTATTTGGCATTAAATTGTTTTCAAAAGATATACATGCATGTTTTATCAATGGAGTTTAAAGTCTTAAAATCCGATCATTATCGCTAAAACACTTTCATAATCAAGTCACAACCCCTTAAAAGCTTTCAAAATCAATTTAAATCTATAAGAGATCACAAATCTCAAATGATTTGATAATTGTGATCGGGGAGAATGTGTGATTTAAATTGGATTTAAACCGATAATTCGGTAAATGGTTTTATAAGGATGTACATGCTATCCCGCCCACATGTGACAAACGATTTCAATTTTTCAATGCACATGTTGAGGGGAGCATCTATCTTAAACCTATGATTTGAAATGTGATCAACTTATCTCAATGTGCAGTTCCCTCTAGTATGTGCAAAACTCTTTTCAAACCTCGAGGCACATATTGAGGGGAGCAAATTCATGGAAACCTCATCCTTCCCGAAATGCTATACCTACTTGATTTGATGTGGGAAGTGATGTTGATATCTTTAGAAAATGGTAATCAAAGAAGTTAATTCTTTCTCTTGCCTCCGTGTGCAAAACTTTCTCAAATACTTGATGCACATGTTGAGGGGAGTTCTCGTTTAAAATATCAAAAACAATTCAGTACAAAATGCTTTGATAATATATCACAAGTATCCGAATTGATTTTCAAATGGTTTTCAATTGGTTCCAATGGCGTATGAACAATACCAAATAGACCGACCAACTTTACTTTATGTACGGTGATATAAGGATGATAAGGTTAGGTATGTGTTCCCATGATCCGCCGAACCGGAGGGATCTACCCAGGACAATCCACTAGTTAGTGTAGAAGTCCTTAGGTATGATGATAAAAGGAGAAAATGAGATATGGGAAGAGTGCGGACTAAGACCGAGCTAGTAATCGGAATAAACCCAACAAGGTTCTAGCTATGAAGTCTCGGTAAGCAATCAAGGGGTTGAAGAATTAAAAGAATTGAATGAGGAAAGGGTGAAAACAAATAGCCTCCATTTATTCAACCTTAGGCGTAAACCGGTTCAATTCATATGCTACCGATGGTAACATCGGTATTGAAGACAAGACGTCATGGACCCAAAGGACGCATCGCACTTCAACTTTCCAAACCACTCAAGTTCCTCTTAAAAGGACTTGTTTCATTCTCACGGGAACCGACATTATCTATCGACTTTCTCTTAGAGATGGTTGATATTGAAGAAGGAGACCTCTCCCTAGTCTCCGCATAGGATCCAAATATGCACAAATTGAGTCTAGAGCCACGAGATCATCAATAAATCTCATTAGGACACTTTCAATGAAGACTCTCTGTCTCACACAATGTGGAAAGAGATTATATCTTGAGTCCCACGCATTATCCTTGTGGTATTGCCGTAACATCCGAGTGATGTGTATACATATTCACAATGAAGATGGAAAGCCTTCGAGCCAACATCAAACAAGCTCCCGGTAGGTGGCATGTGAGATCTATCCTATAGATTAACCATGTGACAACCGAACAGAAACAATGGGGCGATTCAATCTCTTGAATCAATCCCGGTTCGAGTTATGGATTGACGGATACCTTTGAAAACCGGTCATTGTGCTTAAAACTCTTTTCTTTAGCACATCGACCGTGTACTAATTTTTCAAACCAAAAGGTGTTTTATGATTGATAATTGATTTTCAATAAAACCTTCGTTGTATTGCAAAACAATTTCTATTGAGCAATACACGATTGTTTTTCAAATCTCTTTTCATCAATCAAATGGACTTAAAATTGCTTGTTCACTCACTCCGTGTTGTCTTCTTTGAGATGCTCCGGTTTGAGAACAATAGAACAATGCGAAACCCTCGTCAAGGAGATTCTTAGGAATCCTACCGATCACAGCAAGATTTGATCGATCAACGGGAACCGTGGGCGTGTACTCAATTCAACGAAAGTGATCAAAGACACTTTCGCGCAATTTATTGCTAATCTGTATATGCAGTACACCCGACGCTTGTAAATGATCGTAATGAAGCGGTCAATCCATAGCCGCATGCTCACACTACACATTCATCTCAAAAGAAATAATGAATAGTGCATCAATGACTCGATATTTTCACTCCATGCTTCGCTACGCCGCTAATATCATGATTCAACAAAAGCTTCCGCTACTCGATGAGAAGATATCATGATCCGTAATGTGAGCATGTCGGTCCTAAAGTCACAACATCACATAATACCAACACCACAAAGGATGTCTCGAGATTTTGATAGTCGATGATCTCAAATGATGGCTCAAAATTATTATCACGTGGATCAAGAAAAGACCTCCACTTGAAGTAACCAAACATGCAATGTGAAGAATCAATGACTACGAGCTTAGGAGCAAAGACTACATCAATAATGCAAGATCAATTGTTAATGTAAAATCTTTTGTATTCAATGTAATTTTGGTACATGATTGAGGTGACCTCCTTGGGGAGATTGTTAGGAATTAGAAATTCGGTGTTAAAGAGTCGGTCACCTCAAGTATATGTAATCGTTAGAAAGCTCGTAGTCGTAGTTCTTTAAGTTAAGTAGTATTTAGTTAAGTAACACCGTGGAGGACGGACGGTCTTTACCCACCGTATGCCCGATCCACACCCGATGTGTGGCGATTTATGTAAGACTATAAATACTCTCTACCTCCCAAGGTAGAGAGTTGGAGCTCATAATAATATCTTTCACTTTCTCTCACTAAGTTCCCTAAACCTCTAACTTTCTCTCTCTAGAACTCCACTTATTCGCCACTTTGTGTTATGGTTTGATGTGTATGTGAAAACTAATATCCTACAATACGGTTAATAAGCATTTGTGCATCGCTATCTCCTATGAAACAGTTTATACCACGAACTAGATTGTTAAACTCGGTCTACGTACCATGAACAAGTCTTGATGACCCTTTCAACCCGTATACAAACCGTGAGCTCTAGTCGCCTAATATTATAATTCAAGCTTTAATTATAAACAGCTGATCAGTGTATGTCAGCTTCCTCTCACTCTTGGACAAATGCTTATACTCAACACGATCTAGCTCATGATTATGTTCAACATCGAACGTAGTAAGGCTATATTTTCTACTACCAGGCATCATATGAAAAACTGCACGTGCTTTGCAACCAGTAATTCTAAAGTTCGAAGTCCTCACTTGTTTGTCACCTTTCTTAGGAGCTAACATATTCAAATGAATTTTCTTTGGGCACCCTTCCCTATTGCAAACTAAATACTTCTCTTTTACATATCCATCCCTTAATCTTTTCTAAGTAGACTTTCTAATACCAAATCCTGCCTCTGAAGCATATCTCATGTACATACTAATGCAATCGTCAACAGAATCATAAACACTAAACAAAACTGGTAGCACACTAGCAGAGAACTCTAGGAACCCAAAAACCGATCCACCAGGAGTATCAATAAAATCATGATGAATAAAAGATGAAGGAGTTTTCAAACCACTAGAAGCTGTAAAGAAGGTAATAAAACACAAAGTCAAAAAGCATAACACAATAACTTCAAAAATTGTCTTAAAATATCACTGGTGATACTATACGTTATTTGAAATATCACTGGTGATACTATAAAAGATGATTGTACAAAAAATACTAAACAACAACAAACAACACATCCAATAAAAAACTAACAGCTTCTTTAAAAGCAATATAACATCTACATTAATATACTTAAGCACTATCATAACAAAAAAAGCACAAAAACCTATAACTCAGAATTCAGTAAACATAAAATTGACAACAACTATAACTCAATTTCAGTCAATATATGCAACAACTGCAAACACAGCTATTCTTCTTAAACATACAACATCTGCTTTAACAAATCACTTCCAAAACACTAGATTTACGACTACTTTTACTACACAGCAAAACGCTTCCAAGACAAAAAACACTAACAATACAACTATTAGCACCAACACTATCACTCTTCTTCATTCGAATAACTATGCAACAACTGCAGCAATAACAACCTACTTATAGAAATATCAGAACATCGCAGTAAGAAATCAAGTACACTACATTTACGATTATTTTCAGTAAAAAGCTTAAAATTAGAAGCAAATTACTCTAAAACCTTAATTAGAAAACAAACTATCATCAACTTTGATATCATCACGAAACTACACAAATTAAACCGAACAAAACAAATCAAACTAACAGCTTATATAAAAGCAAAATCAAACTAACAGCTTCATGAATAAGCAAAAAACCTAATAACACCAGCTAAATATCACAGGTGATACAAAACAGAGTATACTAACAGCTGAATAAAAAGCTTAAACACCTTAATTAACAAAACAGCTTAATTAATAAACAGATTAACATAAAAAAAAAAGCTGAATTAAAACGAAAACTCACATGATGCATTATCATCAACGTTAGAAGCACAAATTGAACTCGTAACATCTAAATCAATTGAATCTTCTCCAACAGGAACTTCATTAAGATCAATAATCTCCATTCTGCAAAATTAAAGAAGATAATTACGAAATTTAACAAAATAATGACGAAATTGAAGAAGATAATGAAGAATTGAAGAAAATAATGAAGAATTGAAGAATTACCGGTGGGATAAAGTGCAGGACGTGACGGAGATGACGGTGGTTGTACGGTGATGACGGTGGAGGATGTGGTGGTTGACCTGGTTGTTATGATTGACGGTAACCGTTTATGGAGGGAAAGCCACACAGAGAAAAGTGTGTGAGAAACAGAGTGATGAATGAGGGAAAAAAAAATGGTATATATATTGGGGGTAAAAAATAGGTTAAAAGGTTTTAATCTTAGATTAATGACAGCCATTAGATCAATCCAAATAGAAGGTGAGGATTTGTCCCTTGGTAAGCACCAAAATAAAAGTATGCAAATGAAAATTCCTCAAATGTCATAATAGGTTTTATTCTATCTTCGTTCTTTATTCAACCATTTACGTGTTTTATATTTTATCATAGAAAGAAAAGCTGATGCGAACTAAAAATTTTCTGACTTTTGGTTGCATGACTTTCATCCTCATACTCGTACTTTGAACCAATTAACGATCAATGTTGATGAAATGGATAGAACCATCTTTTGAATGTTTAGCCCTCAACATGCAAAACATATAACTTATTCTAATACTAATCGGTAATATAGTGGGTAATCGTCATATCTAGATCAACCGGAGCTAGGAAGTATTGTAGAAGAAGCAAAATTTGTTGTTGAAAAAAGGGCAAATCGCATAAAAGTGTACTCAACTTATACCCGATTTCAATTTAAGATACTCTACTTATTTTTTCCCAATTTAATGTACCCAACTTTTGTTTGGTTGCAAATGTAGTCAATCAATAGGTTAGCAGGTCACCTAGCAGGTCACCATCTTGTCCACATGATTTTCCGGCGACCTATTTTTCTACAAATCTTTCCGACGTTGATACTCCAAACTGAATAAATTTTGGGTCATTGATACTCCAATGCTACTTCCATATTTGCAGCTTCTTAAACACTTAAAAGTATTTAAAACCACGACAAACTAAAGCTTATTTATACATACTTTATAGTATTGCATGGCTTATTGGCTTGTGGGTACCTTCGTAGCTTCTCGTATTAATTGCTTATTATTAAAGTCAAGTAAATTTTTCACATATTTTCTATCTTATGTGTAATAATTTCTTGAAAGAACGAGTCTATAATTGTTTGAGTTTGACATATATGCTAGACAACTTTTTTTCTGTTTCAAAACCTTATGTTATGTTACTGGAAAGATTTGTTTTTGGAAAAATTGGTCACCGGAAAATCAGTTAGAAGAAGAAGGTAACCTGCTAACCTATTGATTGTCTACATTTGCATTCAAAAAAAAGTTGGGTACATTAAATTGAGAGAAAAAAAGTAGAGTACCTTAAATTGAAATCGAGTATAAGTTGAGTACACTTTTATGCGATTTGCCCTTGAAAAAAACTTACACTAATATATATTTTGCATTGTGGCAAATTCAGTTACCTTCATGTTCTGAAAATAATCACACTAGATTTTTTTCAATGTGAAATTAGGGTTGTTTCAGTGTGTCTGTTAAGTACTTTACAAGATTTCCATTGATTTGATTAGATATCCTGGAGTTTATATCACTTTTGAATTTTGATATTTTTATTCAAAATATTAATTATATATATTTTTTTCCCTAAAAAACATAATTATTTTGAGAAATGACATATCCGGCAAAAACAAAGTATAGCAAATAGGTAAATAAAATTAGCGAGTGAAACATGCCTTATTTTACTATAGAAATAAAATGATACGATTTTCTTGTAATCAATGAAAAAATTAACTACATCCAACTAAAGTTTGATTTTAAATCTTTTGGTCATGGCATATATTATTGCTCATCACTTTCATCCGCTGCTTTCGTTTATGCTCTGAATGATAACGACACTACATGCTAGAGAAAATAAGTGATCAATTATTTTAATGGACACACTTTTTTATTCCAGTTTTAGAAAGTAAACAAAACAAAATATTTTCTAATACAGGAAAAATGGTGCTACCTAATAATGAGTCACCGGAATTCTTGTCTGCGATTGGGCTATGGGACATACGAAGGGATTTAGACGGTAGAATTAATCATGAAGATCCTAAATATACAAGTGCACTCGCTATTATGGCTGCTAAATCTGCTTATGAGAACGAAGCCTATATCAAAGAAACAGTCGAGAAACATTGGAAGGTAAGCAAGTATATAAAGACCAAATGTGGTCCCCTGGTATTATTATTACAACTAAAGTATTTTTAGTACACTTTACTAGTGGAAAACAAGTCACTAAAGGTGTTTAGATGTTTAATCGACATGTATAATGTGTCAGTGTATGTCTTTAGTCATGGCTTCTTGAGTCACTTCATTTAAGTAATATCTGATGAAAATGAAAAGCTAACAATAAACCTTCAAACTGATTGCAGATGGAGTTCTTGGGGTTCTTCAACTGTTGGAATGGCAAGTAGTCTTGGAGTGATTAAACTATTATAATGAATTTATTAGTTTTTTTTTTTTTTTTTTTTTTTTGGAACGGCATTTCAATTAAACAACTAGCAAGACGCTAGGAAAACAAAACAAGCATAATGAAGATCAAGAGATACATGGATTGCTAAACCAATCTAACCAACTAAAAGAAACTTTCCGTTTGCTTCTACTAGTAATCCAATTGAACGACGAAAGCTTAATCTCGTTGAAAATGAGATTTTTTTGAGGCCGTTTGATGTTAAAAACCACTTTATTCCTATAGCTCCACAATGACCAGACAGTTGCGTTCACTACCACATCAAAGAAAGGCTTGAGCTTAGATTCCATGGTAACAGGATCGGGCAACGAGAACAGATCAATTAAGTTTGTGATGGATGTATCCGGGAGCTGCCACCATGAGAAGACGTCTTTCCAGATGCAACGTGCAAGTGAGCAGTGAACGAAAACATGGGTTTCCGTTTCAATATCATCATTGCACAGGGGGCATCGAACCGAGTCAAGGTCTATCCCACGATGATCAAGTTTGACCCTAGTTGGAAGCCTATGGAGTAGAACACGCCAAGCAAGGATGTTTACTTTTGAAGGAAGGATCTTGCTCCATCTCGTTTGTTGAGAGGCAGTATCGGTCAATGTATTTGAAATGATCTTACGCATTGTGTTGACCTTGAAAAACCTTGATGGCTCAGGGGTAAATTCCCATGTATCTTGTTCCATAGTGAGATGAAGGTTTATTATCAAGTTTTGAAGATCAGTAAGCTCCAATAGTTCGTCTTGTGACCGAACAGCCCTTCTCCAAGCCTAAGAGAAGGACAACCCAACAAAGTCTCTCGATGAAATAGGACAAATAATCGGGTCCGTGGTGGTTGGTGTTGTGTCCGTGGGATGAACCAAATGGTGGGCGTAGTATTGTTGTTCAGAGAGGTGAAGCGAAAAAGTAGGGACACGATCGATACAAGACAGTTGGGCATCATTTCTAGTCGAAATAATCGTGGAAAGTCTCTTGAAGAGATGGGCCGCCTAACCGATTATCGTACCAAAACTCGTAGTCATCCCATTTCCACTTTCTTTTTAAATAACATTTCGAGGTTGATTCCAATGATGTTAAGATCGTCCTTTAACTTGATAATTTGAGACCATGTACCTGATGATTTTTTAGGCTCAGGAGCATTATGCATGCACCCGAAGACCCATGAATCGAGCGAATGACTTTACACCAAAGGGCATTTTCTTCTTTACGAAATCTCCACCACCATTTGGCTAACAAAGATTGATTACTATCCATGAGACTACCAATACCAAGACCACCACTTTTACGAGGTGAGATGACTTTCTTCCAAGCAATCCATGAAATTTTATCTTGATCCGAATTTCCACCCCAAAAGAATCTTCTACGAATACTTTCAAGTTTTTGGATGACCTTCTTAGGAGCTTTGAATATTGAGAAGTAATAAACTCCCAAGCTACCAAGAACGGATTTAATTAGTGTGAGGCGGCCACCAATAGAAAGAGTGTTACCCTTCCATTTTGAAAGCCTCTTTTGAAACATGTCGACTAAGGGATTCCAACTAGCACACCTTGACATTTGAGAACCAATGGGAAGACCCAAGTAAGAGCAAGGAAATTGCGAAACAAGACAACCAAGCAATGAGGCAACAACATTTAATTCGGTGTTGGAGACCCCAATACCAAATAGTTTGCTTTTGTTGAAGTTCACTTTTAGACCGGATGCAAGGTTGAAGCAAGTGAGGATTCGAGAGAGGTTTTTAGCATTTAAAAGCGACCACTCCCCCAAAATGAGTGCATCATCCGTGAATTGAAGATGTGAGACTTGAATCTTGTCTTTACCCACTTTAATTGCTTTAAAAAAGTTGTTATTAGTGGCTTCCAAGATTGCTACATTAAGAGCTTCCATTGCAAGAATAAAAAGAAAGGGTGATAGGGGGTCTCCTTGGCGAAGGCCTCTTTCAAGCTTAAATTCCTTAGTTGGCGAACCATTAATTAGAACCGAAGCAAATTCGAATCAAGACACGATTGAATCCATATAATCCATTTCCTACTAAACCCAACTTGCTCCATAATTGAGAATAAGAAAGGCCATGACAAAGAGTCGAAAGCCTTCTCAAAATCCACTTTAAGAAACATGAGCCGTTTCTTATATTTCTTTGCCCAAGTAATTATTTCATTAACCATGAGTGGTCCATCAACAATTTGGCGTCCTTTGATAAAAGCCATTTGAACATCACCTACTACCGATGGTAAGACCTTGGAGAGACGATTAGCTAGGACCTTTGCAATAATTTTGTATTGACATTCGATTAAACTAATAGGTCTATAATCTCCAATAAGCAAAGGGTCTTCAACATTAGGAATTAAAGTGATAAAAGAAGAATTGCACCCGATAGGAATGTATGAAGACGATTCAAATTCTTTGACAAAAGAGAAAACGTCGTTTTGAAGAAGGTCCTAATGTTTTTTGAAAAATTTAAAGGTAAACCCATCGGGACCCGAGGATTTATCACTACCGCATTCCCAAACCGCTTCTTTAATTTCTAGATTAGTAAAATTACAATCAAGAAATTATGAAGAGGATTATACGACACAAGCGTTCATGTGGAGTGATAAGACCGGGGATACTGAACTCATAGGTGTTGCTTTTAGAGGCACGTCACCTTTCAACGCTAGAGACTGGTCCTCTGACATTGATCTTTCTTGGTACCATCTCCAGGGTATAGGCAAGGTACATGCCGGTTTCTTGAAAGCCTTAGGATTACAAAAGAGTAAGGGTTGGCCTATGCCTGATGAGCTCCAAATAGACGATCCAAAGCCATACGCTTACTATGCGACTAGACAAAAGCTTCTAGAGTGTCTTGCAAACAACCCCGATGCCAAATTCTTGGTAACAGGGCATAGTTTAGAGCGGCGTTGGCTATTGTGTTTCCAACCGCTTTGGCATACCATAAAGAAACTTGAAGGGTGTATACGTTTGGTCAACCTAGGGTCGGAGATCGTCAATTTGGTGAGTATATGAAAGATGTCTTGAAACTCATGGCATGAGATACCATAGGTTTGTTTATTGCAACGATTTGGTTCCTAGAGTGCCTTTTGATAGTTCGATGTCTACTTGAGACATTTTGGTCGTTGTCATTATTACAATAGCTTCTACAAGGGACGGTATGAAAATTTGCACAAAACCATAGCTTTGTGACCACATATGACACTTGAACTAAACCCTAAGGAATATGTATTTATTTTATTTATTATATATATTTTTTGAGTAGGTGCTCATGAAGAACCAAATAAGAACTACTTCTCGATACTTGGTTTAATAACCATGTTTGGGAACATAATTTGGGAGTTGGTGAGGAGCTTCATCATTCATTTTCAAAATGGAGCGAGTATAGCGAAACATTCACTTGCAGAGGTTGGCGAGTGTTCGGACTTTTAATTGTTGGACTACCAGCCCACGGGCCACAAGATTACGTTAATCTTACTAGGTTGGGTTCACGTAATCCTTCATGATTGCATCGATTGATCAATCAACCAACGGTGTCAATGCAGAGCTACTAAATGAGAGTAACAAAATCGATTAAAAACTGGCAAATTCTGTGAGTTACGGCCACAAAATTGGGGACTACTTAACGGTATCACTTGTGCATTGTCCAAAGAAATAATTTTCTAGAAATTGTTGTATGAAAAAATGAAAAGGTCTGAAAATGCATAAACCATAGTGGATGTATATTTCAAGTTTATGTGGCATGAATATGTCTAGGATTATGAAGAGGTTCAAAGTTTAAGTATTTTAAAAGTGTTGAGTGTGTTTTATGATACTAGTTGTATACCTGCGCACAACGGAGACGATAAGTATAGTTATATGTGTTGCTTACCCGCTTAGTAAATTTGTTTCACAACACTCCGAATGTATATGTGTTAGTTGTATGTGTTTTCTTAGGTTTCCCGTTGCTTTCCTTGAGATTGTTATTCCCGCATATAGAAAGACCATCGCAATCCCTTGCTAATCAAACACTCTCCCCAAAAGTATATGATTTTGACGAATCAAGATTGTATTGATTGAAATAAATATTAAAGTTGTAAAAATTTGAATCAAAATAAAATAAACCCACTAAAAATGTAAAATCTAAAAACTTATAAAAATATATCAAAATGAATGTTGAATTAATAAGCCCCAAATTTTTAAAATATGGTGAAATTATATTATAAAAAAATAAATAGATAAAAGATATTTCAGGTTAAAAAAAAGAAGTGAATTTTATGTTAAAAAGTGATACATGTCACTCAATGATTAGAGCTCATTATTTCAATTTTGGTTAGAAGTTAGAGTATTAGGTGTCGTGAAGAGGATTCACCTCTTCATCACCGCCACGTCACCTCCACATCACTATAACAAACCTCCACAACTAACCACAATTAACCCCCCTCACTCACAACAAACCTCAACCTCTTCATTTGAGGCCCACCACTACAACTTTATTTTTTTAAATCAAATTTCCAAATAAACTAAATTTATTTATTAAAATAAAAATACAATACAATATATTTAAAAAAAGTTATAAATTAAAATTAAAAAAATGTAAAACGTTATAACCGAGCACATCCCATCCTTATTAATCAATTTAAAAAAAAGGAAACGTCTTCTTCTTCCCCACACAAACACACACTACAAACAAACACTTGAATAAAAAGGAAGAAACTCACACTTGGCCCCACCTTTGTCAGATCTTTGGTTCGTCATCTGCACGAAGAGGTGAATGACGGCGAAGGACGGCGAGCGATGGCGGAGTGGCGGCGAGCGAGGGGAAAGTGCCACGGTGGCACGGCGAGGGGGACGGCGAGCCCACACCTATCGCTCTTAGGCTTGAAGGTTGTTAAGAAGTGACGCATTTCACCCCATGATTGAAGCTACGGCATAACTCATAATCTCATTTACATCGTAGCTAGGATTACAATTATAAAGACCAAGTCAACATCAGTTACGGCGTAACTATCAACTTAAGCTACGCCGTAACCATCTAGGTCATGAGGAATTTCGTGCCTCCATCAGTTACGCCGTAACGTCCAACATGAGTTAGGACGTAACCAGCACTACGAGAGTTCGATGAGATCTTTGAAGATTACGGCGTAGTCACTTATTAAGTTTACGACGGAGCTTAAGGAATTACGGCGTAACTATTCATGAGGTTACGTCGTAATCATCACACCGAGACTTGATATTTGAAGATATTCAAGTTACGACGTAACCACATTATTAGGTTACGCCGTAACTCTGATCAGGCCTATAAATACAACCCAAAAATCTGCATTTATCATCATTCACTCACCACACAAAAGCAGAGAACGTGAAGAGGGTTCCAAAGGCAGATCATACTCAGCATACGAAACTATTTCCAAGAGAGAAATCACACCATATCATCGATAAGCTTTAGCGATTCCTATTTCATTACACTTTAGTTCATGTCTTCATTCATTATGTTAAAGATTGAATTGATTGTGTGTTTTAATATGATCAGCTAAGCACCTTTGGTCCTTGATTGTGTTGTTTATGTTTTTGCACTTTTATTATTGCTTCTACTGTATGCATGCATAGTTCGTTGGTAGTTAACCTGACTTCGGTAGTTTTAAGTTACGGTCATATTTGCTTGCTTAGGAGAATTGACCAAAGGACCATAGGGAAGTAGGTAGCGAAGGTTGATAAGAATTGACCAAAGGACTATCACTCTCTCTCGCGAATTGACCAAAGGATCACCGTTCGGAAGGAGAAACCTAAGAAGTTAGGGATGTGTGTCTAAGATGCTAGCGTCCGGGCACACATTATTTTGAATCTTGCATGTATGGAACTTAATGACTTAGCATAGGTTGCTAGAGATCCCCGTCACCCCAAAGGGTAAGCCTTTGATTTCAAGTAGGAATCTATATCTAATAGGCTATGATGAATTGACCAAAGGAGTCTAGCGAATTGAACCCCACTTGTAAGCAATAGGAAGTAATAATTAGAAAACGTAGACATAACGTGATAGGATGAATAATTAGGTTAGCACATTTTTCTCCATTGTTCACAACCTCATTTAATTTCCGAATTTAATTTCTTGATTTTTAGTATAATTAATCTTTCAACTTAAATCTCTTTAAAAACCGTGATACTAGACTTAATTAGGATCCAAAACTACATAGCTCTTGGGAACGACCTCGGCTTTACCACCTTCTATACTACGCATGACCGAGTTCACTGCTCGTTAGTGCAATTGGTAGACCTTAGGTAGATGAGATTCTATAAATTTAAATCATGGTCAGAAATCCTGCATCAATGTATCACAAATTTAAGCAACAAAATCACATCCATTTCTCTAAGGAATATTCCAAGACTGTAGGTAATCAACATCTGCATGGTCTAGACTTCAGTGATGTTTGGAAGGAGTTAGTCGGCCCTAAGACCGAAACATGTTGTAATAATGTTCATTTAGAAATATACTTGAATCGCTATTATAATGTTCATTTACAAAATGGAATCTTGATAAGTTCTTTATCATTTCTTATTATGACTATAGATTACAGATTTTTCAATTTACCCTCCAAAATGAAACTTATATTATGTCATGGAAATAAAATGAAACACAAATATAAATCTCTACAAATACCTTTTTGACTACATATGGTCCAACAAGATCATCCTTGGGGTCTGGTTCGGTGTAACCCGCTACTTTTGCCTCGACCACTACTTCACATAATGCTCGCGTCTAACCTACTGATTTTGGCCATGACCACTGCTTCATAAAATGATCGCGTATATCTGAAACTACTGAATATATAATGCAGCGGGAGTTTAGAAGCAGACATACATGGGAAAACTTAAACAGCTTTCGGGAGAACAATTTTCTTGAAATTCTCCCCTAATGTGTCAGCTGCAGCAGAAACATGTTTTCCATCCCTTATCAGCAGCCACACGTCCTATAGCTATAGCTCCAAGAGTTTTTTTCCGCTACTTTGTGGAAAACTAGAATGGGGGGTTGAATAGTTTTACCGATTAAAACTTCGTTTTAAACTATTTAGATCAACTTATGTCAATCTACTTAATGTGTGTGTTGGATGATGATAGATAAAGTATATAAATAAGTAAAGCAAAGATAAAGAGTAAGAAACACAAAACCACGACACGAGCATTTATAGTGGTTCGGCTACAAGGAAACCTTTTTTTCCCAACTCCACTCCCTGAGTTCTCCACTCGAGAGTTCGTAAGCACTACACAACACAAGCTCCTTAATTTGGAGGAGAAGCCTTCAAAACGTCGCCTACTCTTTATCCGGTACAAGGCTAGACACCGGGTTCTTCCACGAGGTAGAACCAAACCTATAACAACGTCGCCTACACTTTATTCGGTACAAGGCTAGATACCGAGTTCCATTACAAAGGAGGAACAACTACCCAACACTACACCAATTCATAACAACCCCACTCCTTATTACAACAACATAAAGGATATCAATATCCTTTAACCCAATCTATCTATCTTGTACATCGATGAACCATAACGAAAGTACTCCCTTGGCACCTTTCACTAATGCTCTTGACACGATCCTTCGGCACCTTTCACTCATGCCTTCGATACGGACCTTTGGCACCTTTCACTAATGCCTTCGACACGGACTTTTGGCACCTTTCACTAATGCCTTTGACACGTAATTTTGGCACCTTTCACTAATGCCTTTGACCACGGACTTTTGGCACCTTTCACTAATGCCTTCGACATGGAATTTTGGCACCTTTCACTAATGCTTTTGACACGGACTTTCGGCGTCTTTCACTAATACCTTCATCACAACACTTCTAGGAGGGGGGAAAGAACTATCAACAAGATTACTTAGGTAGTCTTGATGATTACGAAGCTTGGCAACTCATGGACTCGAGCTTGCTCGACTTCAAGAGGTGGTGATCTCGCCTTTAAGAGGAAATTATAGAATCACACAAACATAAAACTACGTAGAAAGATCCTTTGGATATGAGGTTAGAGAGTTTACAATACTAAGAGAGAGAGTATGTGTAAAACGGGTGAGTTTCAAGAGAGAAATGGCTCACTATTTATAGGAAAATTTCTCTACTGTTCCCCAGTTCCCACAAATCCCTCCCTAGAGGGATCCGGCTAGTGCAATCCAAGGGATCTGCCAGTCTGGGTCAGCTTAAGTCTAGATTTTGGGTTGCAAACCGGGTTATGAACCATGGGTTATACAAGATGCAATGTATCTAGAAATTGGATCATGGTTCATGGGTCATGGACCATGGATAATACCCAACATGACTTCATGCATGATGTCATGCAATGGGTCATGGGTTATTGGATCAAGCTCCATGGGTATGGGTCATGGACTTTGGGTTTTACCCAACTACATTCAATGTATTTTGTCAATGGGTCAAGTACTTAGAATTTTACCCATTACAATACAAGTATGCACATTTCCATATTATGTAAATACTAGTTTTTATACATATGTATTTCTATAAAATGTAAACACTATTACTTGTTTAATGTTTTATATGAAAATGTAAGTGTGTTAGTAAAATATTTGCTCAAACCATTTACGTATTATATTTGTTTCGTTAAAATGATTTTACGTTTGTTATCGACAAAATAATAGAAGATCGTAAAATATAAATAAACGTTTTTACGGCTTATTTGTATTAACAATCTCCCCGTTTTTGTTGATGACAAAACATAAGATTATTTTAAGGAAAAACTAAATTTCGTAAAAGTTTGAATTGGAGTTTTTACTCTCTTCTCCCCCTTTTTGTCGAAACAAAAAGAGCGTCGAAAGGAAACTAACACATTGTTTTGAGAAAAACAAGTAAAAAGTAATAATATGAAAAATAGAGAGTACGAGAAGAGAAGAATTCTTGTCTTAGCTCCCCCTTGATGGGTGCTTCCCTTTGTTGAGGGCGTCAAGTAATTAGGAAGATTAAGTGAGTGTTTTGCAATTATGTTTGCAAATGGTTTCGTCTTTTGACGAACATGCTCCCCCTTGACGAGTGATTCCCTTTATGAGGGCGTCAAGTAATAACGAAATCCTAAGTGAAAGTATTGCAAGTGTTTTTGCAGTTGTTTTGCTTTGACTAAAAGTTCCCCCTTGTTGAGGGTGTCAAAGTCTTCATGTGTATTTTGAAAATCTACAAAACAAAGGTTAGAAAACAAGTATATGATGCATAATTTCCTGCAAATGAGACTCAAATTAGTAATAAAAAGTGCTTAAGTTGCACAGATCCCACAGTTCCCTCAAATGAGGGATCCGTCTAGGCTAAACCCAGGGATCCATCTATCAGCAGTCACAGAAAAGGAAGATGATGACTAGTAAGGTCTAATACCTACACATCTTGAGTGTTTTCAGTCTTCTCAGGTGTCTTAGATGATATGAGACTTAAATGATCAAGTGAAATGAGTGAGGATAGCTAATGATTTTTTATGGAAAGAAATAGGGCTTTATGAGCACCAATGGATGATCAAGGATGACACTAAGAAATTGAGAGTGGCAAGTGGAGTCAAATGATCCTAGAGATCAGATGGTAACTTAAAAGAAATTTGGAAAATTCCTTAAAAATCATAAGAAATGAAAAACAAGTTTTTGGCCTATTTTGAGGTAGGGTGACTAAAATTAATTTGCCAAAATTGAGAGAAATATCAAACTAGGTGTTTTGAGATGTGAGGAACAATGTGTGAGCATTGGAGCAGAAATATGGTGAGTTTTGGAGAGGTGATAAATCAAAAAACACCTTGAATGTGATCCTAATTTAGCTATGGGTGAGTGTGAGACCTACTGAGTTTGAGGAAGACTTAATTGATCCTAAAGTATTATGTTTGACTAATATAGTATGGTCTAGAGGATTTTTATGAAGTATGGAAGTTTGAAAGTCTACTTCTGTCTGCCCGGATCCCACAGATCCCTTAATGGAGGGATCCAGCTAGTTATAAATGAGGGATCCGGCTACTGCAGACCAGTAGCTTCACAAAAAGTGTGAAGAAATTGCACTAGGTGTCGCATACTAATACTAAAGGTTTCTACTGGAAACAAACATCAATATAAGCAAAAGTACATGATATATAGCACACAACGTCAACCTGTTATGATAACAACCAAACTTTATAGTAAAACAAGTAGATCTAGCACAATCATGAGCATACATTGTTTAATAATCATAAAATTACTAAAAAAACCATAAACATAATGTCTCTTTCGTCAATCTCTTCATTTCTTCTTTCCCGAATTTATGAGGTAGTGAGTTAGACATTTGATCATCCCCTTGGTTTACTTGAATTCTTCTGACTCATTTGGAAGAGTGGGAAGTTGTTCATAGTAGGCCATGAGGTCCATCCGAAAGTTAGAGACGGGATCAACATCTTCTTCTTCTTCTTAGTCCGAAGAGTCCGAGAGAGCACGAGGCCTTTTTCCATTGATCATGAGTCGTTTAGGAGGTTGTTTGGTAAGTGGTACTATAACATGGTTAGCAAGAAAGTGATCATCGGAAATAGGAGAAGGTAGCATTGTACTAACATACTCACGGAGTCATGTTAGGACCATAACATAAGGGAGTACCATGTTATTGGCTTTGAACACACCTACCATCCTTTTAACCATGTAATAGGCAAGATTAAATGGTCTTTGGTGGATGAGACAATAGATCATTTGGACAAGACACGCATTGGGATGGTCTTTGTTCCCAACCAAGCAAATGACATTTTCTCTAAGAATTTCTTCCCACTTTTTGTAAACGGGAAATATCTCAGAGAGTGCCATTTGAAAGGGATCACGATGAATGAGTTCCTTGTTGCGGTTGAGACAAGATTGGTCGACCCTTTTCTTGAGAATGGTGTCACGAACAACCATGGGGTCATCGAGAGGAGTGTGATAGATAGGTTTGAGGTCTAGTGCGAAAGATTGAGTAGCTATTGACCAATCTTGGAAATACATACAAATTCCTTCACATGGTATGCGAAGAATTTGTGCGAATATGTTGAGGGGTAAGGTAATGCTTTGGTTTTTTATAATGAAAGCGATTGAGATACTTTCATCATTGTTTCGAATAATCCTAACACTTTTGTTAAACTCAAAGATAAAGACCGGACAAATTTGTTCGTCAATTTCTAAGAGACAATCAAAGTTGATTGCCGAAAAGAATTGATGAATGTCGGTGTTTTCAAGGAAACATTCCTTAACTACTCGAGCTTCGTGGATAAGTCGTTTTGCAATTTTTTTGAATATTTTGCGATTGATTTTTGAAAGCCCTTCTTTCTGATAGTATCTAGAAAGGTAGTGAACGGTGTCATGGTGATCTTGTTGGGTAGCTTTAGGCATGATTGATCATAGAAAAATAAATTCCAATTAGGTAAAATTTGTCAAGATGGGTTTGTGGTTTTGATTTGTATTAACAATGTTGTTTTGAAAACCTTTAATTTTATAGAACCTATTTGTAACGAAACTACTTTTACAATACCTCTCTTCAATTGGTGATCAATTGAATCTTAATTAAAAGTTTAAAAACCATAAACCCTAGGATGAAGATGATGATGAATAGATCATATGTGTGTAATTACTTACTATGATGTTCAAGAATGAGATGCTTGAGAATATGAAGCCCTATGGAGTTTAAAGCAGAGATTTGGTCATTTTTGAGTTTGTAGGAAGAGGGGAAAATGGATTATTTTGGGTTTTGAAAAGCGTATAGCTGATGTCTGTGACACGGTTCCCCCGGATCCCTTGTTTTAGGTATCCGGCTAGTACAACTTGTGGGATCCGGCTACTGTAGACAGAAAAAGATGTATTTTGATTTATTCTTTTTACTTGTGATAAGTTATACAATAACTTATTTTGAAAAAGAGCTTGTAGAATGAGGTTTCTAATTGAATAGACGTTTGGCCAAGGTGTTTTGACGGTTAATTGATTATTTGGTAAGTTAACCATCAAAGGTCTATTATGCGATGACGGTGTAGGTATGATAATCTTTAGTATCTTTAAGAGAATCAAAAGGAATACTATTTCCGATGATGAGTAAGTGACACGCGTACAACGCGCGTTCGGGGTCAAAGGAAACTTCCTTTTCTTCAAGCAAGTTTTTCAACCACCTAGGCAGTGAACCTAATCGTTGTAGTGTAGTATTAGGGTAAGCCTCGGGGATTGATATCGTTCTCTAGGGGAATAGGAATGCTAGTGAGAAATTACTACGCTAAGGTTGGGGTTGAGGAATATTATTTTTTATCTTTTTATGTTTTTTAGAAAATAAAAGGTACGATCTCGGGGTTTAGATTTGGGGGTTGTACTTCTACCGATTACTCTACTATTCTAATTATCTAATATAAGGGGCAGTCTATGTCTATTGATGTGTGCTCGTATGATGATTAAAGATGTGTCTACCTAGATACTATTACTCCATAGTTATCTTTTATTGATGGTTGAATTGTCACGTACTTATTCTTAACGTGTTGTGTTTTCTAAGGTCGTAGGGTGTGCTTTTATCCCTAACTCTTTGAAGCTACCTAAGGTTAATGACTACGAAATCTCTAGGATTCATAAACTTAACAATAAGGTTTTCTTTGGATTTTTAGCCTACAATTCCACTAGTAATTATAAACTAATGTTCACAAAGATTAATCAATCATTAAAAACACAACGACGGCTTTAAGCACTCCTAAGCCAATTACTATTAAGATAAGAGACAACCAATCAATATTTAATAACTAGGTTTCATAGATCTAAGCAAACATACAAGTAAATTAGCCGGACATGTTAAACATGCAACCATACACACATTCAATCAAAGACATAATGAAATCAAGGGAATAAATAACTTATCTCGATGTAAAATAGGGTATTAGAACCCTAAAATACTGTCCAAGACGGACTACAATCGTTTTAGGTTTATACTCCACAAGGCTACCTCTCTCAAAGTCTGAAAATTCGAATTCTATATATAGAGTTACAACTGCAACGGCGTCACCTTTTAATTGTGACGCCGTCAGATCGCCGCCATTAGGGTTTCATCTTGGCCAAGTCAAATTTGGGACGGCGTCACGTTGTGGTTGTGACGCCGTCGCCTTCACCGACGTCGTCGAATCGGATCTAGGCCGATCGAGGAGAAAAGTCTTCGTGACGCCCTACTCTTCAAAGCCTGACGCCGTCAGGTGTAAAATAGCAATTTCGCTACCGTGTCTTCACAAAATCAGGGACGGCGTCGCCCTTTGTTTGTGACGCCGTCAGGTGCATTTCCAGCAGCTTGAGTGTCTTGATCTTGACTTTAGCCATTTTATTCACATATTCACTCCTTTTCGTCCAAACAAGCATCATTCCAGCATTTTGCCTTAAAGAGACCTAAAGGTGAAAAGGAACGAAATTAGCGATGAATCGATATAAAGTGGGTGATTAAGGGCTTAAATGACCCCTTAAAAGTGTATATTTTAAATCCTTATCAAATATCCCTACACTTGGTATTTGCTTGTCCTCAAGCAAATGTGATTTTGGCCAATCAATTTATAAGTTAGCGGGCATAGAGCAATGGTTTAACATAATTCATAACAAGTATAAGCCCCGCAAAAGTCATAAAAAGCACGTAAATTATATACTAGCACCTCACAGATGGTGTTTGGATATTCTCATCTCTCGGGTTTAACATAATTCATAACAAGTATAAGTATCATAGTTATGATAATGGAAGGTAATTAAAAGAGAAAGAAATTAATACTCTCCTGATTAGCTCGGTAGGATCCGTGTGAAGTAGTGGTTAAATTCTTCTCCAAGAAGAATGTATGCGTGAAAAGCTCCATCCAATCTTATGTTTCTTCTTCTTGATAAATAAAACCTGCACACTTTAAGAAAATAGACGAAACCTTCGCGTAAAATCAGTGGTAAAACTATATATGACTCTACTAAACTTGGATATAATGCTTGTAGAATGGATGTTTGCAGATTTTCTGAAAAATGAAGACCTGGAAATTCCAAAAATTTATAAGTAGCACAGAAAACGAGAGAAAGTTAGATAAGTTGTTTCTGCTCCTCCTGACACCGTCAGGTTATCCTGACAGAAATTGGTCTGCTGCGTTTTTCTGGAAAAATTATACCTTTAAAATCTGGAAAAATACCTGCAAAACATCCATTATGACTCGATACAAGCATTTGACTCTAACAAACACACATATATATCTTTTTCAAGAATCGTAATTCTCATGTTCACGTTCTTTTAACAACGTGTGTAATCTTCCCTACACTTATCCTTTTTGTAAAATACCTTTATATGTGACAAAATAAAGCATTTTCACAAATTCAAACATGAGAATAAACAATAAATGTAAAGATATATGACACACAAAAAAGCAAACAATTAAGCATGGGTTGCCTCCCACGAAGCGATTTTCTTTATTTATGAGTCTTGTAGCTAGACTCGAAGTCGTGCCCCTAGGTGACTTCATCTCCGTCACCTTCTTCCTCATGATTGTCTCTATTGGGGTTTTCCATGTTATAGTAGTGCCCTATTATGCACCTTTCTAAGAAGTCATCTTCTCCCAAATCGGTTCTATATTCCGGTCCTAGTTTCAAGCAATACTTATAGAACCCAAAAATCTTATTCATAACATAATCTACTCCTCTCCCCTTATCCTCCTCATTCCTATAGTAGACCGATAGCTTAAGTTCTTTTTCATCATCGGATAATGATGAAAATTTCTCAATCTTAAAAGGCATTTGGTAAGCTACCTCATCAGTCTCATCCTTGAATCTCACTATTCCTAATGACGGATCATAAGTCATCCCGGTGTTTTCTATGAAAGGCTTTCCTAGAATTATGTGGGATAAGCTAGGATCTATGGCCGTACTAATATCATCCAATTATGAAATCCGTATGATACGTGAAACTTCCTACATAGACGGGCAATCCCTTAACTCTACCAAGGAAATTACATCTAACTCTAGGATTATCGGGATCTTGCCTATTTGGGATAGGCTTCTTCATCACCCAATTATAGTATGTGCTAGTCATGATGTTTATTGGGGACTTGCGGTCAATGTAGGCCTTTGCCATGAATAGATGTCCTATGCGACATGGTATGTTGAGATTCCAAGGGTTCCCAAACTTGATCCTAGGGATTTTCCTAACATACATGTGACGGAGGTCGCACACTAAGTGTGGGTGGCGAGAGAGTTCCTCTTCTGTAGGAAACTTATTGAAATAGTCATCACCTACTTCATTTACTTCATCGGTCGATTCGTTCTTAGGAGTCTCACTAACCTTGTTAATATAAATAAGCTGTAAAAACGTTTATTTATATTTTACGATCTTCTAATGTTTTGTCGATAACAAACATAAAATCATATTAACGAAACAAATAAATTACGTAAATGTTTTGAACTAACAGTTTCTAAGATATTCACATTTTCACATAAAATACTAAAACAAGTATAAGTGATTTTATGATTTAAGTAATACATATGTACAACAACTAGTGTTTACATATTTGGATACAATATACACATAACTAGTATGTAGTATATTGGGTAATATAAATGGGTAGAAACTTAAATATCGCAACCCATTGGGAAAATACATTGAATGTAGGTGGGTACAACCTAAAGCCCATAACCCATGGATCTTGACCCATAACCCATTGCATGACAACATGCTTATATCATACATGGATGATATCCATAACCCATGGATCAACCCATACCCAAGTGACCAAGTGCATTGCACTCAAAGATACATTGTATCTAGCCAAAGATCCATGGTTCAACCCATGACCCATGACCCATAACCAAAATACCCATGGGTAAAAGGGAGCGTCCCACGGATCCCTAGCTTAACGCTATAAATAGTAGGATTTTTCCTCTATAAATAGTGAGCCATTTCTTCATTATTTCTTACCCCTTTCTAACACAGTTTCTCCCCTGAGTTAAATCTCACTAACCTTAGATCCAAGAGATCTGTGTTTGTAGTTTTGTTTTTGTGTGATCTTTTAGGTTCCTCTTAAAGGCAAGATCACCACCTTTGAAGTCGAGCAAGCTCAAGTCCATGAGTTGCCAAGCTTCCTCATCATCAAGACTACTGAAGTCCTCATGTTGATGATTCCTTTATTTCTTCAAAGAAGTGTAGTGTTGAAGACATTAGTGAAAGGTGTCTCAAGGGTCAAGACGAAGATATTAGTGAAGAGTATCTATCGTCTATAGCATAAGCACTTGTGGTAGGTGCTTAGAAGTCAAGACAAGAAGCATTAGTGAAAGGTGCTTAGAAGTCAAGATTTGAAGCATTAGTGAAAGGTGCTTTGAAGTGAAGACACAAGACATTAGTGAAAGGTGTCTTGTAGATCTAGTCAAAGGCATTAACGAAAGGTGCCTTAGATGTACATTCGATATGGTGTGTTTCAAAGTACTAGATAGACTAGCATTAGATCCAAGGATATTGATGTCCTTGATGATGTTGTAAAGGAGTAGATCTCCTTTGGGATTAGTCGTTGGTGTAGTGTGGTAGTAGTTCCTCCATTGCAATGGAACTAGGTGCTTAGCCTAGTACCTAATAAAGGGTAGGCGACGTTGTAAAGGGGTAGTTCACCTTGGTGTGAAAGAAATAGGTACTTAGCCTAGTAACTTATAAAGGGTAGGCTACGTTGTGTAGGTTTAGTTCACCTTGGAGTGAAAGAACCCGGTGGTTAGCCTAGCGCCGGAAAAAGGGTAGGCGACGTTGTGAAGTATTCTCCGCCATAAGGAGATTGGTGTAGTGTTTACGAACTCTCGAGTAGGTGACTCGGGGAGTGGAGTAGGGCAAGGAAGGTGTCCTTGTAGCCGAACCACTATAAATACTCGCATTGTGGTTTTGTGCTTCTTACTCTTATATTTTCATTGCATATCTTTATATGCTTGTTTATCAACATCCAACACACACAACCAAATAGATTGACATAAGTCGATCTAAATAGTTTAAAAGGAAGTTTTAATTGGTAAACTATTCAACCCCCTTCTAGTTTTCCACAATTGGCATCAGAGCTTCGTTACCAAGTTTCTTGAAGTATATTGTACTTTAAAAACTTAATACGATCCATGGTTAATTGAAAACTACAAAGAAGGTTTTTTTTCATAACAACAAACACCATGTCTTTTAAAACTATATGTTTGGATGTTGATTCGATAATAACATTTTTTTATATATATATTTTTTGTTTGCACTAATCTTCCTTGTCATGTTGATTAGTCCAAGATCATACCCACCAAGCTTTAGGAGTCGCTTGGTAACAAGAATACCTTCCTTAAGAAGGTATCTTAAACGCAAAGGAGCAGGAATTGTCTAAGTGACATTTGCTGTGTCATTTGTAAAGACATTCCTAAGTGCGCTAAAGGTATGATTCTCTTTTTACTTTGCTTGATAATTAAGTATACCTAATTAGGTATTTATATGATTATCTTTTGTGCAAATTACATGTTTTACATGAAGCTTCATTAGGAAGCCTTTTTCTTACATACGTGTCTTAATTCTCGTCTAAAGTCGTGATATATAAAACTTATGGTTTGTTTTTCTTTTAATTCAATAATAAAACAAAAACACGAATTTCTAAAATTCCTCCTTCCCTATAAAAACTCCCACCGTCGACCTATCTATCAAATCCTCACTTTTTCAAATATTCCAATTTCAAAAATTTCCTCTCACTCAAAAAAAACTTCATCTTCCTCCTCATTCCATCTCAACCGAAACCAAGAAGATCCGTCATCAATATGGTTTACATCGCACTTGTGCTCATCGCCTTAACACTCATCGCACTTGTGTTCCCTATGATGAAGTTCACATACGGAGACATTTACTTTGTGTTGTTAATCTATATTGGGGTTATATACCCAATCTTTTGTATCATCTTAAGTATTGAAATGCAATATTATTAATAATCTAGTTTATCTAGTGTATTTTTATCATAATGTGTTTGTCACTTATTTTGATTTATATGTTTTGTATTCATTCGTGATACATTAGAAGTCATGTATGCATGCTAAATGAAAATGTAGGATAAAACATATTTCATGGTATAAAAACTGTAAAACCTATGTTTTTATCAAAACTGTTTCTGCTACTACAGATCCACGGATCCCGGAAGATATACTAGCCGGATCCCTTTTATAAAAGAACCGTGGGATCCATCCTACTGGAAAACAGTCATCATGCAAGATTAAAAACCAATCTCTTTCTAAATATAATAATCCACTAGAAAGTCAAAAACTTTGAGTAAGCTAAAGTGTTAAATACCATTGTTAATAAAAATCTAGTAAAAACATTAGATTATCATACGTTGACCACAAACATCTCCTTTTATTAACTTATCATTTCTATAGGTTCAACAACGACGCATGAATATGAGTTTGATTTTTCATTCACTAGCGTCTACACTCCTAACATCTCTCTTGAGCCCAACACACCTTGCAATCATGTCCGTGGGTTCAACAATCTCGAAACCCGTCACTTCCATGAAGGACGTATTGTAGACACCTCTCTACAATTCGAAGAAGGTATCAATACCTCCTTCCGAGCCATAGGACTAGAATGTCTTCTTGAAATCAACGAGAAGATATGTCCAAGGTTTATAATGGAATTCTTCCGTCAAGTCAAACTCGTTCGTAACGAGGATCACTCTCTATCTCTTTGGTTTTATATCAAAAACCAAAAGTTCACTCTAACCCTTGGGCATTTTGCTCACATCCTCCGGATTCCAAATCATGGACAATGTGCCTTCATCGAAGATTAGTCTCTTGATTCTCTTCAACTTTCGTGAAGAAAATAGTCCATATTGTTCACACATACCTCTAGGAAGATTTAAATCGCATAATATGCAAACCTCGACCATATTACTCCGATCCAAACATTATCTTTACAAGGGATATCCGAGAAGAGTACAAGCCTCTTGCACTCATCCTACGTGAAAATGTTTGGAGTCTTAGGGGATATCTAGAAATTCTTCCCGCTTGTTGTGCTCACATGTTGTACTGTTTGCTAACACAACAACCATACAATCTCGCCTACTTCTTCGCAAGGCGAATCGCAAATCTTCAAGGCTCCAAGAATAAACTCATCCCTTATGGAATGTTCTTGACACGCCTCTATCATAATGTTATGCACTTCTGTAACACCCCCAAAATAATCGCAGCGGAAGATTGTGTCACTGGGGTATTACTTCATAGTTCACAGCACAAGTTACAGAAAACGACTCCAAATGAGACGTTTTGAAATAAATTATCATTCGATTAAAATATCAGAGTCTACAAACCGGTCCCACAAGTTTGTACAATCATAAAAAGTACAACATAAAAGTTGTAATGTTTTTCGAATGATAATATATGCATTGTCTTCAAATATTTTTCCGTGCGCCTTCACATGCCATGCCAGCTAATTCCTTTCGAACCTGAGATAACATGCTAAAAAGTGTCAACACAAAGGTTGAGTGAGTTCATAGGTTTGTAAGCAAAACAGTTGATCCCAATATATCAAGTTTATCAAAGTAGTGGGCTACGCCCATAGTGCGTTTGATTGCTTAACCGGTCAATACAAACGATAAAAACCTCATAGGTTTGAAAACAGTAGTGGACAATATAGTTTATAGTATAATTGCAATGTGTACAATTATCTTCTTGAAAGTTATTATTGCTCTAAGCTCATGGCACTCACGATCGATTGTTGTATATATATCACCAGGCGATATATATAGATAATAACTTGCTCGGGTAGGTATTTTGCCCTATACCTAGATAATCTCAAATATAGTGCGCCTTGTTATTTCCGATAACATAGACGGGTTCGTCAATTCGATAGGCCTATCCACAATATTTGCACTCACCCCAGTGATTAGTGGTCCATGATATTGGGGACTTTTGGCATAAACAACTTAGTGGTTTGCAATAATACAGTCAAGGCATTCAGTTTACAAGTAATTGTCCATAATAAAACATTTTAGCATATAGTAAAAGCAGTAGCATGTATCTCCCCCAAAGAGTTTATAAAACAGTTAAAAAAAAGTTGGGGCTATGAAACTCACGGTTGTGACCAGCAGCAGAGTGTAACGATATAATGTTTATCAACGGTAGAGTATGGCAACACCAAGATCTTTAACGATTACCTACGAAAGCATAGTAATCGCGTTTTAGTATGGTGTACGATATAAGTGTACAAGTATATGTAGTTTGTTGGCTAATGATATGATGTTGTACATGAATCTTAAGTTGAGGTATCCCTTAAGTGTTGATTGGCCTATAGCCTTTTTATAAATAACCTCGTACCATCGTTCGGGCTATCAAAATCAAAAGGTCATGTAGTGAACGTATGAGGAGTCAGGACACTTTAAATCGTAAATCCATAACTCGTCGATACGACACCCCGAAGAGGCCTCTTTATGATAATGAAATTCCTTACTATTGTAGTACTTATCATTTATAAGTAAGTATTTGACGAGACAAATGTTGTATAACACATGTGTCGTGTTTCGTCAAAGACTATTGAGGAACTTGTGTGATAATATGATGATATAAGTTGTGTGTCGTGAAGCAGTTTAACATGTCATATGGTTATTTCTTAGTTTGCCAAAGTCTAGCAAAGTCCAATCCAAGGAACCAAGTTTTTAAACAAGACTCGACCATTAAGTCCAAACTAGCCATGCGGCTAAATTATGTTTAAACAACTTGAGATGATATTCAAGGTCATTACTATTGTTATGTATAAGTTTAAAGACCTTAAGACAACAGCCTCGGCTTAACCTTGGCTTCGTTTCGGCCTCAAAGGATCAAAATACACTAAGTTTCCATGACCATGGTTGTTTTCTAGTCATACAGTCCGTTTAGTATTTGTTGTTTTAAGACTTTTCGTTCACTTTCAGCTTACGTGCTCCCGAGTTTTGAAGAAAATTTCATTCCGAGCAACTTTCGTGTTTTACACTTTTGCTGATTCGGAGCGAAAAGGGTTTAAATCACGTTTTAGAGTCGTTTCAACAAACTTTTGACTCAATATCAAGTTTTCATCTAGCCATCTTCTTTTAGCCATAACTTTCTAACCATAAGTCCTTTTTAAGTGATTCAAAAGCCCAAGCTTTAGTTTTTACTTCCTCTAACAGCTTCTCAAGCTTAATCAAGTCCAAAGTCTAAATTTTACTTATATCAATTGTCTAATAACAAGTAATTACTTATATTTCATTGCAGAAAGTTTGGCTGCACATTCAGCCCTGCCAAAACGACCATAAGTCGAGTTTTACAACTTGTTTTGACACGCGGCTTTCGCCAAATTTCAAGTTTTTGTCTTATCTACATTTCATAAAACTGAGTCGACATCCAGAAATGAGCAGAACCATGGGATTTTCCCAAATGAAGTCTGGTGTGCAGATTTTGACATGTTTTACCATTTTGGCTCTCATTTACTCATCGGGATGAGTTATGAGGTGCGCCACCCGGTGAAACGACCATAAGATATAGCTCTACAAGCCTATCTTACTAAATTAACCTCAAAGTTTACTGAGATGATCAGTTTAATCAATCTTTGGGCCTGTTCCAGATTTCAATTTACAAAACCCACCTGAGGCTTGTTTTAGCTTCTTTTCATGTTACAAACTTCATGTACAACATCAATCAAGCCATATTACATATAATACTTATATCAAATTTACATCCAATAAATATTATTACAACCATATTGAATGAACATGAAAATAATCTCAAACCTTACAAAGGATTTGGTTGGAATAACACAAGAATTACAAGTACAAATCAAGCTTAACCCTTCTTGTCTTTAATCCTTTCTTCAATCTTCAACCCAACTTGACTTCAACCTTATAAAACCCTTATTATAACCTTGTTCTAAGAACCCAAGAACACTCCTAACTTCAGCTCCTAACCCTTGTGTAACTCTTGTTTCAACCAAGGAATCTTCAAAACAACACAAGAACTAGTTGTAACATCTTGAACCATCAATCTTTCATGTATAACTTAAAGCTTGAATTAAAGTGATGATGGTGGTTTGGGTCTTGGTATTCACGGCAGCAAGAGGGAGAGAATGAAAGATTTTTTGTGTTCTAGATAGTTAAATGAGATGAGAAGTTATAAAAATCTAGATATTATGCTAAGTCTTACAAGAGAAGTTTTGCAAAAGTCATGCAAGTGTAAGAGTGATTCATCACCAACACATTAATGGTCTTGGTGAGTCACCACTAATATGTCGACCATATCACTTATGTGGTGATATATTTGGAGTTTTATGATATAACTAAGTTACACAGTGTCGTTTGGTCCCGGTAATTACTAATGTTAAGCCCTTAATTCCCGAAACTTAAAACCGGGTAACGTAAAAATGTAATACTTCCAAAAATGTCCAAACTTATCAATATACTCCAACTAAGTATATTAAAGGTGTGATAAGTCTATTTGGGTGCGTCTATGTTGTTAAAACCTAATAACGTAGGTTCGAACACGCTTATTACGTAAAGAGTAAAATGTTTACGTAAAATAACAAAGTGGAAATAGTTCATATAAAATATGACTATTGGTAATATTTGAGTATTTTGAACACCTAGACTTATCGTAGTCTTGTGTTGACCGCGAGGAAAGTTTACACGATTAAACTTTCGTAATTATTAAAGTCACAACTTTAAATAATTATTTATAGCCAAAGGTGAACAAAATGTTCGAGTGTAATAATCAAAGCAGTTGAATTATTTAACTTGAGAAATTCTTGGTTACTACCGATTCTGATTTGCTTTTACATTACGGTAAAAGTCAAATAGTAAAAAGTCAAAGTCAACTTTTAAGAAGTCAAAGGGTAAAATAGTCATTTTACCTTATGAAAATTTACGGGTTGCTCTGACCTCCACGATTCACGAAATCATGTCCTCATGATTTAGTTCGTGTTATGAGTTAATGATGTTCCCGAGAAGAGGTGAGGGTACTTCTGTAATGGAACTTCGTCACAAAGTTCAGTGAGTGTTATCTGCTAACAGTATATTTGAGTTCATCTTCACATTCATACGTGAATTCAGGCCCTCTTCTAGAGTTCCATTGAGTGTTGCAAATAGGAATGCGACTTTTCTTAAGTCGTTTGACCTCATGGTCAATGATCTCAGTAGATTCTCCGATAAGATCAAACGTAAATCAATCGGATCCCTTCCGGAGAAATAGGAGTGTCTCATCAAGATGACACTTCTTGAATGCACACGAAGGCGGCGTGTACACTGCCAAGTTCGGGTAGTAGCTCGAGTCTGAAGGCTACCAGGCCAATTATTGCTAATATCGTATAAAGTCCAATATATCTTAAGTTTGGTTTTTCTAATTTCCCAAACGAATCATACCTTACCACAATGAGGCTTTCAACAAAACCTTAATCCTAGTATGATATTTTGAAAGTTAATGCTTACATCTGTATAACCTTTCTTGTGATATGTGTGACCTAATATTGTAGGGCCAAGAAGTGAATGTTGTACTAGATTCCTTACAAGGATTTTCGTTAGATTGCAAAGTCAAATATGCTGCAAGCATGCTCCTGGACAATGCTTTGTCAGGGTAAAATGTTGTTGCTCAATCTATTAGTTTTAAGAATACTCACTAGATCTCTTGGACTAAGTTAAAGAAGTTATAATTAAAGAAGTATTGCCCTCGGAATGAGGTGCAAGAAATGGAGGTGAAGTTTCCTTGTTGTAAGAGTTGTTGATATCACAACTTACATTCGTCTCTTTCAAGCTTTGGCAATAGTGTGCCCAGTGATGGTCTCAACCAATGAGAAGTTATAGGAAAGGTTCATCTGAGAACTTCCTCTAAGTATTCAAGAGAATGTAGCTTCGTTTGATCCCTTACACTGGATGAAACAATTCAGATGTCTCATAACCTAGTGGATCAAGTTGTGCGAGCTTAGACTGCTCAAGGATCTAACAATATTAAAATAACAATAGTAACGACAATAGTAACAAATGGTGATGGGATGTGGCAAGTGAGAACCTTTCGAGAAATTATGTTCTCAAAATAATGGCCAACCAATAGGAGAAGCTCGTGGGAAAGCTTATGTGATGGGTAGTGCGATACTGTACCCAGTTTGTTAGTTCGAGAGTGAACTAAATCCATTAGTTCAAGAGTGTAACAAGCTCGTTAGCTCAATAATATGGAATACTTTAACTTATGCGCCTCATGCATAATCAAATTTGTGGCAACCAAATTATGTTCTTGAAACATCTGATTCTATCAGGTCGGGTTTCAATTATGTTCTTGAAACATCTGATTCTATCAGGTCGTGTTTCAAGTGACTTTAACCAATTTCGTTCGCTCAACAAACTATCCATGTTTGTGAGGATTTGTAATATCAAAACTGATATCTTAAGAATGAACTTAGATTGTTCAAATGAGGTCTTAAGATTTTTGCTGAGTGGTAAAACACTATGGTGTTTTCGAGATCTTTTCAAAGAATACTAGTGATTCTTGAGTTCGAGTGTCATATTCATGTCATATCGGATACAAATAAGCCCACTCATTTATAATTCATTACTTACATAAAGAAGCGTCCCAATTTATGCAAGTAAGAAATCATAAACTTATGGTTCGGCGATTTGAAATTTCTTTATTTAAATGAAAAGGCGTCCCAGTCCATTTAAATAAGGATATTCCAAATCATCCTACTTAAGAATTTCCGACACAACACTCATACTTAATCGATGAGTTACCAGGTGGTGTATTACGAGACTTCGTAAGTGTTCCAAGAGTATGGAATGAATGTTCTCACTCATCTTCGAAGATGAGGAGTAAAATAATCAGAGAGAATCAACATAGTGTTCAAAGGAATTGGTGAGTTCATAGTTATGTAGTAGTTTTCTCACAACTTTTGAGAAATACCAGTGAGACAATTGTGCACACACACAATGTCTGAGAAATAGATAAAACTATTGTGTATCTCTTAATGTCTGAGATATATTTAGGCCAATTGTGTATCTTAAGATGTCTGAGATATTTCTAAGTCAACTGTGTATCTCACGATGTTTGAGATATAAGGAAGACCATTGCATACTTACAATGTCTAAATAATAATGAGGCCATTGTACCAACTACAATGTCTGAGAAAGTTTTGTAGATCACAAAAATATATATGATCGGGGATATCTAGTTGTGCCATAATGCCTTGGAATAGGCATATGCAATTATGTTTAGTCAATCATTTATATAAACAGTTTTATATAAATAACATAGTATTGTGTTAAGGAGTAGGCATGGCGCACGGAATGTTGAAGACAACAATGAGTGTTACGGCTTAAAATAAGAGCGACTATAGTCTAGGTTTAAATGCAACTGGTTCTCTATAATCAAGCTCGATACCAATCAGTAACACCCCAAAATAATCGCACGGAAGATTGTGTCACTGGGTATTACTTCATAGTTCACAAGACAAGTTACTGAAAGCGACTCCAAATGAGACGTTTGAAATAAATTATCATTCGATTAAAATATCGAGTCTACAAACCGGTCCCACAAGTTTGTACAATCATAAAAAGTACAACATAAAAGTTGTAATGTTTTGAATGATAATATATGCATTGTCTTCAAATATTTTTCCGTGCGCCTTCACATGCCATGCCAGCTAATTCCTTTCGAACCTGAGATAACATGCTAAAAAGTGTCAACACAAAGGTTGAGTGAGTTCATAGCCCCACTTTCTATTACTTAATTGTTTTACAAACCCTTGGGGGAGATACATGCTTTATTTTTAAACCGAACACATTGCTTTCAAACTGTATGCTTATCTGATTGTTTTATTAGCACTAAGTTGTTTATGCCAAAAGTCCCCAATATCATGGACCACTAATCACTGGGAGTGAGCGCAAATATTGTGGATAGGCCTATCGGAATTGACGAACCCGTCTATGTTATCAGAAATAACAAGGCGCACTATATTTGAGATTATCTAGGTATAGGGCAAAATACCTACCCGGGCAAGTTATTATCTATATATATCGCCGGTGATATATATACAACAATCGATCGTGAGTGCCATGAGCTTAGAGCAATAATAACTTTCAAGAAGATAATTGTACACATTGCAATTATACTATAAACTATATTGTCCACTCATTTTCAAACCTATGAGGTTTTTATCGTTTGTATTGACCGGTTAAGCAATCAAACGCACTATGGGCGTAGCCCACTACTTTGATAAACTTGATATATTGGGATCAACTGTTTTGCTTACAAACCTATGAACTTACTCAACCTTTGTGTTGACACTTTTTAGCATGTTATCTCAGGTTCGAAAGGAATTAGCTGGCATGACATGTGAAGGCGCTAGAAAAATATTTGAAGACAATGCATATATTATCATTGAAAAACATTACAACTTTTATGTTGTACTTTTTATGATTGTACAAACTTGTGGGACGGTTTGTAGACTCGATATTTTAATCGAATGATAATTTATTTCAAAACGTCTCATTTGGAGTCGTCAGAACTTGTCTTTGTGAACTATGAAGTAATACCCCAGTGACACAATCTTCCGCTGCAATTATTTTGGGGGTGTTACAACTTCCATCCCTAATTTCAAAGTCCGCTGTACGTACTTGTGAACAAGATGATGGAACCGTTAAACATATCCCTCATGAAGACTTTCTTCATTCTTGATTCCACCAACACTCATCAATCACATAATGATACTCTTAGCGAAAACACTCAAGGAAACTAATAGTATTCCAAAATAGGATCAAATCTCTTGTACTCGTGCTTTATCGATGTAATCCAATTTCTTTCATGAAATAAAACATCTTACATTTGATATCTTAGTATTAGAACTCCTTTTAGACTATCCTTGAGATATAATGCATTGTCAAGATCATTGCATACCTTTAGTAAAGGTCCTGCTGAGCAGATAGGCGGATCCCAAAGATTGTGCTAGACGGATCCCTACACTTAGGGAACCGTGGGATCCGGCAAACAGAAAATGCAATTGCAAACATTATATTTCAACCATATTTTTAGAATATCTCACACTAAACTAAATATAGTATCTTAAGGAAAATTAAGTCCTTATCAAGATAGGTTGATCTTTTACATAAATCACCTAGATCACACTCTAAGAAGCTTGTAGATCTACCGTTTCATTTTTAATCCATTACTCTTCCGCTCTTAAACTCACACTTCATTTCTTTACCTAATCCCTCACATCTAGTTTTAGAAATCTTTCGATTATGACATAATTGATCATAAATCATCCTCATCTCAAAATTGATCAAAGTTGATCAAAATCTAGTTTTTCCATCTCAAAGCTTCTAGGATATTTTCCAAAACACTATCCTAAGACACAACCTGATCTCTAGGATCATTTAGCTTCAATTGACACTCTACATTATTTGTGTCATCCTTGCTCATCCATTGTTACTCTTGAAAGTTCCAAATCCTTCCATAAATAACAATCATTAGCTACATCATTCATTACCTTCAAGTACTCAAGCACCTCTTCATTTAAAACACTTAGGAGGACTGAAACACTCATGATGATATAGGTATTAGATCGTAGAAACATCATTTCCACTTTTTCATAACTGCTGAAAGCCGGTTCCCTAGGATTAGCCCAGACGGATCCCTCTGAGGAAGGAACCGTGGGATTCGGATGACAGTTTATGTCAAATCTTGCTTAATCAATCACTTCAACTCATATTCCTAACTCAAACACTCCATCTCATCTTAAATGAATTCCTAGATCAGTACAACCTCTGAAGTTGACTCTTGTGCATGTTAATCATCACATTCCAATGAATGCTAGTGGCTTAAGGCTTAAATGCACTTGCCAAATCTCTTGGTTTATAAACCACTTTGCTAGAACCTCTATAGTCATCACTCTCATCCTAACTTTCAGCTCTTGCAACCTCTTGAAATCATCTCATCATGAGGAAAACTCCAAGTAGTAACTTATCCACCAAAGAACTACCTATGAAAAAGGCTCGTGTTATACACGAAATCTCTTCTACCGAATCATCTCCGGTCAAGCCAACAAATGATAGGACTCTTCCTCATCCAATTAAACCAATTCCTAAAAGGATAGTACCCACAAAACTACCAATGCCAAACACCACCATATCTCCTAGGCCAAACAATATTATCTCCACTAAACCATCACCATTGGTTCCTAGAGCTATTTCATTTACATCCCCACTATCATCACCACACCTCTACAATTTAGAGGACTTGCCTCCTAGGCCGTCTCATCCGCTTCCGCCGACAACATTCTCCTCATTAGGAGGAATAATGGTTCAAAATCAAGGTGTTGAGTCAACACTTGCTCCGGCTTCCTTTTCGCTGTTTCCATCATATAATCCCATTTGGATTATGAGAAATCATCAAAGTCAACCACCCGATCATATGGAAGTTGACACTTCTCTACCACCACCATCATTCTTGGTTGAGTCATTCTAAAATGTACCTCCACCAATCCTCCATCGTTTGAGCTCCACAAGCCGCTTCACTTGATCCTTCGCATCAAGCTATTTTATTTCCTCCACCACCACTACCTAGCCATGACAAAATTGCTATCATTGTCAACATGTTGAAAGTTTGATACATGAAGTACGAGAAGACCAACGTTTCATGTTCTATCATCTCCTCGAACGTTTCGACGAGATTAAACCTAAACAAAACTTGAGCTAGAAGATTTTAGTGGTGTCCTAGCATCAGCGTTAGTTGGTCTAGAAATTCCTAGTCATGTATTGTCTATTGTCTTAGTTTTAGAGTCATGTATATCATAACTCTAGTTTTATTAAATGGAATTACATGCTACTTGTTATTTTTCCGAGCATATGATTACCTTGTATTCATATCTCATTTTGTGATAACATTACTTGTTATATCACCATTGCTTAAATTAATCACTATTACGGATCCTCGATGTTGCCTGAGCGGATCCCTACTATGAGGGAACCGTGCGATCCGTGAGACAGAAAGTTTTCTTTCTACTAACTTGAATCACATTTGCATGAAATTGTGAATTATACTTGCTTTCTAATCTTTGTTTTGTAGTTATTCAATTTACACATGAAGACTTTGACATCCTAAAGCTAGGGGGAGCTTTATGTCAAAGCAATACATTGCAAATTACTTGCAATACTAGGTTTACATTTCGTGACATCCCCGTGCATAATTGCAATCATCAAGGGGGAGCACATTCACCACTTAGACAAAATCTTTTGCAAACAAACTAGATTAGTATCACTTTCTTGACGACCTTACATAGGGATGGACTCGTCAAGGGGAAGTAAAGACGAGATCCATTCCCGTTATTTGCTCTCTATCTTTTTCATTCTTTCTTTTCTCTTTCACATGTGTTGCTTTCCTTCAAACACTTTTTGTTTCGACAAAAAGGGGGAGAAGAAAGTAAAAACTAAATTCAAACTTTTACGATTTTTAGCTTTTCCTTAAAATAATTTTATGTTTTGTCATCAACAAAAGGGGAGATTGTTAATACAAATCGGTAGTAAAAGCGTTTATTTATATTTTACGATCTTCTAATGTTTTGTCGATAACAAGCGTAAAATCATATTAACGAAACAAATAAAATACGTAAATGTTTTGAACTAACAGTTTCTAACATATTCACATTTTCACATAAACACTAAAACAAGTATAAGTGATTTTATGATTTAAGTAATACATATGTACAACTACTAGTGTTTACATATTTGGATAAAATATACACATAACTAGTATGTAGTATATTGGGTAATATAAATGGGTAGAAACTTAAATATCACAACCCATTGGGCAAATACATTGAATGTAGGTGGGTACAACCCAAAGCCCATAACCCATGGATCTTGACCCATAACCCATTGCATGACAACATGCTTATATCATACATGGATGATATCCATAACCCATTGATCAACCCATACCCAAGTGACCAAGTGCATTGCACTCAAAGATACATTGTATCTAGCCAAAGATCCATGGTTCAACCCATGACCCATGACCCATAACCAAAATACCCATGGGTAAAGGGCGTCCACGGATCCCTAGCTTAAGGCTAGACGGATCCCTTGTGGAAGGGATCCGTGGGATCCGAGAAGCAGTAGGATTTTTCCTCTATAAATAGTGAGCCATTTCTTCATTATTTCTTACCCTTTCTAACACACTTTCTCCCCGAGTTAAATCTCACTAACCTTAGATCCAAGAGATCTATGTTTGTAGTTTTGTTTTGTGTGATCTTTAGGTTCCTCTTAAAGGCAAGATCACCACCTTTGAAGTCGAGCAAGCTCAAGTCCATGAGTTGCCAAGCTTCCTCATCATCAAGACTACTGAAGTCCTCTTGTTGATGATTCCTTTATTTCTTCAAAGAAGTGTAGTGTTGAAGACATTAGTGAAAGGTGTCTCAAGTGTCAAGAAGAAGATATTAGTGAAGAGTATCTATCGTCTATAGCATAAGCACTTGTGGTAGGTGCTTAGAGGTCAAGACAAGAAGCATTAGTGAAAGGTGCTTAGAAGTCAAGACTTGAAGCATTAGTGAAAGGTGGTTTGAAGTGAAGATACAAGACATTAGTGAAAGGTGTCTTGTAGATCTAGTCAAAGGCATTAACGAAAGGTGCCTTAGATGTACATTCGATATGGTGTGTTTTAATGTACTAGATGCTTAGCCTAGTATCTAATAGTGTGGTAGTAGTTCCTCCATTGCAATGGAACTAGGTGCTTAGCCTAGTATCTAATAAAGGGTAGGCGACGTTGTAAAGGTGTAGTTCACGTTGGTGTGAAAGAACTAGGTACTTAGCCTAGTACCTTATAAAGGTTAGGCGACGTTGTGTAGGTTTGGTTCACCTTGGAGTGAAAGAACCCGGTGGTTAGCCTAGCACCGGAAAAAGGGTAGGCGACGTTGTGAAGGCTTCTCCGCCATAAGGAGATTGGTATAGTGTTTACAAACTCTCGAGTAGGTGACTCGGGGAGTGGAGTAGGGTAAGGAAGGTGTCCTTGTAGCCGAACCACTATAAATACTCGCGTTGTGGTTTTGTGCTTCTTACTCTTATCTTTTCGTTACATATCTTTATATGCTTGTTTATCAACATCCAACACACACAACCAAATAGATTGACATAAGTCGATCTAAATAGTTTAAAAGGAAGTTTTAATTGGTAAAACTATTCAACCCCCCTTTTAGTTTTCCACAAACCTTAAGTACCGTCTCATGGTTCGCTTCGTCATTAGTCTTATTAGGTTTCACTAAGGTGATGGTATTGACGAATTGAACGTGCTTGGCTAACTTGCTTGGGTCCTTAATTTTCACACCGGAAGTTTTGGTAAAATGAGTCGAGATGGCATTAACCTATTCGGTGGTCTTCCTATCACTATTGGACATAGCTTTCAAAAGGTTATCTATCTTCCTATCCATCTCGGCTTGTTGTTGGTTAAAGCGGTCCGAAAGCTTGGCTATTTGAGCTTCTTGGGATGTAACTAGGTGTTGCAACATCCCTTCTTTGTTTTGGCTAGGGCCGTGAGAGAAGGCCCATGAGAAATTACTAGAGGTGAATTCTTTGGTTTATCCCCAATAGAAGTCGGGTTTGCCCTCCATGCTTCTTGGGCAGCATTGAAAGTCCTAGGTCCGAGTGTTGTAGGGAATCTTCCTCCCATTCCATTGGTACGCAAGGATGAGTAGTCAACGGAAGCTTGTTCGGGGAGTCTTGTGCAAGTACGAGTGTCATGAGGACCACTACATAGCTCACACAAGGAAGAGACTTTGTTCACTTGGCGTGAAGACTTAGGATTTTCGTAGGAGCTCATTAGGAATTTGACTTGATCTTCAATTTTGAGCATCCTACGATCGGAAGTTTTTGAGTTAATGGGAGGAAAGGAGATTGCCTTTACGGTTTTGGGCAACTCACGGGGTTCATTCCAACTTTCATTGTCATAGAGAGCAAGGTCGATTGGTCGATGGTCGATGGATTGCTTAGTTGAGAAGTTGACATGATCATAAAAGATTTGGACTTGAAGCCAAAGATCAATGCCGTGATGAGGGACTTTATGGAGCAAGTCCTTGAATCGAGTCCATGCTTCGTAGAGAGATTCACCTTGACGTTGTTAGAACATCAATATTTCATTCCTAAGCTTAGTAGTTCTCCCCGGTGGGAAAATTTGGGCAAGGAAACGAGTAGTGAGATCATCCCAACTTGAGATGGAGCCGGCTGGAAGTCGCTCAAGCCAATTACTAGCTTGGTCCCGTAGAGAGAATTGGAAGAGACGCAAACGCGTGGTCTCCAGAGTAGTAGCATCAAGGTCGATGGAATCGACGATTTTAATGAAATCCTTAAGATGCTGATTAGGATATTCGGAATGAAGTCCATGGAATGCACGTCCGTTTTGCACCAACCGGATGGTGTCAGATCGCAGGGCCGTAGTTTGAGCTTGATTGGGGAGCTCAATGGTGTTCCTATAGCCTCGGTGGCTTGGTCTAGAGTATTCACCAAGAGTGCGGCCTCTTGGCGGGTCATTTGGTGGTGGTTTGATGAGTGGTGGTTGATTATCACATTCCATGATGAAAAGTGATGGGATTACGAACAAAGGTCACGAAGAAGGGGGATAGACTACGAGGAAGCTAAAAATAAGAAAAACATTTACTTGATAGAAATCAAGCAAGGAAACCTAAACGAGATAGAGATCTAACTAGCTATTCTATTCCCCGGCAGCGGCGCCAAAAACTTGATACGTGTACAACGTGCGTTTGGGGTCAAAGGAAACTTCCTTTTCTTCGAGAAAGTTTTTCAACCACCTAGGCAGTGAACCTAATCGTTGTAGTGTAGTATTGGGGTAAGCCTCGGGGATTGATATCGTTCTCTAGGGAAATAAGAATGCTAGTGAGAAATTACTACGCTAAGGTTGGGGTTGAGGAAGATTTTTTTTTTTTTTTTTTTTTTTTTTTTTAATCTTTTATGTTTTTAGAAAATAAAAGGTACGATCTAGGGGTTTGGATTTGGGAGGTGGTACTTCTACCGATTACTCTACCATTCTAATTATCTAATCTAAGGGGTAGTCTATTTCTATTGATGTGTGCTCGTAAGATGATTAAAGATGTGTCTACCTAGATACTATTACTCCCTAGTTATCTTTTATTGATGGTTGACTTGTCACGTCCTTATTCTTAACGCGTTGTGTTTTCTAAGGTCGTAGGGTGTGCTTTTATCCCTAACTCTTTGAAGCTACCTAAGGTTAATGACTACGGAATCTCTAGGATTCATAAACTTAACACTAAGGTTTTC
The DNA here is from genome assembly GCA_022545495.1 of Chrysanthemum lavandulifolium. NCBI lineage: Eukaryota > Viridiplantae > Streptophyta > Magnoliopsida > Asterales > Asteraceae > Chrysanthemum > Chrysanthemum lavandulifolium. Next base: position 163,076,447 of record CM040244.1, on the reverse strand, counting down.
TTTGGATTTTAGCTACAATTCCACTACTAATTATAAACTAATGTTCACAAATATTAATCAAGCATTAAAAACACAACGATGGCTTTAAGCACTCCTAAGCCAATTACAATTAAGATAACAGACAACCAAACAATATTTAATAACTAGGTTTCATAGATTTAAGCAAACACACAAGTAAATTAGCCGGACATGTTAAACATGCAAGCATACACACATTCAATCGAAGACATAATGAAATCAAAGGAATAAATAACTTATCTCGATGTAAAATAGGGTATTAGAACCCTAAAATATTGTCCAAGACGGACTAAAATCGTTTTAGGTTTTTACTCCACAAGTCTACCTCTCTCAAAGTCTGAAAATTCAAATTCTATATATAGAGTTACAACTGCGACGGCGTCACCTTTTAATTGTGACACTGTCAGATCGCCGCCATTAGGGTTTCGTCTTGGCCAAGCCAACTATGGGACGGCGTCAAGTTGTGGTTGTACGCAGTCAGGCTTCAGCTCTGACGTCGTCTGAATCTGGATCTAGGCCATCTGAGGTGAAAAGTCTTCGTGACACCCTACTCTTCAAAGCCTGACGCCGTCAAGTGTAAATAGCAATTTCGCTACTGTGTCGTCACAAAATCAGGGACGGCTTCGCCCTTTCTTTGTGACGCCGTCGGGTGCATTTCCAACATCTTGAGTGTCTTGATCTTGACTTTAGCCATTCTCTACACATATTCACTCCTTTTCGTTCAAATAAGCATCATTCCAGCATTTTGCCTTCAAGAGACCTAAAACGTGAAAAGGAACGAAATTAAGCAGTAACGGATATAAAAGTGCGCTATTAAGGGCTTAAATGACCCCTTTAAAGTGTATGTTTTAAATCCTTATCAGTAAGTAAGGAAAGTAGTGAAGATAGACTTTTTGGAGACTTACGACTTTTGAAGTTAGAGTCCTAATAGTTTTATAAGACAATATTTATATGCATGGTTTTAACATAGAAGAAAGGCACATTGTCACACCCCAAATTACTGCTTTTGCGTGAATGGAATACGAGGATGATTGTCATAGCATCAAATTTGATTATATCGAGCGACCTAAAGTGCCGTTTTGAAAATATCGTTTGATTAAGTAAAATAACCAGAGTTTACAAAACATAGGTCCCAAAAGATTTCCAATGTACCAAAATGAGTTTGTTACAATCAAACGATAGTTAAGTGCATAAAATATATGTGAGACGCGTCGACACCGCGACTCTATGATAAGTCCACATGCATGCCATGAAGTGAAAGCCTTAGATACCTGAGATAAAACATGCTAAAAGTGTCAACACAATGGTTGAGTGAGTTCATAGAGTTTGTTTAACATGTAAAGCTTTTAAAGAATGTTCATGCAGCAAAGGCAAAGTTTTTGGTCATTGAGAATAGTCCACAAAGTGAAGGCATTGTAAATCCACTCAGTTCCAAGTTCCGCCCATACAAAACTTGCAACCTGTGTGTTCACAACCCACTGCCAAAATATGTATGTCTAGTAGTCAAGTACACGTTGTCATAATAGTTCACAATATAGCACAACATATATAATAATGTATGCCAGGCAAAGCCCCTAGAATAAATAATATGCGTCCTGTAACATAGTGAACGAGAGGTTGGCCGACCTCTAATAGCGCTATCCATACTACCTACTAATAGGAGGCTAACAATTCGAATGTACGAACGGTACATCATACACCTATTATATACAATTAAGAACACTCCGAACATGGGAGGATTTGCACGCTCCACCAATAAGGCGAGACTTGGTATTGCTCCATTCACATAGGGAGACTCTGCACACTCCACCAATAAGGTGAGACTTTAGATTGAGAATGCTCCGTTCACATAGGGAGACGTTCTGCTCCGGACCGGGGAGGCTTTAGGTTGCTCCGAACAAGGGAGACTTTAGGCTGCTCCGAACAAGGGAGACTTTATGTCAGGGACGTACGGTCCATTAGGTTCAAACAAGTCATAAGTTCATAATTAAGTTCAAGTGTTTCATTCAAAAGTTCGTAATCAAGTTCAAGAGTTTAAGTCGAGTTCAAAAGTTCAAAACAGTCAAAGAGCTCAAATAATATCAAAAGGTTCAAAATAGCCAAAGTGTTCAAAATAACGTCAAACAAGTTCAAAATATATCAAAAGAGTCCTTGTACAAGTTAAAAGAGTTCAACTATATGTCAAAGGTTCAAATCAAGTTCAAAGTGTTCAAATATATGTGAAAATGTCCAAATCAATTTAAGAGAGTTCAAATGTATATGTCGAAGGGTTCAAAATTAAGGAAAGTGGTTCAAATAATAGTGTTCATAACATAGTATCAATTTAGTTCGGGCATAATCTACTTACTAGCATAAGTAGTGAAACATGAGTTATTTAAGTTCATATATGTGTAAAGTAAAAGCAAGTAGTTGAGCATGTATCTCCCCCAAAGAGTTTATAAAAAAATTAAACGTGTAAAAGTGGGGCTACGAACTCACCTGATGCAATGATTATGATGACAAAAGTAGATACACTGAAATGAGGTGCGATCTCTATCTGCAACCTAATATGAATGACATGTTCTAATGTAAGCCATGAAACAATGTCGTGCATGCAAACTCATATGATATCCATACCACTTGTACATTTTGAAAATGAAGTTTATCGTCGAAATACACGTTTATGACACCTCGTCATGTTATAAAATACATTACAAGTACTTACATTGATATGATATCCTGCGATAGTCGTTTAGTGATCTATTAAAAAATTATAATTTTTCGTCGTAAAACAATATAATTTGACAAGTCATGAAAATGGCTAATTTTGAGTGATCGTATATTATTCGTTATACCTTCGTTTGACAAACGGTTGAACATTTTGGAAAATAGAATAGGCGAACTCACTTTTACTTGAAGACATCGTTTTCTCAAAAGTATTCTATCGATATGAAAAATGGCTCCAAACATGGTCACTTGCGATAACCATTTTGGTCTAGTAGAAAATATATAAGTGTTATTACTTGTGAAAATAATTACGACAACCATAATTAAAACGCGTGTAACTTAGTCGTTATAAGTCCATTTTCTACGATATATATATCCTTAGTTTCGTGTTAATGTATACTAATATATTTTTGATAAATCGACTCATTTAGATAATGCTTAAAACTTATTTTTTCCCCTTAAATAACCCTTGACAGCTTGTATTTTTCAGAAAATTAGTTTTCGTCGTTAAACTTGAAAATAGCGTAACTTCTTCGTTATAAATCCGTTTTAACCTGTTCAAGCGACCACGGTTTCGATTTAAAGTCTATTTTCTGAAAATATAAACCAAAATAACCCATGACCTGTCGAAATTTCTAGATTTTACAAAAATGAACAGCCCTTAATTATATGTTGTCGAAAATTATTTTTCTAGTGTAATACTTGTTCTAAACCCTTACAATCAACACCAAAACTATTCTAAACCTACCATACACCTTCTTAGAGTGTCAAGGTTTCTAAACATCTCCAAAAATGATAGAGTTCATGGGAATAATTATAGGATGATTAAAACTTATAATATGTAATAAAAACAAGTAAAGCCGGTATGAATACATATGATACTTGCATATTTTTGTACTAGCATAATAAAAATAGATCAAATATGATTATGAAAGATTAGTAAAAATTATTTAGAACTTACTTGAGTGATTGAAGAGTTTTTGGAACTAGAAACTTAATTAATCTTTAGGTTTTTATTTCAAAACCTTGAAATAGATTACTAAATGAACTAGAAAAATACTTGAGCTTGAAAAATTATGGATTCCTCCTTGTTTTCTTAGCTTGGCCGGTTCTCAACAAGGAAAGGAGAGAGTTTTTAGCTTTGTTTCACCGTTAAGAATGTGATACTATGTGTTTTAGTTGAGTAACAATTTGTATACTACAAATATCTAATCAAAAAAATGTGTAGGTGTATTTTTTGGTCAAAATAATATCAAGAAGTGATGACTTGTAGGGGGAGGTCGGCAAGGGGGAGGGGGAAAGTATTTGGTGTATTTTTGTTGGTCAATTGTATTTAAAGTCAAGTATAAGGTGTATTTGATACATAAAATTAAGGGTTTAAGCTATTAAATAGCCACGTACTTTCTTCAATGTACCGATATGGTACATGTACTAAATTTCGTTAATTAAATAGTCATGTACTTTTGATTTCGTGCTAATATGGTACATGAGTAACTTTTTGACCGCTAAACTTGACAAAAAGTTATTTTGAGCAAAATGGTCCTTCGTGGTTTGTTTCTTTTGCAAAAAGGTCCCTTGTGATTTTAAAGAAAGTTTATTTTTATTTTAAAACAAGCGAAAGTTTTTAAAAGTTTTAAAAAGTTTTTAAAAGTTATTTCTTTTTAAAAAGCGTAAATTTTTAAAAAACGAGCGAAAGTTTTATTTTAAAAAACGTAAATTTTTAAAAAGTTTAAAAAAACGTAAATTTTAAAGAAAGTTTTTTTTTAAGCGAAGCGAAATTTTTTTAAAAGTTTTAAAAAGTTTTTTTAAAGGTAAGTTTTTAAAAAGCGAGCGAAAGTTTTTTTAAAGTTTTTAAAAAGTTTTTTTTTAAGCGTAAATTTTTTAAAAAGCGAGCGAAAGTTTTTTTTTTTTTAAACGTAAATTTTAAAAAGTTTTTAAAAAACGTAAATTTTAAAGAAAGTTTTTTAACGTAAAGTTTTTTTTTAAAAAGTTTTTAAAAGTTTTTTAAAAAAACGTAAATTTTTTAAAAAGCAGACGAATTTTTTTTTTTTTTTTTTTTAAAGCGTAAATTTTAAAAGTTTAAAAAACGTAAATTTTAAAGAAAGTTTTTTTAAAAAATGTAAAGTTTTTAAAAAAGCGTAAAACGGACAAACGAGATAAAAAGCGGACAAATAACATAAAAAGCAGGCGAAACATATAAAAGCGTGGAATGAAAGCGGACAAAAGCGTAAAATTAGGCAAAGCGGATAAAAAGCGAATGTAAAGCGGATAAAAATGTAAAAAGTGTCGAAACGGATAAAAAGCAGACAAAGCGGACAAAACGTAAAAAGCGTGGAAAAGCGGATAAAAGCGGACGAAAACGTAAAAAATGTGGGAAGCGGATAAAAGCGAAAAGCGGACAAAAGCGTAAAAAGGCGGAAACTATTATTAATGGAGGGACTAACTAGCGAAAACTATTATTTGAAAAAATAGGACTAACGGTGCAAAAATATTAACGGAAGGACTAACGGTGCAAAAAAAGGTACAAGGACTTATTTTGAAAAAACACAAAAGGACCGATTTTGCAAAAAAGCAGACCACAAGGGACCATTTTGCTAAAAATAACATTTCACACTTTGGTAACCGGTTTACTGTAGTGGGTCACTGACCATATTAGCACGAAATCAAAATGCGTGACTATTTAATTAACGAAATTTAGTACAGTACCATATCGGTACATTGGAGAAAGTACGTGGGTATTTAATAGCTTAAACCCTAAAATTAATTATTAAGTGTAGCGTTAGCTAGAAATCGATTTTAACGGAACAAAATAAAATATATTGAAGTCATAAAAATTATAAAAATACATTTCTCGCAAGAATTGAGTGAATAAATAATTATCGAGTTGAATTTACGAAAACCGTCGTAAATATATATATATATATATATATATATATATATATATATATATATATATATATATATATATATATATATATATATATATATATATATATATATATATATATATATATATATATATATATATATTTTTATTAGAAGTGATGGTCATTCATATTTAGGAACTTTGTAACGTATGTTAGATATCGTGCTAGAATAGTCAGCGGGCTCGTGGATTGGGCTAAGCTAATTGGTTAAACGTTAGGGTATGTTAGCGTTTGTATGCTTATATATCCCAAGCCCAACCCAAGTCCACGAAAAGCCAAGCAAAGCCTTTAGGGTTTTAAGTTGCTTGTACTATAAATACCCTCAAATGGTCATTTGAGGGTGTATAAAGTGTGTGTGTGTGTGTGTGTTTTCTCTCTCAAGGAATATACAACTTATTGTTTGCATATCTTATTCACAACATATACACGGTTTTTATATAAACATCAAGTCACCATCTCTCTTAATCTTTCCTTCTTTCTTTTACGCATATGTTTGTGTTTGGGTTTCACGAGTTCTACGCATAACTTGGGTTAACGTGGGTATTTCGTGATAAGGTTGATATTTGTAAGGTCCTACAATTGGTATCAATCGCCTAACAATGGTTTAGGAGTGTTTGTGTTTGTTTTGAAGTTTTGGTAAGATACGCGTTAAGCTCACGTTTTACATCTTTGATACGCATAAAGCTTTAATTTTTGCACTTAAAAATTCAAGATTCTTGTGGTTTAAGGTATATTTGGTGCTAAAGTTTCAGTTTTTTGCAAAAAGTTTGAAGCTTTACGTGTTTTTCTTCATTTTTGAACACGTTTTGGTTCGTTGGTCATTTCTACTCGTAACTTTTCTAAGCACTTTGGGTGAAAAAGGTCACCATTTTTGGGTTATTCGAGTGTTTTTAAGGCTTTCTGTGCAAAAGAAATCATTTGAATCGTTGAAAATTTCTTACAGTAGAAGTCAAAAGTCAAAACCTAGTTTTCTACTCATAACTTTTGGTGAAGAATCTTGAGCTATAACTGTTTTTCGGTGCTTCCTTCACTTGGATAAGTTTGTGGAACACTTGACTTTTGATATCTCTTACTTTGTGATAGTGTAAAGGATTTTGGTGAAACCCTAATCTTACGCATAAGTTTCGACTTCAGCGTAGAATACTTTACGCATAAGCATTTTCTTACGCCTAAGTTTTCCTTACGCATAAGCTAAATCTTACGCATAACTTTTCTACTCGTAACTTTAAACCTCGCAAGATCCTACGCCTAAGGAATCCTACGCCTAAGATCCCACGCATAAGATCCCACGCCTAAGCCTCGTCTACTCGTAACTTCTGTTTCTCGCCTAAGCTCTTTCTACGCATAAAGGTTTAAAAAAAAAAAAAATTTTGAGGAGACTAAGCGTTCAATTTTACGAGATTCAAATTTTGGTTTAGCTGTGAAAATTTTGGTCAAAATTCAAATTTTGGGCCTAAATTCAAATTTTTCGGGTCAAATTTGGCGTCAAAATTGTCATAACTCAAATTTTTCATACGACCTTAGAATTGATTTTTATAGTGAATTTCAAATTTTGGTGAAAAGTTTTAAGAACTAAGGTTCTGATGCGACTTTGAAACACCTCAACCGTGCTTAATCTTCATCAACCACAACTCCTTTATCGTTGAATCGATCCTACATCAACTTTATCATAACATACCTTCATCAATGGCAACTCAACAAGACATTCATGCGGCCGGTGCGAAAACCGACCTCCTATGTTGGCAAAAGGTGGTTATCTTCAATGGACAAGTCGAATGCTCCGTTACATCAAGACCGAACCTAATGGCAAACTCATGATTAAATCCATTCGGGATGGACCCTTCAAACCTCGACAAGTTCATGTACACGGAAATGCGGATGCAACACCTCCGTCGCACCATCTTCTCGTCTTCAATACGAATCAATACACTGCAGAGGATCGAAACAAGTCGAAGCGGATGACATGGCAATTCATATTATCCAAGCGGGTTTACCAATTGACATCTTTCTTTGCGGTGAGCGGTTGTGAAACTGCTTTCAAGTATGTGGGAGCGTGTCGGGCGACTTTGTCATGGAGTAAATTGGTCATCAAGACATGGAGAAAAGTTGCTAGCGAATGGGAAAAGTTCACATCTACACCGGAGAATCCATTGAATCCTACTATGGAAGGTTTTGCACTTTGATGAATGAGCTAATCGAAACAAGTCGACACCCGAACTATCGTTCAAAACATCAAGTTCTGAACAATCTTCGGAAGAATGGGGACGATATGTCACTATTGTCAACCAAACAAAAGACTTACATCGGTGAACTTTGATCAATCGAATGATTTTCTGAAACAAAACCAAGTGAAGTGAATGAAGTCGGGAAAGAAAGATTGGCAAAGAATCATGATCCATTGGCACTCATTGCAAAGACTCAACCTTGGTGAATACACAACAACAAGCTTCATCATCTTCCAACAACAACAACTTGCGACAATACATTCCACAACCACAACAACAATTCTATCGGATAAAACAATACCGAGAACAAGGAATCATCGATCCCGGCCCGACCCGAGGCGACCTTGCAACAAATATACTCTTTCTTGGTAGCGACTCAAAGTCGCTATTCCACACCAACTAACAACAACCAAAGGTTTCGTCAAACACTGCATAGCAGGCAAATTGCGGTACCGGGTGTGAACATGGGTAATCAAGGTCAAATGGTTGGAGTTATTGGGAATCGGCGAGGATATACTCTTGGATTTCGTATGGGTAATCGGCCGGTTCCATATCGGTGTCGAGATGAGGCAGAATGTTGGGAATAGAGCGATGGGTAATCGAATCGAATGTTGCGGCTCGATCGTTGGGAATCATGGAAATGTGAATCGGTAATCGATTAAGTGTTATAGCTGTCAAGGAATGGGTCACATGGCAAAGAATTGTCCTACTAAGCCGCACAAAACGATCTTGAGTATCTTGTAAAAGCATCACGATGGTACAAAAGGAACGCTGGATTTTAGTTGAGTCTTGAGGAACATGACTTTATGGCTATTATGGATGATTTGGAAGACCTCGAGGAAATCAATGCGACTGCATATTCATGGCAAATCTTGAGGAGACTAAGTATGACTCGACTCGGAAGCACCTCACATCTATGGCGCCAACGCCGTGTCGAGGTACCAATCATTGATCCATGCTATAACAATGTCATATTTGATGTGTTTACTCATGACTAACGACGTGCGTGACGCCAAGACACCTACTTATGATACATACCGGACAATCCGAGTTGTAGCAATACTAACTCTGAAACTCCGGATGTGGATCCTAGTGGAGCGTGTTGCACAAAATCACGAGGCGATGAGGAAACACGTGCCTATTTTGAATCATTAATAAATAAGCGTGGCATTGAAATTGAAAAAGTGAGTAAGGTCAATCGCGAGGTTAAGGCCGCAAATAAGAAATTGACCGTGAGCTTGAGAGTTACAAAGGCACGCCAAAGCCTATGAATTTCATACAAACAAAATGTCCGAATTAGAAATTGGTTATCGAGATTACATTTTAAGAAAAACAATTGCAACTCAAGTATGACACACTTGATGTGAATTTGAACTTGAAAATAAAATCTTTAAACAAGGAAATTTCGATCTAAATGACCAACTTTCTAAACAAAAACACATTTTCGATCTTGAAAAGAGAAGAAACAATTGATTCTTGATTTTTCAAAAGCGAGAAGATTCTCTTCTTGATGAAATTCTCGATAAAGCGGAAAAATCAAAACATTGGACAATTTGCTTCTTACAACGGGTCATTCACTAAATCAAACAAGATGCTTTCTAACCAAGTAAATCCACGTTTCATACTTCACATAAGATGGCACTTGGTAGCGACCCTTCTTCGTTTCTCAAGAAAGCTCGGAAATCTCGAATATGTTGCACAATGGAAAACCTTTGCATGAACCTATAATTGTGCATGATTCTCTTGAAACGTTGGAACTATCGAGGAGAGTAGATCAAAATGAAACAAAATCATCCGAAATCAAACCTATTGATTATAATAAATGGAACAAAATTAATGGTATTCCTTTTGTTTCTCAAAAGAAAAGTCAACGTTTTCCACCAAACCAAGTGTTTCAAACAAAGTGTCAACACGGTTTCAAAACTGTTTCAAAACCGGTTGTTGTCTCCAATTCTCTTTCGAACATTGAACAAATGTCTTCAAACAATCCTTTTAACACAAGTGATGCGAGAAGTATTTTGGAAAATGTGAAAACTAGAATGCGGATCTTCAAGAGACAATGAAAACTAAAACCAATATTACAACAAACATCGGTTTAATAGTTTTGATATTGAGCAGAAAAAGTTTTTGAAACTCAAATTGCCCTCGGTGACTAAGCTTGGATATTGGATTTCACTTACATATCATAACATTCACACAATGGGCATAGAGATGATTTTAGAGAGAGAGAAAGTGAGACATTCTAGTAAGAGAAACTTGTAGAATATTAGATTACCAAAGAACATCCAACCTCTACCTTGCAAGGTAGAGGGTATTTATAGGTTACAAACTAAGCGACCTCCTATCGGCACGTGGATCGGGGATACGGTGGGTAAAGACCGACCTTCCTCCACGGTGTTGCACTAAACTATTTTACGCTACTTGACTAACTAATTAACTACATAGAAGCGTAAATAACGAAAAGTCTACGAGCTAACTTATGGTAGATAATAGTTGGGGTGACCGACTCTTCAATCTGGAATTTTCTAATTCCTAACAATCTCCCAAGGAGGTCACCCCATGTTTACATTTCAAAACCTAGCATTCTATTCTTGACATTGTTCTTGAGCTCGTAGACATTAGTTCTTCAACCATAATCTTAGTGCATAAGTAGTGCAACTTCAAAGTGCGCATAGATTTGTACTTTTAGAGTGGAGGTCATTAATGATCCATGAGATAATAATTATGAGCCATCATTTGAGATCATCGACTATCAAAAATCTACGAGACATCCTTTGTGGTGTTGGTAAAATGTGATGTTGTGACTTTAGGACCGACATGCTCACATTCGGATCATGAAATCTTCTCATCAGTAGCGGAGCTTTAGTTGATTCATGATATTGGCGGCGTGAAAGCGAAGCATGGAGTGAAAATATCGAGTCATTGATGCACTAATCATGATTTCTTTTGAGATGAATGTGTTAAGTGAGCATGCGGCTATGGATTGACCGCTTCATTACGATCATTTGCAAGCGTCGGGTGTACTGCATACAATGATTAGCAATAAATCGCCGAAAGTGTCTTTGATCACTTCGTTGAATCGAGGTACACCCGCGGTTCCCGTTGATCGATTACATGTCTTGCTGTGATCATGTATAATTAGAAGAATTTCCTTGACGAGGTTTCGCGGTATGCTCTAGTTGTTCTCAAACGGAACATCTCAAAGAAGACAACACGGAGTGAGTGAACCCGGTAATTTAAGTCAGCGATTGATGAAAAGAGATTTGAAAAACAATCGTGTATTGCTCAATAGAAATTGTTTTTGCAATACAACGAAGGTTTGTTGAAAATCAATTATCAATCATAAAAACACCTTTGGTTTGAAAAATGAGTACTCGGTCGATGTGCTAAAGAAAAGAGTTTTAAGCACAAAGACCGGTTTTTAAAGGTATCCGTCAATCCATAACACGAACCATGATTGATTCAAGAAATTGAATCGCCCCATTGTTACATTCGGTTGTCACATGGTTGGTCTATAGAATAGATCTCACATGCCACCTACCGAGGAGCTTGTTTGATGTTGGCTCGAAGGCTTTCCATCTTCATAGTGAATATGTATTCACATCACTCGGATATTACAGCAATACCACAAGGATAATCGTGGGACTCAAGATATAATCTCTCTTTCCACATTGTGTGAAGCAGAGAGTTTTCCTTGAAAATGTCCTAATGAGATTTATTGATGATCTCGTGGCTCTAGACTCAATTTGTGCATATTTGGATCTGTCTGGGAGACTAGGAGAGGTCTCCTTCTTCAATATCAACACTCTCTAAAGAAAGTCGATAGATAATGTCGGTTCCCGTGAGAATGAAACAAGTCCTTTTAGGAGGAACTTGAGTGGTTTGGAAAGTTGAAGTGCGGTCGTCCTTTGGGTCCATGACGTCTTGACTTCAATACCGATGTTACCATCGGTAGCATATGAAGTGAACCCGGTTTACGCCCTAAGGTTGAATAAATGGAGGCTATTTGTTTCACCCTTTCCTCATTCAATTCTTTTAATTCTTGACCCTTGATTGCTTACCAAGACTTCATAGCTAGAACCTTGTTGGGTTTATTCGATACTAGCTCGGTCTTAGTGCGCACTCTTCCCATATCTCATTTTTCTCCTTTTATCATCATACCTAAGGACTTCTACACTAACTAGTGGATTGTCCTGGGTAGATCCCTCCGGTTACGGCGGATCATGGGAACACATACCTAACCTTATCATCCTTATATCACCGTACATAAAGTAGAGTTGGTCGGTCTATTTGGTATTGTTCATACGCCATTGGAACCAATTGAAAACCATTTGAAAATCAATTCGGATACTTGTGATATATTATCAAAGCATTTTGTACACGAATTGTTTTTGATATTTTAGACGAGAACTCCCCTCAACATGTGCATCAAGTATTTGAAAATGTTTTGCACACGGAGGCAAGAGAAAGAATTAACTTCTTTGATTACCATTTTCTAAAGATATCAACATCACTTCCCACATCAAATCAAGTAGATATAGCATTTAGGAAGGATGAGGTTTCCATAAATTTGCTCCCTTAATATATGCTTGAGATTCGAAAATTGTTTAGCACATATTAGAGAAGTATGCAACAAAATTGGTCATCTTATCTTTTAACATATTTCATATTTATATCACATTTTCTCCCCGATCAAAATCTTAAATCCTTTGAGATTTTGGATCTCAAGTGATTAAATATGTATGAGGTAAAATATTTGTAGGAGAAAAGCGTGTCCGGTTTTATATGATCGAAATGGACAACACGGATGTTTCCCTTTTACAAGGGAAACCACAGTACAAATCCTAACACTATTACATGTATTACAGTTGTTCATATTTATTACACCACATATTACATAATTAAAACACACTATAAACGACATCCGAAGAAGTCTTCATTCGGTCCTCACGAAGAAGGTTGTAGTGACCATCCCGAACCCTTCCACCAACAAAACTTTCAAGGTGCGAAAGATCCTTCGTGTCTTGAGTCTTCGTCGATTACGACAATGAAGTGTTCACACCTCTTCACGTCATCATCGGTCAAAAGATAGTCTTAACCCAAGATTTCATATCAATTTTGACTTCTTTCATTACGGTGTCAAGTTCTTCTTGACCAATTTGAGAGTACCATCACTAAACTTGTAGAGCTCACATAGGCGCATAAGCATGCGAGATCCATATCTGTCGGTGAAGATGGCGGCTCTAGGGTGTCAAGTATTTTATATTCACGATGAAATTCATGCCCGATTACATTCCATTGTGGACTTGTAAGGTTGATCTGGTTTGGTAGCTTTCAATGCCAGTGAAAGTCCTCAACTCGTTTCGAATGACTAAGCCCACGATCCAAAGAGTGGCAGTGCGAGAGGGCCTTTTTCTCACAGACGGTAAATGCTCAAGGTGTCCTTGAAGATTTAAGAGATAGAGATCTTGAAATCATTTGGCGAGAAGATGTTTGAAGTCGTTCTCTTCAATAGTATACACTTTGAAGTCTGCTCTTTTAAGGACAATCTTCTTCAAGTACTCATATCCATAGATAGGGAAGATCTCTACACTAACAACACTTAAGATTTGCGACTTTGATCGACATCATTGCGTCTTTTATCGACACCATGTCTTTCGATGTAGAACTTCTTCTTTTGAACCCTTGGAGAAATACCATAAAGCGGCAATATCATATTTTGTTCTTGACCCAATTGATCGGGAACCATCTGTTCAAGCCCACGATCGAGTAGGTTCGACTTTCATCTTTGATATTGTTAGGCGGGTCTTCTTTCGGCAGAGCGAGCACACAGATAGTCAAGTCGTGATTGAAGAATAATTCGGCTGAATGGTCATCGACCGGTTCACCACCAAGAGGAAGAGATTTGTTGACATTGAGGCGGATTTGCTCACCGACTTGGTCATTCGACATCTTATGGCATTCTTCCATCGATATTGAAGATGATTTGCATCGAATGGAAGACTTTGACAATTCGTAAGCTTGTCCTTCAAGATCTCTTGGAGTTATGGATGAGATACTCTTCCGTTCACAAAACCATCTAATAAAACTTCCCATATCACCGTTGTAGTGCGTAAGAGAGTCTTGATTGGAACTTCATAATTATTGGTGATAGCGATGCCCAATTGTTGTTAGGAATCATAGAGTCGAGACTGGGATGGTCCATGTGGGTTACGGAGAAGGAGGTCTATCTTCCACAATGCGACTTTGAATTGTGTCTCTTGAAGGTGCTACCGGATGTGCTAGTGCGATTCCAGCCATGTAAGTATCAAACCAATCTTCGATGGCTTAGGAATATGCTTCGTCGATGCATCATCTTCATCGGTTACGAGTCGGCCATGACTTGCGACTCTTCGTGAACCATTTGATCATCGAGAATTGAGGTGGATGTGGACATGAACCTTGAATCAACCGTCGTCGAGCGAGATTTCTTCTTAGTACTGTTCTTTTGTAGGACTGATTGATTAGAAGGTTTTGGCGGTGATGATGGTGGTTGTGGTGGAGGTGTGTTGGTTGTCGTAGAAGGATCACCGACTCGAAGTTCAGGCGCCTCCCGTTGGTGGCGGAGGTGGAGGAGGATCTTTGCGGTTTTCATCAATGTTTCCATCACAATTGTTCTCCTTTTCTTTTTAGCTTCTTTTTCCCGACACTAAGTGTAGGGTTTCCTTAAACGTTTGGGCACTTTGTCCACTCCAGTTGTTCTTTTGCATGAGATGATTACATTTCTTCTCTTGACTCATATTGATTTGTGGTGCTAGATGGAGATGATGAGATAGTTAAAAGCATGTGAGCAGCTTGTTCGGTTCAACACTTGCAACCCTTTACCCTTGTCATGTGTATTGGGGTTGTTTGTCGAGGTAGTTGAGCGGGTTCTCTTAACACAACTCCACCTACGGGTGCTTTAACATTCGACTTTCTAGATGTTGGGAATTAAGGTAAGCTCACGATTACAAGAAGATTCTGCGAAGAGATTCTGAAGAAGAATGAATTCTGCTGAAGTTATACTTGATGAGTGTTCATGAGATATTGTGTTCTTCTTTGAAAGTCACGAACCACGTGGGAAAGATAAGCTCGATTATAGAGTAAAAGTGGTAGCAGTATTAAAGATAGGTTGGCGCCGTATTATGTGAGAGCTTACTCGGAATAAACAATATGATTAACAAAACAATATGATTAGTTGCATGCTTGTCTAGATGCATGCTTGGTCTATGTTAGTATTAGGGCGTACATTGTCAGCGCTCATTAGGGTTTCTTGCCTATATAAGAAACCATGATAGTTTGTAATAGATAAGTTTTCTCAAGTCTTTCAAGTCTTGTAAACTATCCGAAACATAGAGTTTCTATAATCAAAGATCCATAGAGGATCAAAGAGTTCTTAGTTATTGTAACTTGTATTTACTTTCCGCTACAAAATACGAGTTGTAGAGATCTTCTATTAGTTTGCTTGTGATTACATAGGCAACACTAACGATCTCAGTGCTTAAGATCTATCAAGGTGCGTGTGAGTTCAACAAGTGGTATCGAGCCTCGGAAAGTCTCTACGATACTAAGAACCATTCTCACCTCCATACAATCAAACATTCATTCACCATGCACGGATCCGATAATGGCCGAAGTCACCAACACAAACAACACCAACACCACTTCCATGCAACATTTCGATCTCTCAAACAAGTAATGGTAAATTTCCTTATTTGAAAAGGGAAGAGTATGAACTTTGGACTATGAAGATGGGCTGGATTTCAATATTGATTGGAATCGTGGGAGGTTGTGAAGAAAAAATAGTCTAAAGAAAATGATTCAGCGGGGATGGGAAGTTTATCATGGCTCCACAAAAGCTATGAAGAGGTCTTGGCTATGCAGAGAGAGCATAAAGTAAAACTATTCGCTTCAAGCCATACGAAGATCATCGTGTGATTTTCATCATATGGATGATGCAAAGGACTTATGGATGGCTCTCAAAGCAAGGTTCGGTGGAAATGAAGAATCAAAGAGAATGAGGAAGTCCATGTTGAGACAACAATTTGGGACTTTAATATCTCGAAGAAAAAGGTATCCACAAGGGATCTGACGGGTTCCATAGGATTTTGAGTCATTAAACCGGTGAATGCAAAACGATAATGATATTTGCAACTTAAAGTTTCTTGATCTTTACCTCCATCATGGTTACATGTAAGTATTGCCCTCAAGGCTAAAGGAGGTTGGACATGCTTACCTTTGATGAGGCGTATAATGAGACTCGAACCCTTGAACTGATGTCGGGACTCCTACCGTACATCTTCTTACGGCCATGCGGCTTTTGTTGGGATATCTCACTCCAACATGATGGTATCTGCTCCTAGTTCCGACTACTTTCCATCATCTCCCGTTCAACTACTTTCCATCATCTTGCACTCCACTCCACCACATAACACTCGTCCCACTCCACCTGTTCTCAAACTAAGACTAGTAGTGTGATGGAGGATGTTCTTCATTCGTTTGTTCTTTGATTATGATACTCAAAGTATCTTGTATATGAAGACTTTGATCAGTTGGACCTCTTGAAATGGAGGAGATGGCGAAAATCACGGTGGCATTGCGTCGATTGACATCAAAGGTTTGAAGAGAAGTGCGGGAGGAAGTTCGCTTTCAAGGAAAGGAACCGGCTCGCTTTGATAGGAGAAAAGTCAAGTGTTTCACTTGTCATCGGATGGGGCATTTCTCAAGAGAATGCAAAGCAGAAAGAGTGGAGATGGAGCCAACTACATTTCCTATCGTGACAATGAGCTGGGCTTGACTCTCCTCACCATGGATGAACAGGTCAACTGGATGCACATGAAACTGTGAATGAGGAAGCTCATGATCTTGATAAGCTTGGATTGTTGGCAAGGTGTACTTGGATGAAAGGCATGATTAGTTTGCCTTGATGGGACTATCTCGGTACACAAGCTGTATATTTGGTTGTAGTCTAAGATACAATGAACTTAAAGAAGAATATGATGCTATGAAACCTAAGTTTGATGAATGCTATGTGAAAATGAAGCTCATAAACTAGCATTAAAAGCAGTAGAAAGACAAAAGTATGGTTTCAAAAGAATCAAATAGCTTATGAAGAAAAGATAAAGGTTTCTGAGTTTGATCTAGAAGTTGCTAATAATTACTTAAAGCTGCTCGAGAAAGCAAAGGATGAAGCGTATCTCGAGAAACTAGAGCTTAAAGAAAAGGTAGGCGAGGAAATAGCTAGGAATAAACAATGGTTAATTTCGGTGATAATCTAGCTAGAGAACTCTATGATCAATCGGTAACCTACGGCTTAGGATTAGGCTTTCAAAATATGTAGGAGTAGAAGCTAGGTATGATGGTGGTAAATCCACACTGCAGGATTAGCTAACTTTGTAAAAGAAGGTAATATGCATGTTGTCCTGGTCCTATTAGAGGTGAATTTATGCCCTGAGACCTATCCATCCTCGTTGACTTTGATGGATCACATCATCTATATGGCAAAAGTCAAAGACTTGCGGACCACGATACCTCATCTAATGACTTTGTCTCTTGCTCGACAGCGGTGACAATTCATCGGATCGAGGTCCACTTCCTATGAAATTGTGATTCAAATGAGAAGTCGACCTTCCCAAGCCTGAGCCTACACCCAAGCACGCACCCAGTCTGCTTACAAGCCTTCTAAGGAAGCGCTAAGGAATAAACTTCAAGGCAGTTTCTTACGAAGACTTGTCTTTTACATCTTTGAATAATCGATCTGTTAAAAACAATTCCTTGAATGTATACCTTTAAGTACTTCTACATGTAATCAAACATCTCCCTATTTGAATAAATCTTCCAAGAAGAAGACATGTTTTGTATGTGGAAGTAAATTTCATTTGATTAAGGATTGTGATTTTATGAGCAAAGATTGGGTGCATGTGCTACTCACCGAAACATAGATCTAAGTGGACCAATGTTGCTAATATTCCACCTTATGTCCCTCAGCGACAAATCGACTCTCATTGGAGAGGTTCGGTTACTGGACCTTATGTGCAACCAACTAGCCCATACTTTAAACATGGTTATTGGCCTACATATGTTGACTCTATGTATCTTTGGGATGGGATATGGGGAACCTTCTTTGTAAACCCTCGGCGAGTTGTTCTTGGACTAACAAGGGACCCAATTATCAATGGAGGACCGGGAACAATGGTGGATCCTCTAAATCTTCATGCCTAAACACGTGATCCACAAGGCGGGTTCAAGTCGATAATGACTTGAACCTCCATCGGATTCTAACCTTTTGTATATATTTTATTGTTGTTTGTAGGATCATCCCTTAAGCATAAGAATATTGGTATTATTGATAGTGGTTGTTCGGAAGCATGTGCAGAAGCAGAGATATGATGCACAATTTTGTTCCTATAGAAGGAGGAGGCAATGTGACTTTTGTAGGAAGTGATGGAAGTATCACGGGAAAGGCACCATAAAGACACCTCATCTAGATTTTGAAAATGTGTACTATGTTAAGGAACTTGACATTTCAACTTGTTCTCTGTCTCACAAATCTGTGACACTAAGAACAAAGTTCTCTTCAACGAGAATGAATGTCTTGTCTTTGTCTAAAGACTTCAAACTCCCGGAAGAAACTTCAATTCTCGAAAGTTCCTCGAACTCACAATTTATACACATTCAACCTAAATGAAGTGCAACCGGTGGTGACCTCACTTGTTTGGTGGCTAAAGCATCTCTTGATGAGTCCACTAAATGGCATGGGAGGATGGCTCATGTGAATTTCAAGACAATTAACAAACTCTCTAAAATGGGTCTTGTTGAAGGTCTTCCCACCAAATTATTCACAAATGATCATAATTGTGTCGCTTGCAACAAAGGAAAACAACAGAGCTTCTTACAAAGCTATCAATGCTATGAGCATCATTCTTGAACCTCTTGGTTGCTCCACATGGATCTGTTTGGTCCAACTCAAGTCGAAGCATTGATCATAAGTTCTTACATTTGGTTATCACTTGATGGCTATAGCGATTTTGTTGGGTTTTCTTTCTCGAACCAAAGATGAAACATCTCAAGTCTTGTTGAATTCATCACTCTCGTTGAAAATCGGTTGAACAAAAGGTCAAAGGTATTCGGTGTGATAATGGGACGAGTTTAAAATGCTATTCTTATAGAACTACGTGGGTCAAAAGGTATCAAAAGGACTATAGTAATCCAAGAACCCACAACAAAATGGGGTGGTGAAAGAAAGAATAGGACCTTAATAGAAATTGCAAGATCAATGCTTGAGACTCTAAACTCCTACTATGTTACGGGTCAAGCTGTTGTACGCCAGTGCTATGTGCTAAACGGGGTCTCCATTACAAGACCACAACTCAAAACACCATATGAACTTCTCTTTGGGAAGGTTCACATCATTCACTACCTAAAACCTTTTGGTTGTCAAGTGACCATTACGAACACCGGTGATCCGTTGGGAAAGTTTGATGAGAAGGCGATGATGGTTATATTGTGGGTTATTGACTCATAGTAAGGCCTACGAGGTGTACAATTTGCAAGCCAAGAAGATAGATGAGGCGTTGAACACGAGATTTTGGAAGATAAGCATAATGTTCAGGGCGGGGTCATCGTGGTCTTTTGACCTTGACTATGGCGATTCCTTGGGTTACACTAGACACTTGGCTAACCAAAATGCGAGGTTCTCAAGCTT
Source organism: Chrysanthemum lavandulifolium (assembly GCA_022545495.1). Classification (NCBI taxonomy): domain Eukaryota; kingdom Viridiplantae; phylum Streptophyta; class Magnoliopsida; order Asterales; family Asteraceae; genus Chrysanthemum; species Chrysanthemum lavandulifolium. The sequence goes on along the minus strand of CM040244.1, from coordinate 163,056,849 downwards.
CTCCCACTAACAATGCGGGTCCCTTAGATGATGACTCACGAAAATGAGTTTGAAGATGATGAGCAACCTATACTTGTGCCTTCTTTCTCCCCTAACAATATTGCGGTACCACCTCCAAGGATATTCTTGACACAAGTGATGAAGATGACTCTCATTATCTTTGAGGACCTTGCTGGGCTTGAGACTCAAGAATTTCTTTGCCAAGCTTGAGCGAGAAACCGAATGGGAGGTGGCTAATGAAGGAATCGAGAGAAACCACGTGTCTGTGAAGTTGACTCTGTCACACCTACCATCCCAATCTGCTGAAGGCTATCTTTGTTCCTTCGTAAGTGTTTCGGACTTTGGAGAACCTCATACACGCTTTCCAAAACCTCCGATCTTGGAAATCATCAACCCAAAGTGGCATTTTCACCTCACCCTCTTATGATCTTGCATTTGAACCAACTATCACCAATCTTGATTCATCCATTGAAGTCATTACCTGCCACTCGGAGAATCAACATTTCCATCCTCAATCCAACATCATAGGTGATCTTCGGCACTGTTAGAACTCGTGGGGCTATAACAAGTCCTTAATTTGGGCGATTGCTTTTATCTCTTATGTCTCCAACTAGCAAAGAGACAATCACGGACTTCAAACATTATCATTTGCTTGTTTCTCTCTCAAGTGGAACCAACTAGTGTTTCTCAAGCTCTCAACAATTCAAGGCGGCTCGAAGCAATGCAAGAAGAAATGCAACAATTTCACAATCAATGAGGTTTGGATTTTGGTTCCACTCCACGATGGCAAATATGCCATTGGGACAAAGTGGATTCGAAGAATAAGAGATGCTCGGGGTGTTGTGATCAAAAACAAAGCAAGATTAGTAGCTCGAGGCTTGAGACAAGAGGAAGGATTGATTATGATGAAGTGTTTGCACTGTTGCGAGTTGAAGCAATTCGCATTTTCTTGGCATATGCTTCTTACATGGGTTTCATGGTGTATCGGATGGATGTCAAAGGTGCTTTTACGTATGGTGAGATTGAAGAGGAGGTCTATGTCACTCAACCCGAGGATTTGAAGACCACGATCACCCAAATCATGTTTACAAGGTTGTTAAAGCTCTTTATGGCTTACATCAGGCACCAAGAGCTTGGTATGCTAGGCTTTCATCATTCCTATTTGAAGCATGGCTATCGGAGAGGTGCTATTGATAAAACTACTGTTCCTAAAGAAGAATTACTCGGATATCATTCTTGTGCAAGTTTATGTGGGCGACATTATTTTGGTTCCACAAGCGAAGCTTGGTGCGAGGAATTTGAGGAACTAATGAAGGTGAATTTCAAATGAGTGCTATGGGAGAGCTTACTTTCTTTTGGGTCTCAAGTTCGGAGAAGCAGGATGGCATCTTTATCGGTCAAGATAAATATGTGAGGGACATTTGAAGAAGTTTGGTATGGAAGGTGTTAGGGGCGCCACAACACCTTATGAAGCTCAAAGACTAAAGCGAATAATGAACCGGATCTACTGTCAATGTTCATACATGACAGGTCCATGATTGGTTCATTAATGTATCCGACGACTTCAAGACACGATATTACATTCTTTGTGAGTGTTTGTTCTCGACATCAAGTCACTCCACTTACTTCCCATCTCAATCTTTGTCAAGAAGATCTTTAAGTACCTCAAGGCCAACCTCTTTTAGGCCTTTGGTACCCAAAAGAGTCTCCTTTCAAGTTGGAAGCATATAGTGGCGGTGATTATCTTTGGTGCAATCTGGATAGAAGATCCATGCTGGAGGCGCCAATTTCTTGGCAAAGGTTGATTTCTTGGCAATGCAAGAAACAAACCATTGTGGTGCCTCAACTCTTTGAAGCAGTATGTTCTTTGCGCAAATTCTTTGTGGTCGAGGTCCTCTGGATTCAAAACCAATTCTTTGGACTATGGGTACAACTTCATGAACACTACTATTCATATAGATAATCAAAGTACCATCTACATAGTCAAAATCCGGTTTTTCACGGTCGAACTAAACACATTGAAATCGAGGCACCACTTTATGAGATGCATATGCATTTGATAAAAGTGGCAAAATTCATCTTGATGATAATGTGGCGGACACATTAACAAAATCGTTTGATGGACCAAGGTTTCAACACCTCGTGGTCAATATTGGAATGTTAAACCCTTGATTGCATAGTTTAAGGGAGGCATAGGCCTCGGGGAGGCATATGCCTCGTGGGAGGAGATTGTGCAAACTCTGCATATTTTGTTTGTGTCATATTTTGTTCAATAACAGTTTTCCTTTTTCTAAATTTGCTTCTATCATTAGGTTTGTAAAAACATCATTTTGCAAATAGTGATAGCGTTTTTTAATAGATTTTATCTTCTTAATTTTCCCTAATTTGCATTTTTGCCTCTGTTATTCATTATTCTTTGCTAACACTAACTGTCTAATTATTTGTTAGCTTGTTTTTGTGTTGTTCTTGTGTTGTGTTGTGTATGTTTTGCAGTTTGTCCATTCCATGATCAGGTTCAAATTCATCAAGTGTGACTCAATGGTACATGGTCAAGTTAGCTAAAAGAGCGTTGCTGGTTTCTTCTGAAAGCAAAAGTACTGAAGCATACAATTTGATTCCACTGAAGTTAAAATACTGAAGAAAAGAAATTGAAGTCAAATTGTTCATTCATTCATTCAAGAAAGCAGGTTCTGACTTACGACTTACATAAAGTCAACCTACTACTATGCATCTTCAAGATCGAGTTGTACACTTAAGCTAAGCCTAATCTAGTGTATATCCTTCATTTGAAATCTAAGTGAATGTTGGATATCGTTGAATCTTGGCTTTGCTTTTGTAGTCTTCGTAACCACCCATTCCGTTTAAGCGGTCGGTTGGATATGCATGACCGGCCGCGACGAAGATGCTAAGGACCAAAATGGGAGGATGGATTGATGCAAGCGATTGATGATGGCGATGACCACGCGGATGACGGAGAAAAATAACGTGTCATGTGTGCTTCATCTATTCATTTCAACCAAAATGCAATTGATCCACCCTCCTTAAGCCCTTCTACTATCGATGTGTGTTCATGCACCAAAAGATGGCGTGATGAGACCAAGAACCACCTCTCTATCTTTGGGGGTGGCGGATTCTGGCACGAGGTCTTTGTTGAGACCGAGGTCTTGGAGGTTAGAGATAAGATGTTCCCTCCTTATAGGAGTCATCGAATCATCGTGATTCACTTGGATTCACTACACTGTCATCTTCTGAAGAAGGAAGAAAGGGTGATTTATTTGGTCGCGGATAGGGTTGAGGAAAGTAATGGTACCATGGGTTTGATTCACCACTTGATGATGATGAAGAGGATGATGAAGATGATGAAGTGAGATCTATGATCTCAGGTTTGGTATTCATGGTGCAACTTGGTTAATTGGGGTTATTTCGCATCTAGGGTTTGTGGTAATTATTTGGGGATCTTGATGAAGAGATGAGTTACATTGGGATCATTTTATAGACGGGTTCGAGGTTCAATGCGTTTAATGCAAGTGGGTGGCACGGTAATTCTAGAAACTTACAGAAGATATTCTTATCTTTGATGCATTACTCATTGAGTTATAACTTCAGATTGATCATGTGTTCTTTGAAGTGTTGTTTTGGGTTGGGTCAAAGATACAATACCGTCGGCAATAGTCAACAAGCGGTCAATTTTTCTTTGACTATAATTTGGGCAAAACTATCAATCCACCATCACTCTCTACAGTACAAACAAATTCCCTCTCATTCCGCTTTACAAACACTCACCATTTCAAGAATCATAACCCTAAACACTCATATCCTCATGGCTCTTGAATTTAAACATGATCACAACAAAGTTGCATTTACGGGAAATGGCAGGGATATGAATTATAAGAACCAATGGTGGAATTCTGAAAAGGTCCAAGATTTGTTATGCTCTAACTCATTCTCCAAATGAGATATATGAATCACTGATTACTCAATTTTGGGAATCTGCTGAGAAGAGGAGTGAGACATAGATTAGGGCTGTGATTGATGAAATAGAGTACATAGTAATAGAGGACCTAATAAGGAGGAAGCTTCACTTGGAAGATCTTGATGGAGTATTTACTCTGTCGGGAAGATGTGTAATGGGCTAAGAGCTATTGGGTATCGAGGAACAAGAACCCGACATGTGGTGAAGAAGGAACTACTGCCAAGTGGAGGTTCTGGTTCACGCTACTTCAATGCATAAGCAACAAGGCGGAGGATGGGACCGAGTTCTCCACACATGTAGAAGTGATATAACAAATATGCATGAGGCAAAAAGTAACCTTTGGGCGTCGTGAGAGAAACCAAGTACCTTTTGCCTAGCAGAGATGTCATACAGATTACATAGAGTATGTTGACTCAACAAGTCGAGTTAGGAGATCCTAAGTATTGTGAGAATGAGATCAACTTTAGCAATAAACCTTTGATCATTTTAATAACCCTCGACCCTAAGACTAATTTGCAACATGAAAGTGATCAATGTTGCTAACTTGTAAAGACAAGTCGCCATCACTAGTACCACAGACAAGTCGCTAATAGTTTAGCTCACTAAGTCGCTATGCTAATTCGCTAACTTGTAAAGACAAGTCGCCATGAACAGTAACAAAACCAAGTCGCTACAAATCTGTTAACTAAGTCGCTAAGGTTACTAATTCGCTAACTTGTGAAGACAAGTCGCCATGAACAGTAACACAACCAAGTCGCTACAAATTTGTTAACTAAGTTGCTAATGTTACCTATTCGCTAACTTGTAAAGACAAGTCGCTGACTACTAACTCGCTAACCAAGTCGCTAGAGTAAAATAAACAAATTAGCTACTGAAACATAGTCGCTAATATGAGCGCTAACTGCCATGAAGAACACTCAAGCTAAGTCGCTACCAAGAACACTCATAACAAAAACCCATGACTCAATCCGCTAACCATTCAACATCGGATCACGGAGACAAATTATCAAGCAATCAAAGTAATATATTCCAAACAATTTGAACACATTCAATCATTATTATAACAACAACAACAAGAACATGATATCATTACAAATCGAACCTAGGTGGGAATCAAACAGACACAAGTCACGAGCTCGACGGGATCTGAAAAAAGAACACGTTAGAAGCTAGACCCACACGCATAGGAGAGAACAAATGGGGTGTGATTCAAAACGTACCACTTTAAATCGCTAGACGGAATAATTTGACGAGAAAAAAAAATGAGAGAAAGAAAACTTATTAGAGAAAATGAGGTAAGTCGCTAGGGGTATAGAGAAAAAATCTTTGGCAATTTGACACATTCAGTCCTTGTGGTTTTAAAAATGAAGTGTGGTAAGTCGCTAGTGTAAAAACTATTTTGGCTATTTGACACATTCGATCCCTGTGGTTTAGAGGCAAGAGTGGTAAATTGCAACACGAGACTTATAGACTAAGACTCTATCATAGATGATGACAGTGATAACCATGAATCATCTAAACATTTAATCAGATAAAAGCATTTAATGCAAGGTACTCAATACATGCACTCAATACATGGGCACACAAGGATAATCACTTGAGCAAGATCGACCACAACCTATAGCGAGAGAAACACCATAACCGGATATTACAAAAGCATAACGAGATAGTCACTGGCGAAACAACCACAACTTACAAATAAGCAAACATCATAACCAACCTGAAGCCAATGGCATATAAAGCTGCTGCAAAATCTCCCCTCAATCAATGTCATCAAAGATCATTGATTGATATTAACCAATCCATTATAAAACCAAGAATATATCATTTGTTCGAACTTCATCTATGATCCGTGCCATTATTGAATGACATTTCTAGGACCGTAGATGTTATCGATAACAAGGAATGTATTCTTTATTAGATTGAGGAAAATGATAAAATTTTGAATATATAAAGAAATGACATAAAAATTGTGTAAAAATTTTTAAAAATGGTGTGATCTTAAAGATTTTTTTTTTTTTTTTTTTTTTTTTACGGATATATAAAAGAGTGAGTCCTGATTCAAGATGAATAGGAATCAAAGTAAGAAGTACATCAACTCTGGCAAGCTATAGCTCTTGAATGAGCTATGTTCATTTCTGAGGGGAACCAAGTCATGAAGTTCCTGATTGAGTTGAGCATTGTACCTGAAAAAAAACTGAGAGCACATTGTACTTGAAGCACATGTAGACTTGTACATAGAAGGGTTAGTGACATGTTTAATCTCACATTTGGATGCATCACAATGTAACACAGACGTATCATTAATGGGGATCCTATTGGGTTCTACATTCTTGAAGAGTTTACCTGTGGGAATCCACTTGAGACATGATCTAGGAATGTAAGTTCGTTTAAGTCCTGTAAACTTAAAAATTCTGCCAGTGGGAATCCATTTGAAACCACAGTTAGTTGACCTAATTGAGTGCATACCCTTGTTTTGACTAATTGTCCTTATGTGATCGAGTATTTCATAGGGATTGATCGGTCAAATGATGTTTTGCATGAGATCTAGTAATACTTGTTGCCTTACTGATCTGTGAGAATTGACTATAAGTCCGAGGTTTGAGATTCATCATATCTGAACTAGGCAATGAAGTGACTGGTTTTGACAAAACAGACATATTATCAACTTGGGATGTAAGCTTAGATTTCAATGGTTTAGCTCTTTCAGACCTAAAGGCATTAGGTTGTTTAATAACTGTTCGTTTCAAGTGATTCTGAACATTTGATTTTCCCAAAGTTGAAGGTTTTGCAAACTTAGTGTTCATCCTATTTCCAAGCAGACTTCACGAGCTCATTTTTAGGGCAACAATATTGAAGCTCTTATCACGAATTTGTGCTTTGAGGTCATCAATTTCTTTCCTCGGGAGGTTAGATTGATTGACTAACTTAGAGTCTGTTTCCTCGAGGTTAATTCTTAAATGCTCATTTTCTCTTAGAAGGTTGGACACACATAGAGCTAGTTCGAATTTCTAGATTCAAGTGCATCACTCATCTCATGACGGTCATATTTACGGGCTTCGAAAGAAGTAGTTTCATTGCCAATGGTCAAATCTTTGTCACGAATCAGGATTTTAAGCGATTAATTTCAAAAATTCTCTAAATTCGAAGTTCACGATTAGTACACGGTTTTTCACATAAAACATTTCATCCTTTTGTTGTATTTCAATTTGCAATGAGATACGGTGTTTTCAAGAATTGAAAATTTGTTTGAAAGCTCATCATATACCCTTTTTCAATCATGTTACTTGCATTAGATTCGAGGCAAAACAAAGGCGATTCCACATTGTTATGTTCGAGTAAGAGTCATGTACCTTTTATGAGAACTTGTGTGATCGGATAAGTGTACCTTATTGATTGATACCTTTTCGACTACGAGACTTTGATATCGTCTTTGTTCTCTTCATCCTTTTCCATCACTGGCGAGATTACGCAATCGGTGTCTTCTTTGGTTCAAGCGGAATGAAGCATGACACGTCATCATTGCTCCATGGAAACTCTTGGCACTCATTCAATTCATTGACTTGTTATTCTCATTAGCGACTTCCTTGATGTATGTTTCCATATTATTCATAATTTGAATAAATGAGTTTACGAACTCATGAATTTCCATTCCGTGTGTTTCTTGAGCGATATTCGGTCATGATATCATCAAAATCGGGAGTATTCTTCCGGATAAGTGGTGAAATTGATTGATGATGGTTTGGAGAGCGACATGAGAATCATCGGTTGAAAACTTTTCTTTGGTAATTTGAAGCCTCAATCGTTCTAAGTTAAGTAAAGCAGTTCTTGTCAATGTGGGAAAATCGGCGAAGGATGGCACAACTTATTCGATCCATGGTTGTAGATAAGAGTAATTTGAGAAGTGGTGAGATGTTGAAAGCAGACTCTTTGGTGCATTCCATATTCTTAGCATCATTTGCGAGACATTAAGAGTGACTTATTTGAGTTGTTCTAATTAATCGATCTTGAATCATTAAGTGTATGGCATTCGGATAAGCATTACTGTTTCACTATACTGTCTTTGTGTCATGAGAGCAAGTACTTTGGTGATTAAAGGATCCGTGATGGTGACATTGTGTTATTATGAATTACTCCCAAGTCTCTAGAGATTTAGAACCAACTCGCTACCAACTAAATAGCAATAATCCCAAGTCGCTGAAGATAATGCACCAAGTCGCTAACACTTAATTTGCTACACCACGAAGTCGCTAGAGTCCCAAGTCGCTATACAAATGCAAGTCGCTGGTAGTAACTCGCTAAGCTTCAAGTCGCTAGCAAAATTTTGGCGACAATTAAGCTACTCAGTCGCTAAAGATACAAGTCGCTAAAGAGCAACTCGCTACACACCAAGTCGCTACCACCAGTGTCGCTACCGTGGTGGAGAGTCCACTACTTGTCTTGTCAGAAATCGCTAGATCAAGTCGCTAGGTCTAAAGCGTAACTCGCTACAAATTTGTAAAGCAAGTCGCTACGAAGAAAGTAATCCGTGAGTTAAGTCGCTAGCAAGAAAAAACCACATAAACATCACTTTTCAATCCAAAACAACCCAACCAAGATGATTCAAGCTTACCAAATGAAAACCTACACACTTGTGATGATTCTAAACATAAAAGTACTAACAAAATCCAAACTTTAACACAAGAAATCAACCAAATGATGCAAAACCACTAAACTTTTCAAACTCAAAACCACCTAAAACCACTAGAAATCCAAAGATGTGCAAGATATGATCCAACCATGGCTCTTGATACCAATTGTTGGATATTGGATTTCACTTACATATCATAACATTCACACAATGGGCATAGAGATGATTTTAGAGAGAGAAAGTGGGACATTCTAGTAAGAGAAACTTGTAGAATATTAGATTACCAAAGAACATCCAACCTCTACCTTGCAAGGTAGAGGGTATTTATAGGTTACAAACTAAACGACCTCCTATCGGCTGTGGATCGGGGATACAGTGGGTAAAGACCCGACCTTCCTCCACGGTGTTGCAATAAACTATTTTACACTACTTGACTAACTAATTAACTACATAGAAACGTAAATAACGACAAGTCTACGAGCTAACTTATGCTAGATAATAGTTGGGGTGACCGACTCTTCAATACTGGAATTTTCTAATTCCTAACACTAACATCAACTCAAGGGTAATTCATTTTGAACAAGCCTTTTGAAAGAAAATAGTGACTTTGTCAAGGACCATAAATCCACAGTAAAGCAAGCTAATGAAAGTGTTGAACACATCAAATTTTGGAAAATCTAAATGATTCTCTCTTGAAGATGTTCGACTCTCGATATTATGTCCATCATTTTGCAAACATATTACATTGAAGATCATGAAAGACTCGATCGAGACCTCCGAAATTGTTTCAAAATATGAAAAAGCTCTTATGAAACTTGAAAAGAAAATGTCTCATATTTTAAACAACTTGATCGCAAAAGCGAGGAATGCAAATATGATAAATTGTCGTATGGCGTGCCTACAATGACATGAAAGCGAAAAATGATCTTTTGAGGGCTCATTTGGAAAGTCAAAAAGGAAAGGTAGTGGAAGCGTGATTAAAAACCATTGACTGCGGAGAAAGAAAATGTTCCCAAACCGGTTTCAAACCAAAATGTCTGTTTCTATGCCTCCTCCAAAGTCAATGAGAAAAATGTTTCATCAAAACCGATCACTCCACACCTTGCCTAAACATAATGTTGATAATGGAAAGCGGTTATCGAGAATCAAAAGTTTTAGCACTGGCCTCTTTAAGATGAGTACCACTAATGCGTCGCCTCCACATCTAAAACATATGGAACAAACGACATAAGTTTAGAAAAGCACTCTAAAGAGACTAGGAAAGCTGAAACCACCTCCTTCATAAAATGTGAATCCTAATGCGTGTGCCTTACCTTCTCTGGGACTAGAAATCACCTCTAGGAGCAGCAGACTAAAGCCTAAGAGCAATACAAGGAACAATAGAGTCTCATTGCCTCTAGGAGTAGTAGCTTGAATAAAGAGAAGAAAGTAGAAGAACACCTAGGAATTTCTGTTTGAATAAGAAAGACATTTCATCTGAATGTCTTGAACCCATGAAACTTGCTAAGTCTAATGAATGTGTTGAATCTCTTTGTTTAACTTGCAAGAAATCTTTAAATTTTCAAGATGATTGTGTTTCTAAGAATGTGAATGACAAGCACATTGAAGAACGTCCCAAAAAGTAATTACACTAAGCAGTAGGAAGACTAGTTGAAAAACTTAGGCTTTACACTCTTGACAGGAACCAATGTGTATACTTTAGGGATGATATTTGGAAACCCAGGTAGAACTTTCACACTCAAGAACGGTATAATGAATGATAAACCGAATTCCACGGAACAAACCTCGTTGAGTGTGCTCGAGTTTTACCTCTAACCCAAAGGAACCTAAATCCAAACGGTTTCCACAATATTCTTTTTACATAGCTGGCGAGGTTATCGAAATTTGTCTTTGGATCGTCGACTCGGGTTGCTCCAAGCACATGACGGGAATCTGAAGCTGGCGATCAATTTCGTCGGAAATTCATGGGAACCGTGACGTTTGGAAATGATCATGTAGCGACTATCATGGGTTATGGAGATCTACCTTTTGGAAATTATTTGATCACTCGGGTTTACTATGTCGAAGGTTGGGACACAATTTGTTTCGATCGGGCGATTACGTGATGCGATTTAGAGGTTGCTTTTAGGAAAAATGCTTGCTTCGTTAGAAACTTGGATGGCGATCTCTTAGCGGGAATCGTGATACAAACTTGTATGCTATCGACATCAACAAAATGGCCTCTTCATCACCAATATGTCTTATGACATGAGCATCCGGAACACGATCACTGGTTGTGGCACGAAGGTTATCCCATCTCAATTTTGACACCATCAACAATCTTGCCAAAGACAACATCGTCAATGGACTTCCAAAGTTTAAATACACCAAGGATCACCTATGTCCATCATGCGAACAAGGAAAAAGCAAAAGAGCATCATATAAACCCAAAATCGTACCTAGTTCGGAAGCAAGGTTGCATATGTTGCACATGGACTTATGTGGCCCAATGAGAGTTGAGAGCATTAATGGGAAAAAGTATATTCTTGTTATTGTCGATGATTATTCGAGATATACATGGGTTAAGTTCACGAGATCAAAAGGCGAAGCACCGAGCATCATCATCACCTTTTGAAACGTATTCAAGTACTTCTTCAAACTCCGATGAGGGTTGTAAAATGAGACAACGGCATAGGATTCACTAATCGGAGTTAAGAACTTATTTTGAAGATGTTGGAATTACACATCGGACATCGTTGTTAGAACTCCACATCGAATGGGGTAGTTGAAAGAAGAAATAGAACTCTTGTGGAAGCTGCTCGCACAATGCTAATTTATTCTAGTGCACCGTTATTTCTTTGGGCTGATGTTGTTGCCAGCGCTTGTTTCACTCGAACCGATCCTCATCCATCCAAGATTCAATAAAACCCCATATGAGATTGTGAACAACAGAAAACAGATATCTCTTACTTTCACGTGTTTGGCGCCTGTGCTATCCGATGAGCGACGAGAAGATCTAGGTAAACCGAAAGCAAAAGGTGATATTGGAATCTTCATTGGATATTGAGATAACTCGAGGGCATTCGGGGTGTATAACGGAGAACTAGGAGGATCATGGAGGCGATGAATGTGAAATTTGATGAACTTTCACAAATGGCTTCGAGAGACTCGCTCTAGAACCCGCACTAAACCGCGGACTTACGGACACATCGATTCGGGACTCGTACCTCAAAGAGCTCAATCAACTTCATTTGACAATCCTAAAGAACAAGAATGGGAGAATTTCTTGAGTTAATGTTCGATGAATATTATGTTGGAACTTCGACAAATGCATCAAACCATCATTCATTGCACCCGCTCAAAATCATCCTCCACCACCAACGAAGATGCATCTACAATGGTGAAACCAATGCATCAACTCCATCAACATCATCTACATCTACTCCGGTTATTGCACTGTTCTACCGGCGGTTGATGAGCAAAACCAAAACCATAATGATGCAACGTTAGATGAAGACTTATTTGAAAACCCGTTTGCTACGGAATCGGTGAATCATCTTCATGCTTACGAGAACCATCTAACTCGCATCGTTTAACCAACGGTATCCTTCTACTCGAAGTGGACAAAAGACCACCCAATTGAACAAGTTATTGGTGAACCTTCAAGGCCGATTCGGGCGAGGCGTCAACTTGCTACAGATTGCGACTTGTGCATTTACCTTTGCTCAATTAGCAATATCGAGCCAAAGAACATTCGCGAGGCAATGGCAGAACCCGCATGGATAGAAGCGATGCAGGAGGAACTTCTTCAATACCGTCTTCATGACTCTTGGGAAATGGTTCCAAGACCAATTGACGTTCGCGTCATAGATCTCAAATGGTTATGGAAAAACAAAAGGGATGAAGAGATGATTGTAATTCACAACAAAGCTCCTCTTGTGGCCAAAGGATACAGACAAGAGGAAGGGATAGACTTTGAAGAGTCATTCGCGCCGGTAGCTAGACTTGAGGCAGTCAGTATATTCTTAGCCTATGCAGCTCACAAAAACATCACGGTTTATCGGATGGACATTAAGACCGCGTTCTTGAATGGAACTACGAAAGAAGAAGTGTACGTGAGTCGACGAAGGCTTCATCGACTTGGAACATCCGGACTACGTCTACAAACTCAAAAAGGCAATCTATGGTTTAAAACAAGCTCAGGGCGTGGTATGACTGTCCTCTTTTCTTATCCAAAATAATTTCACCAAAGGAACAGTTGATCCTACCTTGTTTACACAAAATGCAAAATGACATTTTGATTGTTCGATTCGTGGGCGACATCATCTTTGGGTCCACTAATCCGAATCTTTCAAAACATTTGAAAATCTCATGAAAAGCGATTTGAAATGTCCATGATGGGGAACTAAAATTCTTTCTTGGTTTACAAATACATCGGTCCCTCGTGGAATTTTTATTAATCAAGCTAAGTATGCAAGCGAGATTTTGAAAAATCATGGTATGGACAATTGTGATTCGGTTGAACACCAACGGTAACTTCACCAAAAATTGGAGCCGATTTGTTTGGGAAACCTATTGATCCGAAGAAATATCGGAGCATGATTGGTTCTCTCATGTATCTTCTTGCTAGTCGACCATATATTCATTTTTGTTTGCTTATTAGCACGGTTTCAAGCAAAGCCTACCGAACGCACCTCAAAGAGGTTAAGCGGATCTTCGGTACTGAAGACATCCATTCACATGGGACTTTGGTATCCGAAGGAATCGGTTGATCTAATTGCCTTTTCGGATCACGGACCACGCGGTGACCAAGTTCTGACAAAAGTACATCCGGAGGAGCACAATTTTGGGAGAAAAGTTAGTCATTTGGTCTTCAAAGAAACAAGATTGCCTTGCACTTTCAACCTGAAGGCGAGTATGTGTCTCTATCTGCGTGTTGTGCTCAAGTTCTATGGATGAGAACACAACTCACAGATTATGGCTTTACTTCGATAAAATGCCTATGTATTGTGACTCGAAAAGTGCCATAGCCATATCATGCAATCTGTTCATCACTCAAAGACTAAGCATATCGAGTCCGCTATCACTTCATCAAAGAGTACGTCGAAAATGGTACTGTTGAATTATTCTTCGTGAAGACAGATTACCAACTCGCGATCTATTAACTAAAGCCCTTCCAAAAGAAAGGTTTGAGTATTTAGTTCGACAATTGGAATGCGAAACCTAACCCCGAGGAGTTAGAACGTCTTCTCGATTCTTCTTGAAAATGATTTTCCAAAAAGCTTCATTGTAAATATTTTTGAAAAACAAAATACAAAATTTGAAAAACCAACAAAAGCAAAATATAAAAATATAAAATCTTTCAAAAATACAAAAACAATATAAAATCAGAAATCCAAAAATATTCTTCTACGACATGTCTCTTGTATAATCGATATTCTGTACGTATCTAGAAATGTCATTCAACAATGATACGGGCATGTACAGATGCTTGAGTGAGAGTTCTTTAATAAGTTTTCCAAAACATGTCGTTTCTCAAAATTTCTTCAAAAATGGCTTTCGTATACATCAGTACGAAACCCGGACCGAAATGATGAGTTTTGATTATTTTTCAAATCAAAACTCGTGCTTTTATAGAAAAAACAAGTGTACGCTTCAGTGCACTACATTTAAAAATGGTGAGAAATCATCATCATCTTGAGCACCTTTTCAAGATTGTTCAAAAAGATTTTCAAAATCTTTCAAAATATTTTGTGCTCAAGATAACTCCCTCTAAAACCCTTTAATTGATTATGCTTTATTAAAGGGGAGTATAAAACAAAAATGTTCCAAATTCATGCTTAAATCAAATCCGTTTGTCTCCCCAAAAGATTCTAAAATGTTGTTTAATCCGTTGATATAAAAAATATCACGCTTATGCTATTTTTGAGGGGAGAGACGTGATTAAAATGTGATCAAAAATGTTTAATGATCGTGGTTTGAATCTCATAATGAGCTCGACTCAGACGGAACCAATGAATTGACGAGGAATCATGTACCATCTCGAGAAACTTTCTATGGACTTGACCGGGACGGGTAATAATTTCAAGCTAGTTCTCTAGTGATGTAAGCGTGTCTCGAATTGGTCTAGTTCGTTTAAAGTCGATCAATTCAAAAGTGCGAACTCTACCCTCTATGTGCGATTCTGTCAAAACTTATGAGCACATGTGAAGGGGAGTGTTTACGAAAATATAAAACTCACGAGTGTTGCAAACATGTTTTCTATCATAAACACTCGAGAGATTTTCATGAAAACGGTTTTATGGCAACAATAGGACGATCATGGAGTTATAAGGTGACTAAGGATAGGAAATTGTCCTATGATCCGCCAGAGGGGAGGATCTACCAAGGACATCACAAATAGTTTGTATTAGAAGTCCTTAGGAATGATTGAAAAAGGAGGAGTAATGTGAGAAAGGAGAAAGAAGGGGTTGAAGAATTACGAAGAAATGTAAAGAAAGGGTGAAAAGAAATAGCCCTCCATAATCAACCTTAGGCGAAACGGGTTCAATACATATACTCTTGGTTGTCACTAGATGACACCGGTATTGAAGACAAAGGCGTCATGGACCCGATGACGCACCGCACTAAACCTTCTAGCCACTCAATTCCTCTCAAAAGGGATTTGTTTCATTCTCACTGGGAACCCTACATAATCTATCGACTTTCTCGTAGAGATTGTTGATATTAAAGAAGGAGACCCTCTCCCTAGTCTTCGCTCAGGAAAACCAAAATGCACTTATTGAGTCTAGAGCCACGAGATTCATCAAAAGATCTCATAGGAACACATGACATTACATCGCTTGTTGTTCATCAATAAGGGCACAAGTGATATATTATAGAGTCCTACGCAGGTCTTAGCAATCTGCCAGAACATTTATGAGAAGTTTCACATACGTGATCTTGATGATTGAATGGAAACTCCGGCCGGGTCAACATCAAGCACCACAGCAGTCACTTGGTAACTCCCGTGGATTACGCTTAGTGTGTCTCAAGCGGTCTGATCGTGGGGTGATACTTGTGTACCTCGTGACTCATCCGAGCTGTAGGTGTACCGGTATATCGTGTTATCTCACTTGTGGGACTCGGTTCGAGCGGCCTCTGTGAGAATTAGATCGTGTTTTCACACTATCTTGTTAACAACCTCGAAATTTAAACTTGTAAGTGCGGAATCCGCTTATTACTAACCCTGTTTTATGTTTTCTTCTTATGGAAGCTCCGGATCGGATGGATCGTGCGAGACTCGCCACATGCTCATACCAACAACACATGAAAGTTCTCATCAAAATCAAAGGCAACTCAAAGTTAAAGATGATTCTTCGTCAATGTCAAAGAATCTACAAAGTGTAAAGACTCGAGAACTTCATCATTGGAAACTCAAAGTCAAATAGAAGTGTGAGCATGGTGGAGAAAGGCGTGGAGATACCTTACCAGCGAAGTTGACAGCGGAACATCCACATTAATTGATCACAAAGCATGAAGGAACAAAGAATCAAGACTATTCTATATCTACACGCAAAGTTCAAGCTCAAGGAAAGTAAAGACCCAATCAAGTGGAGCATCTTTTGAATGACCACCCCTTAGGGGGAGATTGTTAGCCTTAATAGTTTTTTATTAGAAGTGATGGTCATTCATGTTTAGGAACTTTGTAACGTGTGTTAGATATCGTGCTAGAATAGTCAACGGGCTCGTGGATTGGGCTAAGCTAATTGGTTAAACGTTAGGGTATGTTAGCCGTTTGTATGCTTATATATCCCAAGCCCAATCCAAGTCCACGAAAAGCCCAAGCAAAGCCTTTAGGGTTTTAAGTTGCTTGTACTATAAATACCCCTCAAATGGTCATTTGAGGGGTGTGCTTGAAAGTGTGTGTGTGTGTGTATTTTCTCTCTCAATGAATATACAACTTATTGTTTGCATATCTTATTCACAACATATACACGGTTTTTATATAAACATCAAGTCACCATCTCTCTTAATCTTTCCTTCTTTGTTTTATGCATATGTTTGTGTTTGGGTTTCACGAGTTCTACGCATAACTTGGGTTAACGTGGGTATTTCGTGATAAGGATGATATATCGTAGTGGTCCTACAATATATATATATATATATATATATATATATATATATATATATATATATATATATATATATATATATATATATATATATATAACAATTTATATACAAAATAAATTCAAAACATCGGGTAAACTAATAATATAATTTTATAGTCTTAAATGAGTATAAAAATATATCAGGATAATTTTTGGGAGTGTCGGATCAATTGTTCAAAATAAATGATCGTGCGATAGCGTTTATTTCATAGAAAAATACACGTTAATGAAATATGCAAACCCATGCATGAACTAATATGAAATGACGTTACTGATGATGTACAGACTATCTCTAGTCTATATGAAATGTTCTCAATGATGTTTCATGAATACGCGGCTAAACCCTTACGGTTATGCGAATTTGATACTCGTAAACCTAGTTTACAAAAATGATGAATAATAATCATGAATATAAATTTTTCTCCGGGAATGAATAGTGTTTTATGAATTGTAAAATTTTGAAATAATCTCTCAACATATCAAATCGACTTCAAAAATGATGAATAGTAAAATGATGAATAGTGACCGATGAATAGTAATTCCCGAGATGAATAATAAATTTTTTTAAAGTTTGCAAAATGACCGGAAATTGAGAATTGTGACACACATGTCATCAACGTATCCAAATAAGATTATCCTAAGTAAAGATCAACTAGTTTGTGGGTAAATGAACATACCTCTAAGTTCTTTTTATGGTTTTAGAGACCATAGCCGGAAATACTTCATGAGCTTTTAAAGTAATTCTTTGTACTTAGTAGAAGGAGGTTGAGATTACTTTTGAGTTCTTCCTTGGATGTTGGCTTCATTTTTCTTTGGATAGAAATGAAGTCTTATGGAAGAGTCCTAGCAAGAAGATTTCTTTATCGAGAAATAGTTAGAATAATCTATCACTATCCAACATTTAAAATAAAATGATTTCTAAAAATATGACTTTTTGTTTTAAGAAATTTCATTCTTTGTAGTATTCAAACATACACGGATCGTATCAAGTTTTTAAAGTACAATATACTCTAAGAAACTTGGTACTAAGCTCGATACCAATTGTGGAAAACTAGAAGGGGTTGAATAGTGTTACCAATTAAAACTTCGTTTTAAACTATTTAGATCAACTTATGTCAATCAACTTAATGTATGTGTTGGATGATGATAGATAAACTATATAAATAAGTAAAGCAAAGATAAAGAGTAAGAAACCCAAAACCACGACATGAGCAATTATAGTGGTTCGGCTACAAGGACACCTTCCTTGCCCTACTCCACTCCCCGAGTTCCCCACTCGAGAGTTCGTAAGCACTACATAACACAAGCTCCTTAATGTAGCGGAGAAGCCTTCACAATGTCGCCTACTCTTTATCCGGCACAAGGCTAGACAC
This sequence comes from Chrysanthemum lavandulifolium, assembly GCA_022545495.1. Classification (NCBI taxonomy): domain Eukaryota; kingdom Viridiplantae; phylum Streptophyta; class Magnoliopsida; order Asterales; family Asteraceae; genus Chrysanthemum; species Chrysanthemum lavandulifolium. The sequence continues at coordinate 163,038,741 of CM040244.1, read as the reverse complement.
CGGGTTCTTCCACGAGGTAGAACCAAACCTATCACACTGTCGCCTACACTTTATCCAGTACAAGGCTAGATACCGAGTTCCATTACAAAGGAGGAACTACTACCTAACACTACACCAATTCATAACAACCCCAAAGGAGACACACTCCTTATTACAACAACATAAAGGATATCAATATCCTTTAACCCAATCTATCTATCTTGTACATCGATGCACCATAACAAATGTACTCCCTTGGCACCTTTCACTAATGCTCTTGATACGATCCTTCGACACCTTTTACTCATGCCTTCGATACGGACCTTTGGCACCTTTCACTAATGCCTTCGACACGGAATTTTGGCACCTTTCACTAATGCCTTCCACACGAACTTTTGGCACCTTTCACTAATGCCTTTGACACGGAATTTTGGTACCTTTCACTAATGCCTTCGACACGGACTTTTGGCACCTTTCACTAATGCCTTTGACAAGGACTTACGGCACCTTTCACTAATGCCTTCATCACAACACTTCTAGGAGGGAGGAAAGAACTATCAATAAGATCACTTCAGTTGTCTTGATGATGACGAAGCTTGGAAACTCATGGACTTTAGCTTGCTCGACTTCGAGAGGTGGTGATCTCGCCTTTAAGAGGAACCTAGAGAATCAAACAAATTGCTCACTATTTATAGGTAAATTTCTCTACTATTCCCCACACAGAGGAAACTACATAGCAAGATCCTTTGGATATGAGGTTAGAGAGTTTACAATACTGACTTCATGCATGAGAGAGTATGTGTAAATGGGGGGTACAATACAAGTAGTTGTAAACACTAGTTGTTATACATAGAGAAATTGCTCACTATTTATAGGTAAATCGACAAAACAATTCGTAAAATATAAATCTACTATTGCTTGATTAAAGTTAACATGCTTATTTGTAATAGACTTCCTTACGGATCCCTCGAACCAACCTTGTACCTGTTCATTTCATGCTTTCATCGGATCCTATGTCATCATCTTAATATGGACATCAATCCAAGGGATCCGCTAGTGATTAGCATGAATGGAAATTGCTCACACATACAAACCTACGGGTTTTCCTAGGCATTTTGAAATCGAGTGATTAGCATGGATGAATCTGGATTTTCTTTGGTTTTATATGCGGGTTTACCGCTTGTCTCATTTTTTGGGGTGCTTCTGTAATTTAATTATGGAAAATCTGAAGGTCAGGATTTGCTAACATTTTGGTATATTTATTTTTTCTCTGAATCTTGATCATGTGTTTTGATAAACCGCTTCCAGAGAGTTTTCAGAGAGATCTGTGGCGGTTTTGATTTATACATGTGAAAATAATAAGCAATGTTCTTATCCGTTGAATCGAAATACATTACAGGAAATATGGACTCCTACTTTAGACCTCATAATAAGTTAATGGGCTGAAGGACTATGGCAGCCCAATGAGTTATTGAATTTGCTTTATTTTAAAATAGGAACCGACGTAGCAGATTAGTAGTTATATATTATGAAATGACTTATCAAAAAAGTAGGAAACGATTATAACAAACAATATATGACATCATCGTATAACTTAAAATTTTGTGAAGTGTCATTATGAAGTCACTAAAATAAGGTGAAATTTAAAAATCTTTTCATTTATTATAGAGTAAACTCCAAAATACATCCATGTGGTTTACTCTGTTTCGCACCATACATCCCTCTCGCAAAAGTTTCAACAGATACATCACTCCGTTAGTAAAAGTTAATCTATATACATCCCTCAGTTAAAATAAGGACTAACGGTGCAAATTATTTCTCCGTTATCTCATAACGAGATATAATATATTTACATTGTTAGTCCTCTGGGTTAACGATATTTGCATCGTTAGTCCTTTTTAATGTTTTCGCCCGGTTTTTTACGTTTTTGTCCGTTTTTTACGTTTTCGTCCGTTCTTTTACGTTTCTTCTGTTTTGTCCCTTTTACGTTTTCTTCCGTTTTTTGTTTTACGTTTCCGTCCGTTTATTTACGTTTTTGCCCCCTTTTTCACGTCTTCGTCCGTTGTTTTTTACGTTTTCTTCTTTTTTTTACGTTTTCGTTCATTTTTTTTACGTTTTCGCTTGTTTTTTTACGTTTTCGTCAGCTTTTATACGTTTTTGTCTTTTTTTTTTTTTACATTTTCTTCGGTTTTTTTTACTTTTTCGACCATTTATAAACGTTTTTGCCCCTTTTTTTTACGTTTTCGTCTGTTTTTTACGTTTTCATCCGTCTTTTTACTTATTCGTTCGTTTTTTTATGTTTTCTTATGTTTTTTTACGTTTTCGTCCCTTTTTTACGTTTTCGTCCATTTTTTTTACATTTTCGTCTATCTTTTTACGTTTTTCGTCTTTTTGTTTTATGTTTTCGTCTGTTTTTTATGTTTTCGTTTACTTTTTTCACTTTTTTATCTGTTTTCATACACTTTATTCGTTTTCGTCGATTATTCTTATGTTTTTATCCGTTTTTATCCATTTCATACATATAATATGTATGAAAACAGATAAAAATGTATGAAAATGGATCAAAACGTATGAAAATGGAAAAAAAAATGTTTCTTTATCGATTTTAAATCACAATTTTGACCTCTTTTCAAACAGAAATCGTGATTTAAAATCAATAAAGAAACGTTTTTATCCATTTTCATACGTTTTTATCTAATTTCATACAATTTTATCCGTTTTCATACATATTATGTGTATGAATTGGATAAAAACGGATAAAAACGTAAGAAAAATGGATGAAAACGGGGAATAATCGAGGAAAATGAAATAAAAGTGTATGAAAATAGATAAAAAGTGAAAAATAGATTTAAAACGTTAAAAACATACGAAAAGCATAAAAATGCACTAAAACGTAAAAGATAAACGAAAATGTAAAAATGGACGAAACGAAAAAAAAGTAAAACGTAAAAAACGGATGAAAAGGTAAAAAACAGAATAAACGTAAAAAAACGAATGAAAACGAAAAAAGGACGAAACGTAAAAAGGCAAAACATAAATAAATGGACAAAACGTAAAAAAGCGGACGAAAAAACATATGAAATGTAAAAGGGACAAAACGTAAAAGGTAGACGAAAATGTAAAAAGAGCTAAAACGTAAAAAATGTAAGAAACGAAAAAGCGAAACGAAAAAAGAGGACGAAACATAAAAACTGACGAAAACATAAAAAACGGACGAAAACGTAAAAAAAAGGGCAAAAACGTAAATAAACGGACGAAAACGTAAAAAAGGAATAAAAACGTAAGAAAACGTACAAAAACGTAAAAATACGGACAAAAACGTAAAAAACGAACGAAAACGTTAAAAAATGGACAAAAACGGACGAAAACATTAAAAAGGTCTAACGGTGCAAATACCGTTAACCCAGAGGACTAACGGTGTAAATATTTTATATCTCGTTAGGAGATAACGGAGAAATAATTTGCACCGTTAGTCTATATTTTAACTGAGGGATGTATATAGGTTAACTTTTACTAACGGAGTGATGTATATGTTGAAACTTTTGCGAGAGGGATGTATGGTGCGAAACAGGGTAAACCACAAGGATGTATTTTGGAGTTTACTCTTTATTATATATACATAGATATATAATCTAAACCCAAATCCATAATGGCATCTAGTTTGATCTAACTGTGAGGTTAACCCAAGTTCATGTAGTTTTTTTTTTTTTTTTTTTTTTTTTTTTATTATTTTTTTAAATTAACGTTTTTTATTTTATTTTATTTTAAATTCTTGTTTTTTTTTAAGTTCACGTTTTTTTTAATTCACATTTTTTCTCTTTGCTTTCATACATTTTCTTCTGTTTTCATACGTTTTCATCTATTTTCGTTATTTTTCAACCGTTTTCATACGCTTGCGCCCGTATTCATACGTTTTCGTTCGTTTTCCTCTGTTTTCATCAGTTTTCTTCCATTTTTGTCCATTTTCATACCTTTTCGTCTGTTTCAGACGTTTTTTTACCCTTTCATACGTTTTTGTCCGTTTCATACGTATTCGTCCGTTTTCTTACGTTTTCGTCCATTTTCATACGTTTCTAACTATCACAAGTGATATTTTGTGATATTCAGAATATCACTATCACTTGTGATTTTCTGAATATATCACTTGTCATTTTCTGAATAATCACTTTATGATATTCTGAATATCACTTTGTGATATTATGAATATCACTTTGTGATATTATGAATATCACTTGTGATTTTATGGATATCACTTTGTGATATTATAAATTTCACTTGTGATTTTCATGTTACAAAACATTAGTTGAAAATTACTTGTGATATTCAGAATCACTTTTGATATTCTGAATATCATAGAATATAACTTGTGATATTCTGAACATCACTTGTGATATTTAGAAACGTATGAAAACATTTAAAAACGGACAAAAAGTAAGAAAACGAACAAATATGTATGAAAACGGACGAAAACGTATGAAAGCGTAAAAACACGTATGAAAACGAACATAAACGTATGAAGACTGACGAAAACGTATGAATAAGAGACGTAAATGTAATAAAACGGACGAAACCATAAGAAAATGGGCAAAAACGTATGAAAACGGACAAAAAGAGATGAAAACGTACAAAAATAAACGAAAACATATGAAACCAAAGAAAAAAACGAATTAAAAAAAAAACGTGAATAACATGAATTAAAAAAAATGAATTTAAAAAAAAAATCTAAATAATAAAAATGACAAAAAGACAAGAAAAATATATGGACTTAAGTTTATCTATTAAATATTAAATTAATTTTACCATTAAATCAAACAAAATAAATGTCGTTGATTTATCTCTTGATAAACATCAAAATAAAAATAAGCATTTAAACTTTTCTCGTCATTATATATTTTATAACTCATCTAAATGACAATAATGCTATAAAGAACCAGTCTTCTCGTGGTTCACATGTAGATAACGTTCCATTATTACATAAAGTTACGACTGCACTAATTCTAATTATTTGAAAAGAGGACCCAAATGTTGCCAATAATGACTTCGGATATCTTTGTATATGAATATGAATGTAAATTTCGTTTTTCACGTTTTATTATTTTTAAGAAAAACATAAGTATTAGATAGATGCATAAAAAACTTGCAAGAAGCATTACATGCTCTCAAACATGATCTAAACAAACAAAACACAATATCACTAAGAGCACACACAAAGGTAACGCCCTAACGGCGTTTTTGCGCAAAATAACGGCGTTATGCCGTTATTACCCTTGGACCTCCGGCGTTATTTCGGAGTTAGTCCTTCCCGCTAACCCCCGTTTTTTTTTTTTTTTTTTTTTTTTTTTTTTTTTATCATTTATGCCCTAAATGAGGGTTGTTTTGTAAATTGTTGGGAATGTTATTGATGTTATTGGGACGTTATTGTTGTGGGTGTTTTTGGGGACGTTAACGTTAAACGTTAAAGTTCGATGCGGCTACCGACGTGAACCAAGTTATTGGTGTTATAGTGTTACGATTGGGAGTGCTCTAAAGAAATCCACACGATAGAGCTATATAATCATATGTTGTTGAAAGCTTTGTTAAGAAAAACAAATTAGATAAGATCATGTTGGATTCTAAACTGTTTGCTAATGAATTCGCATAATCAGATATAGGTGGCTTGATATGTTGTGATCACAAAATGAATAATTTAAGAAGGGTGAAACTATAAGAACCACTGCCCACATTTCACAATCAATAACCTCTTAAACTTCTCTATTTACGGTATAAAACAGTTTTTTTATTAGTTTATGTTCCATATCTATTGTATGCTTTATCGTATTAAACTTTATATTTCGTGTTTCAAACCTTTAGTTTTATAGTTTTTTTAATATAAAAATAATTATAAAATTATAAATAAAAAATAAAAAAACCAATAAATATAAAGGGGTATTGTTGGTGTTTTAAGGGTACAAATAACTCAACCTTTTTAAGAGAATCTCTAATGCAAAAATTAATAATAGCCTTTTACTATTTTAAAAAGTTTTTTGAGAGAGTTTTTAGCATTGCATTTAATGCTTTTTGAAAAACTATTTACAGAAGTTTGATATACTTCAAGTCATTCTTTAAAGTCTTGGCTATTAATTGTGATATATATTTAATGAATTAAATGCATCAAGTCTTTAAAAATTTGATGTAGCTCACTATATTTATTTTTGCTATAAAAAGCCAAACAATAGGGGAAAAAAAAAAGAAAAAACACCTGCACATCTTGCAGCTCACCTCTCATCAACACTATCGTAAAATCCTAAGCAATTTAACCATTTTCCATGGCAACTGAAGTCACGACTGCAACAACATGTGACAAGTCATGTTTTGTAGACTATATGCTACTAAGCCCGAAAGACGTCGGATTATGGGATCTCATAAAGCTTTTGTTCTTCAAAAATATTGGAAAAAGAAAGTTCATCGATTGTCATGACGGGAAAGTCGAAGAAAGCTTTCCACAACGCTTTGTTATCTTCATATCCATAGTGGCTCAAAAGGTTCTTCACTTAGTTGACAAACCATTGGGTTGGGTTGGTTCAGCCTTCGAATTCTGGCCCAACTTTAAGCATGCCAACGGAGGATTTTTCAAGCTTCTTATAAATGTCATTATAGGTTTTATTCTATCTTCGTTCTTTATTCAACCATTTACGTGTTTTATATTTTATCATAGAAAGAAAAGCTGATGCGAACTAAAAATTTCCTGACTTTTGGTTGCATGACTTTCATCCTCATACTCGTACTTTGAACCAATTAACGATCAATGTTGATGAAATGGATAGAACCATCTTTTGAATGTTTGGCCCTCAACATGCAAAACATATAACTTATTCTAATACTAATCGGTAATATAGTGGGTAATCGTCATATCTAGATCAACCGGAGCTAGGAAGTATTGTAGAAGAAGCAAAATTTGTTGTTGAAAAAAACTTACACTAATATATATTTTGCATTGTGGCAAATTCAGTTACCTTCATGTTCTGAAAATAATCACACTAGATTTTTTTCAATGTGAAATTAGGGTTGTTTCAGTGTATCTGTTAAGTACTTTACAAGATTTCCATTGATTTGATTAGATATCCTGGAGTTTATATCACTTTTGAATTTTGATATTTTTATTCAAAATATTAATTATATATATTTTTTCCTAAAAACATAATTATTTTGAGAAATGACATATCCTAAGCAAAAACAAAGTATAGCAAATAGGTAAATAAAATTAGCGAGTGAAACATGCCTTATTTTACTATAGAAATAAATGATACGATTTTCTTGTAATTAATGAAAAATTAACTACATCCTCCAACTAAAGTTTGATTTTAAATCTTTGGTCATGCCATATATTATTGCTCATCACTTTCATCCAGCGCTTTCGCTTATGCTCAAATCGAATGATAATGACACTACATGCTAGAGAAAATAAGTGATCAATTATTTTAATGGACACACTTTTTATTCCGCTTTTAGAAAGTAAACAAAACAAAATATTTTCTAATACAGAAAATGGTGCTACCTAATAATGAGTCACCAATTCTGTCTGCGATTGGGCTATGGGACATACGCAGGATTTAGACGGTAGAATTAATCATGAAGATCCTAGATATACAAGTGCACTCGCTATTATGGTCAAGCTAAATCGCTTATGAGAACGAAGCCTATATCAAAGAAACAGTCGAGAAACATTGGAAGGTAAGCAAGTATATAAAGACCAAATGTGGTCCCCTGGTATTATTATTACAAATAAAGTATTTTTAGTACACTTTACTAGTGGAAAACAAGTCACTAAAGGTGTTTAGATGTTTAATCGACATGTATAATGTGTCAGTGTATGTCTTTAGTCATGGCTTCTTGAGTCACTTCATTTAAGTAATATCTGATGAAAAAGAAAAGCTAACAATAAACCTTCAAACTGATTGCAGATGGAGTTCTTGGGGTTCTTCAACTGTTGGAATGGCAAGTAGTCTTGGAGTGATTACTCTATTATAATGAATTTATTAATTAGTAAGATTAATATATACGTCATTAAGTTAAAAGTGACTTAATTGGATCTATTTCAGATTATGAAGAGGATTATACGACACAAGCGTTCATGTGGAGTGATAAGACCGGGGATACTGAACTCATAGGTGTTGCTTTTAGAGGCACGTCACCTTTCAACGCTAGAGACTGGTCCTCTGACGTTGATCTTTCTTGGTACCATCTCCAGGGTAAAGGCAAGGTACATGCCGGTTTCTTGAAAGCCTTAGGATTACAAAAGAGTAATGAAAGGCCTTTTCCTGATGAGCTCCAAATAGACGATCTAAAGCCATACGCTTACTATGCGATTAGACAAAAGTTTCTAGAGCGTCTTGCAAACAACCCAGATGCCAAAATTTTGATAACAGGGCATAGTTTAGGAGCAGCTTTGGCTATCATGTTTCCAGCCATTTTGGCATACCATAAACAAACATATTTGTTAAAGAAAATTGAAGGGGTGTATACGTTTGGTCAACCTAGGGTCGGAGATCGTCAATTTGGTGAGTACATGAAAGATGTGCTGGAAACTCATGGCATGAGATACCATAGGTTTGTTTATTGCAACGATTTGGTTCCTAGAGTGCCTTTTGATACTTCTGATGTCTACTTCAAACATTTTGGTCGTTGTCATTATTACAATAGCTTCTACAAGGGACAGGTATGCAAAATTTGCACAACACCTTAGCTTTGCAACCAAATATGACACTAGAACTAAACCGTAAAGATTATTTATTTATTTATTATTTTTTTTTTTTTTTTTGAGTAGGTGCTCACTGAAGAACCAAATAAGAACTACTTCTCGATGCTTGCTTTAATACCCATGTTTGCTAACGCAATTTGGGAGTTGGTGAGGAGCTTCATTATTCATTTTCAAAATGGACCGGAGTATAGCGAAACATTCACTTGTCGAGTTTGGAGAGTGTTCGGACTTTTAATTGCAGGATTACCGGCCCACGGGCCACAAGATTACGTTAACCTTACTAGGTTGGGTCCACGAGAAACCTTCATGATTACATCACTTGATCAATCAACCAACGGTGTCGTGTAGAGCCACTAAATGGGAGTAACAAACCGATTAAAATATTGCGATATATATATATATATATATATATATATATATATATATATATATATATATAGGGAGAGTTAACGTGAGATCAAACTTAAAGTTGTAAAAATAAGATCAAGTCTAAAACCTACTAAAACATTTATAAACAACAATTTTAGCAATAATACACATAAAATAATATTTTAATACAAATTAAAATTTTAGCAATTAATAACCAAATGATACATGAGTTTGAATTAGTGATACACCGATACACATTACACTAATAAATATTCCAAAACCCGATACACATACAAAACTCGATACACATTACACTTCTAATCAAAGTGTATCACCTAGGTTTCAGAAATTTAAAAAGAAATCTATCGAAACTTTAACAATTTTAGTTGTAGTTAATTAAAATATATTTTTGTTATAAGGAGAGTGTCGCTTGTAAAATTTTAGTTGGATCTTATTTTAACAACTTTAAGGTTGATCTTATTTGATCTATATTCTATATATATATATATATATATATATATATATATATATATATATATATATATATATATATATATATATATGTTGTGAGTTATCGCCACAAAATTGGGGACTACTTAACGATGTCACTTGTGCATTGTCCAAAGAAATAATTTTCTAGAAATTGTTGTAAGGTAATTCATAAAACTTTAAGAATTAAGGTAGAGTATGGATGTAACTTGTAAAATGTGGTCAAATAGAATAAGGGGCAAGTTATTCGGACCCTTTTATAAGGAGGGTTTTCAATCATTGCATGTATTATCGGTTTGTACGGTGTGCATCGCGAGTTGTACAGTTTGACTCTCCCTAATGTGACAACATAGAGATGGTCTATATAACATATCCCATAGAATAATAATGATATGGATAAACATAACAATTTCTTATAGATAACTAAACTTTACTTCAATTCTTTTGTAAGAGTTTTAAGAGTCATAACATCCCCAACATCAAAAATTGGTGTCACATCAATATTACATCAGTATTCTCACTTTTAACACCAACACTAAAAAATACTCCATCACTCATAACACCATTAACACCACTCTTTTGAGACACACCATTTTATTTTATTTTTTATTTTTCAAACAATATAAATTTCATTAATTTAAATAAAATACAATACCAAACTTAAAAAAAAAAAAATTAAATACAATACAAAACTTAAAAAAAATACAATAACTAATTTTGTTGGTTTTGTTGTTGTCGATATTTGTACATTATTTCTTATTTTTGCATTTTGATGAGGAGGGTTTGGTCCACCGACAAATCGTCTATTGGAGTCCGTAGAAACTTCAATTCTTCCATTTTTAGTATGCCCTCATTTTTCTTCCTCGACGCCTTGTACACCAGACTCCCATTTAATCCGAAACTCATTTTGCATAAAATTACTAAATTCAAACGGGTTACTTCCTGCGGTGCTCAACGAAGTTTCGATATAGTTTTTTTTAGGGACGTGGTTTTCCTGGGGACGGAGTTTCACATCATCTCCGAATAGCTCTTTATGCCCAATGAGATCAACCGGATCAACGGGCGTGGGCGCATCCCATTTGGAGTGTTTTTTTAAAGAATTTTCACGCGTCTTCTTGAGCAAACTGTCTTCCTCCTTTTACCTCTTCACGATATGCGTTTCTAACACAGTTCACAAAATCAAGCTCGTTTTTCCACTACGACCACCCATACGTTGGAAAATTTTATACATTGCATTGATCTTTTAGCAGTTATGGTTCAACGTATGCCACTTACTTTTCAATATGTCCTTGTTACGTTTTTTGAAATTAGTTTTGTTAAAGTCGTGGAGAACCTTGTACCAAAACAAATCGTTGTTTTGGTCGGCTCTGAGTTTGTTATCCCCAGAAACAGCAACATAACACGAGGCTAATAACGTTTCCTCCGACGATAGCCAATGAAAAGAACAAGTTAAGGTTTCGGTTTGGGGTTCATTTTCGGTTTTGGGTTTCAAGTCTTTTGCACATTTTGCCGAGAGTTTTCCTTTTCTTTGGAACTTTTGGGTTTCGGTTTCGGTTGGTGGTTGTGGTTGTGGTTGTGATGTTTGTGGTTGTGCTGTGTAAGGTGGTGGTGGTGGTGGATTTTGTAGTAGATTTTGTGGAAAACTAGAATGGGGGTTGAATAGTTTTACTAATTAAAACTTCGTTTTAAAATATTTAGATCGACTTGTGTCAATCTATTAAGATGTGTATGTTGGACATTTATAGATAGATATATAAATGTGTAATGAAATATAAAGAGTAAGAAGCACATAACCACGACAAGAATATTTATAGTGGTTCGGCTACAAGGACACCTTCCTTGCCCTACTCCACTCCCCGAGTCACCTACTCGAGAGTTCGTAATCACTACACGACACGAACTCCTTATGGCGGAGAAGCCTTCACAACGTCGCCTACTCTTTTTCCGGTACTAGACTAACCACCGGGTTCTTTCACAAAGGAGAACCACACCTACCACAACATCGCCTACCCTTTATCCGGTACTAGGCTAAGTACCAAGTTCCATTACAATGGAGGAACTACTACCCAACACTACACAACACCTAACCCCAAAGGAGACCCACTCCTTTTCACGACACCATCAAGGATATCAATATCCTTGGAAACAAACAATAACTATTTGTATAACGATGCACCTCATCGATTATACGACCTTGGCATCCTTCACTAATGCCACTTGATTTGACTCCTAGGCATCTTTCACTAATGCCCTTGACACGAACGCTTGGCACCTTTCACTAATGCCTTCGTCTTGGTACCTTTCACTAATGCCTTCGTCTTGACTCCTTTAGCAGTCTTCACTAATGCTTTTGACACGGACGTTAAGCACCTTTCACTAATGCTTTCGTCTTGACTCTTTCGGCATCCTTCACTAATGCATTGGACACAACACTTCTGTGGAGGAAGAAAGAAATATCAACAAGAGAACCTCAGTAGTCTTGATGATGACGAAGCATGGCAACTCATGGACTTGAGCTTGCTTGACTTCAAGAAGTGGTGATCTCGCCTTTAAGAGGAACCTAGAGAATCACACAAAAACAAAAGACAAACTACATAGAAAGATCCCTTAGGATATGTGGTTAGAAGGTTACAATACTTGAGGAAAGTATGTGTGGGAGTGGCAACCCAAAAGGAAGCAATTGCTCACTATTTATAGAAGAAAATCAACTACTGTTCCACGGATCCCTCACTTGAAGGATCCGTCCAGTTTAATACTGGGGATCCGTGGGATGCTCCCTTTTGCCCATGGGTTTTAGGTCATGGGTCATGGGTTATGGATCATGGGTATCCAAGTAGATACAATGTATCTCCAAGATGAAATGCGCATCTAGTCCATGGTTCATGGATTAAAACTATGGGCCATGGATTAAAACCATGTATGACTTAAGCATGATGTCATGCAATGGGTTATGGGTCAAGTTCCATGGGTATGGGTCATGGAATTTGGGTTGTACTCAACAACATTCAACGTATTTGGTCAATTGGTCAAATACTTAAGTTTCTACCGAATTGTATTACCCATTATAATACATACTAGTTATGTATATATTTTCCCAATATGTAAACACTAGTTGTTGTACATATGTATTACTAAATCATAAAATCACTTATACTTGTTTTAGTGTTTTATGTGAAAACGTAAGTGTGTTAGGAAACTATTGGCTCAAACCATTTACGTATTTTATTTGTTTCGTTAAAATGATTTTACGTTTGTTATCAACAAAACATTAGAAGATCGTAAAATATAAATAAACGTTTTTACGGCTTATTTGTATTAACAATCTCCCCCTTTTTGTTGATGACAAAACATAAAATTATTTTAAGGAAAAACTAAAATTCGTAAAAGAGCGTCGAAAAGAAACTAACACAATGTTTTAAGAAAAACATGTAAAGGGAAAAAAAATATAGAGCAAGTGACGGGAAGAGTTCTCGTCTTAACTCCCCCTTGACGAGTCCATTCATTTGTGAGGGCTTCGAGTAAATAAAAACTACTAAGCTAATGTATTGCAACTATGTTTGCAAATGGTTTCGTCTTAGTGACGATAATGCTCCCCCTGGATGATTGCAACCTTGCAAAGGGACGTAACGGAATGTAATCCATATGAGGATTATATTACAAATTGTTTTGCAAAGTATGGTTTGACACAAAGCTCCCTTTAGCTTAGGGTGTCACAGTCTTCATGTGTATTTTGAAAATCTACAAAACAAAGGTTAGAAAACAAGTATATAGTGCATAATTTCCTGCAAATAAGACTCAAGTTTGTAGAAAATTGGTCTTCATTGCACGGATCCCACTTCCCTCCTCGAGGATCCGTCAGGCAAAGTTTAGAATCCGTCTATCTCGTTAATGATTTCAAAGAATGGTGATGTAACAAATAATGTTATCATCAAAGTGAGCAACAAACATATACCCAAAGCAATATGACATATAAACTATCATTTAATAAAACATAAGAGACAATCAACAAATCTCTAAAAATAAGAGAATGACTTTGTAACACCCCAAAATGGTTTGCAATGAAGAAAAGTTTTGGGATGCTACTCAATGGATCATAACACAAAGTGAAAAATAAAGATTTTTCTTAAAAGATTTCATTTATTGAAGTAAAATGGAGTTTACAAAGTTTGAATTGTTGCGAAAATGGCCCATTAACAAAGTTTGGTCCCCATACGTAAATCGTAGTCATCTATGACCATGCCATGCCAATGCCCAAGCGCTCTAGAGTTAGCTATCGCTTTTCATCCCGAAAATACATGCTAAAAGTCAACACAATGGTTGAGTGAATTCATAGGTTTAGTAAATAAGCATTGATCACAAGATTTTCAAGTTTTAAAGATAAGCCATGGGCTACGTTGTTATACGCCCATAAAAGATAGTTGATATTATTGCACTAAGCTCATGACACCAAACTAACCTGCACACCTAATTCCCGGTGTAAGTAAATAAAATTGCCCTCCGAGATGTAATAGCCAATTACATAGAGATACCAATATAGTGCGCCGGTTATTTCGATAACCGAGTCTGGGTCACAATTCCCATAGTACTATCCACGATATTTATGCTCACTCGCAAGTGATTAATGGTTCATTATGTAGGGACTTTGGCAAACAACTTAGGCGAGTCATAATATCAAGAGAACAAGAAGCGCTTTTCAAGCAATTGTGATCATAAAAGCAGAGTAGCATGTATTCTCCCCAAGGAGTTTATAAAATGCAGTTAAAAGAGTAAAAGGGCTATGAACTCACCTTGATACGAGCAACGCAAGAATCACAACTAATAAGACTGGCATCAAAGAGCAAGCACAACCAAATCATGAAGGAAGGAACGTCGATATCCAAAGAGTACAAGTACAAAGGTACTATATCGTCATGACCTAATAGTATACGTATTATCTCAAAATACGTCTCAAAAAGTAAAATAATATAATATCCGAAAGACAACGTGTCTTAGTTTTCGTGGAATACTCGCGTCAAATGTTTGTTTAAAAGTATAATATATCGTATCACAAAAGTTTATCATTAATGTTTCGTGTGGTGGTAAGAAGACAAGGCTCGACAAGTAACTCACGACAAATATAACTCACACTAAAGCGTAATGTATATCCCCATACATTATAAGAATAGTCAAGTAGTTTTGACCAAGACTCAAGAACACACCAAAGCATAAAACATATATAAGGGAACTAAACAAGTAAGAATCATCTAGCAATAAAACAAGCAAATGGTTTGAGCCTTAGGCATTTATAAAAAACTCTAGATAGTTTAGAAAAGTCAATTAGACTTTATAAGAAACTATAATTATAATAACGTTTCATAATTTTTATAAAATTGTTGGGTTTTATATAAATAAAAGGATTTTCAAATAGAAGTATAAGTTTAATAAGTTTTTATAAATTCCGATATGATGCGTCCGCTTATACAATATTTTCGTGTTAATAGACTTTATTGAAAACTTGATTTTTAAAACAATATATCCCATCGATTTATAATTAAACATGTGTTCTAGTTAATTACTCCAACCTGCTTCAATAATAACTTAACTAAATAGTTTTAGTAGTTAATCAAATTTTTAGATTATGTATTAGTTATTGTTTTGCCACTTATCATTAGTTTCATCTCATATATTGGTCCATACGAGTAGAGTCTAATTTATCACCTCCGTCTCGAGTCCAAATAGTCCGATATAAGTCCAATATACGTAAAGTTCAATAGCAAGTGTCAACCACGAGTTACCGAAACGTACCAATGATAACCGAGTTACAATAATTTAATAACCGTGTTAATTCGCTCACTCGATATCAGAAATTATTAACCATCGACTTTATACCAATTTGCTTTAATAAACACCAAACACAGCTTCAAACCAATCCGAACAACAAATTAACTCGACACCCATTTATAACCACGTTTACCACACGAATCATCATTATAACATTTTTCTTATCCCACAAATCAGTTTCTGGAAATGTTTTACACCACACGAATCATAACAAAATACTTTTTCCAGTTTATCCACACGAATAAATTTCCAAAACAGGTTTTTAATCCATCTCTATCACACGAAAACATTGATAGATTGTTTTTAATCCGGTTTTGATTCCACGAAAACATTAACAACAACAATACTAAGATAAACAACGTGGGTACTCGGCTTACCATAAAACGATAGAAAAGAGAGATAAATGGCGAGGGATACTCGGCTGAGGAGCCGATTCACGGACCAAAACACAACAATCATCGCCTGATCATGACCCGTTTCAAACTTATACCCGATCTTCTAAAACACGATTCAAGGTAGCGGCTACGATGGTGGAGAGGTGGTGGTAGGCTCTCGGTGGTGACCCCAACGACCTAGCATCTTTAATACTCGTTTTAGGCTAGAAACCCTAGATATTCGAATCTTGTTTTCAAGATCTAGGGCGCGTTTAAGGGATTTACAGCGCGTGTAATACATAGAAATGACCACAAGGACCAGATCTATATTTTAATATGGGAGGTGTATTTCTCCGGCGGCGCACGGCGGCGCGTGGACGGCGGCAGTGGTGGCCGGAGTAAAATTCCGGTGACCGGATATTATAAGAGAGAGAGAGAGTTTTAATTTAGTGTGAGAAAGTTTTTGAGTAGAATGAGTTAGGAGGGAGAGTGATGGGGTTTTTATACTCGGAAGGACCTCTTTGCCAACTTTCAAACTTGAGGGTAAGGTGGATGAAAATATAACAGGACCATTCTTGTAATTTCCAAAGAACTTTTATAAATATTAGGTTCGGACACATTCGGAGGAGTAAACGCTCGATAAAAGTTACGAGACTTACGCCAACACGCTCGTAATAATTTTTCCAATAAACCGAGTATTTACACGACTATTTTCTCGCAAATCGATAACAAACGAATCCGTATGATTAATAGGTTTATGGTTGTTCCAGACACGTTGTGTCTAATTTTCACGCTTCGCGATATAGATCTCTGCTTTCACGCCAAATGAGCTCGTGAAAGTTTATAAATGAAAATGCATTTAATTTTATCGAAAACGAATATCCGAAAAGTACGAGTGGTTACGATTCCTCCTTAACGGAATCGCCCTCGCGATTCAATTCGAAGTTATCCGTTAGATTTGAAAAGAGATATAGTTACTTTCTCAAGATTCAATTTTCACGCTCTCACGCCGACCGGACATTTCTTAAAGTTTCATTGATCAAGAAGTTAGGAAAACGACTCTCCTCAAGTCGCTTGATTTCGCGATTCACGATTTCGATAGGTTTCTCAAGATCGCCTAGGCTCGTCGATATGGATATCTTCCAGAAGGACAACAATTTCTTCAACCGCGGGCTTTATCTCAAATTACGCACATGTAAACGGCATGAATAGCTAAGTTCTAGCGGTAGCTCAAGTCTCTAAGCCACTAGTCTAACTCTAGCAAGAGTCTTAACAAGGATCAACACAACAAAGATTAAACTTTCCACGTTTACTAAACGTATCACACAATCCATGGTGAGATTTAAGCATAGCTTCGTCTCCAATCATGGAATCTCCGAGATTTCCATCATTTTCAATCACAGCCCCATCGACGACCGCAAGCAATTTGCATTCTGCTTTTGATCCGAACAAATTCGTGATAGAAAGTTGGGCATGTACGTTTTGAGAAGTTTTAAAAGTTTATGAGCATGATTCGGTTGTTAAGGTTATGCTTCTCGAAGGTGGGGGTATATATTAAAAAAATTTAAAAATATAGAGCCTTTAAAATTTTAGGAGAGAACTTGATGTATGTAAAGAAAATTGCTAAATTTCAGCTTTTGTGATGAAAACTTGTTAAATAAGGTCTTAGGCGACAACATGGAATCGGTTCCAAGTTGAAGGTTTTTATGTGAATTCAAAAGTTGTTTCGCAATTTCAAATAATTTTGAAATACCTTAACTTTTGTAGATGATGGATGAGTTTGTTCCTTAGCAATTAAAATATTTATTGTTTTCAAACAAAGCGCGATTTTCACTCCGAAAATTTGGTTTATTTACAAAAGAAAATATCGGTTATCCTTTAATTTTTTTTTTTTTTTTTTTTTTTTTTTTGTTTTTTTTTTAGAGGAGTAAATAGTTTGTAAGAAAATTGCAGTAAAGTTTATGAAAAGGTTTGTAAAACCACTTTATTGAGTAAGAAAGAAACCTTTTTTATAATTTACAGTTTAATAATAAATCTTAGTTGTGGCTTGGTGTTAAAGCAACAACTTAGTAAGGTGATTTTAAAACAGCTTATATAGTGATAGAAAAAAAAAGCTTAACAATGGTAGTGAAGTATTTTGGTAAGACACAATTCAGATTATAACATAACACGTGAAATGATTTGTAAAATAGCTTACAAGAAAACAATTTATCGTTTGTCAAATAATAGAAGATTTCGTACTTCAATTAATATCAAGATGGTTTATAGGTTGGTGATATAATAGTCAGTAAAGTAAAGGCGAATAGTCTGTGAGATAAGCGTACCAAGTCTTATGATTTTAAATAAGACAGTGGCTAAAATAGCTCACCAAAAGGGTAGAATAGTTTATAAGACCGTAATATAACTTGCAGAAAAATTTTGTAATATAGTTTACGAATTGCTATCGCCATTGTTTGTTGTTTCATAGTAAGGTAATTTATCGGTTTATCACTCTATAGAGAATAGTTTGCAAAGCATTAATAAGGTCATTGTTTATGAAGTATGAGTAAGGTTGTAATTTTTGGTTTAATGGCACAATAGTAAGACCTTTTGGAAAAATGACCGTGAAGTGATTAGTAAAATAGTTGGAAGTAGTTCACGTTAGATAACGACGAGGTTTATTATTTCATAAGAGGGTAGTAGGACTGACGCTAATATTTCAAAGGGGTGAGTGGAAGATTAGGATCCGCTTCCGAAAAATGGCTTGAGTTGCAAGTTGACTCTTGGTATATTTTAGATCTTTTAGTCGCTCATTTATTATTTATTTTAGCGAAGGGTTCCCTTTGTAGATGTCGAGGTGTGGTTCCTAGAATGGCTAGAGATGTAATCTGGTTCATCGCTTGAGTACGAGTTTTAGGGTAGATGTGACACTGTTATCGCAATAGATGACGAGATTACTTCAATCTCAACGTATGAGAGAATAATGATAGGGTGGGGTTATGAAGACGTGGGTTGCAATGATCCCGTAATAAAGGTTTAATGATCCAGTAACGAAGACATTAACAACAACAATACTAAGATAAACAACGTGGGTACTCGGCTTACCATAAAACGATAGAAAAGAGAGATAAATGGCGAGGGATACTCGGCTGAGGAGCAGATTCACGGACCAAAACACAACAATCATCGCCTGATCATGACCCGTTTCAAACTTATACCCGATCTTCTAAAACACGATTCAAGGTAGCGGCTACGATGGTGGAGAGGTGGTGGTAGGCTCGGTGGTGACCCCAACGACCTAGCATCTTTAATACTGCTTTAGGCTAGAAACCCTAGATATTCGAATCTTGTTTTCAAGATCTAGGGCGCGTTTTAGGGATTTACAGCGCGTGTAATACATAGAAATGACCACAAGGACCAGATCTATATTTTAATATGGGAGGTTTATTTCTCCGACGGCGGCGTGGACGGGCGGCGATGGTGGCCGGAGTAAAATTCCGGTGACCGGATATTATAAGAGAGAAAGAGAGTTTTAATTTAGTGTGAGAAAGTTTTTGAGTAGAATGAGTTAGGAGGGAGAGTGATGGGGTTTTTATACTCCTGGAAGGACCTCTTTTGCCAACTTTCAAACTTGAGGGTAAGGTAGATGAAAATATAACAGGACCATTCTTGTAATTTCCAAAGAAACTTTTATAAATATTAGGTTCGGACACATTCGTGAGGAGTAAACGTCGATAAAAGTTACGAGACTTACGCCAACACGTTCGTAATAATTTTTCAAATAAAACTGAGTATTTACACGACTATTTTCTCGCAAATCAGATAACAAACGAATCCAGATGATTAATAGGTTTATGGTTGTTCCGGTACACGTTGTGTCTAATTTTCACGTTTCGCGATATAGATCTCTCGTTTTCACGTCAAATGAGCTCAGGAAAGTTTATAAATGAAAAACAGACGAATTTTATCGAAAACGAATATCTGGAAAAGTACGAGTGGTTACAGACTTAGTCATGTAATACATATTCTACTAATACTAATAAGTGACTAAAACTTAAGAAGAAACAATGTGCTTGAGTCTAAGGATGAGTAGACTTGTTGATTTGGTCCAATCTTTCAAGAAGATGATTAATCAAGAAATGGAATTCCTAAACGATCTAAGTTAAGTTTGAGACTAGGACACCATTTTTATCCCTAGGCTCAAGGTTGTTTGGGTTTGTTGACCTCATCAAAACGTTCGAGGAGGTGATAAAACATGAAATGTTTCTCCTCACGTAGTTCATGTATCAACCCTTCAACATGTTGACAATGATAGCAATCCTTATCATGGTTTTGAAAAGGTGGTGGTAAAGATTGTCCGCCTTGATGTGGAGGTTCAAGTGAAAAAAGGTTGGGGATCCTCAAATGAAGGAGGGATTGGTGGAGGTAGGGAAGTGTCAACTTCCATGTGGTCGGGTGGTTGACTTTGATGTCTCCTCATAATCCAAAATGGACCATTAGAGGGAAATGAAGAAATGGACATCGGTGCAAGTGTTGATTCAACACTTTGGTTTTGTTGTACAATCTTCTCTAGTGAAGAGTGTGTCGGTAATGGTGGAGGATGAGATGGCCTGGGGGTAAGTCCTCTAAGTTGTAGGAATGTGGAGATGATTGTGAGGTGGTAAATGATATGGCTCTAGGCACCAATGATGTTGGTTGGGTTGAAAAGGGTGTGTTTGGTTTAGTAGGAATTGTAGAGTTGGTGATGATATTTTTGTGGGAACAATTTGAGTTAGTGGAGGGGAAATCCTAGCATTTGTGGATTTGACCGAGATGATTCGGTTGAGGAAATTTCGTGTACAACACGAGCAAGTTTCTTGGGTGGATGAGTTAGCACTAGGAGCTTTCCTAATGATGAAATGACTAAAGAAGATGTTTCTAATTGCTGAGAATTATGTTGTGTTTGATGACTAAGGGATTCTAGCAAGATGACTTATAAAGGGAAGAATTTGGCAACTGCATTCAAGACTTAAGCTACTAAGATTATTTGGAATGTGATGATTAGCATGCACAAGAGTCAACTTCAGAGTTGTACTGATCTATGGACTTAATTAAAATGAGGTGGAGTGTTCAAGTTAGCAAGATGGGCTTGAGATGATTGTTTAAACTAGACTTGACATGTGTCTGTCACCCGGATCCCACGGTTCCCTCCTTTGAGGGATCCGTCTAGGCTAATCCTAGGGATCCGGCTATCAGCAGCAAGGGAAAAGAAAAGATGATGTTTGTGAAGTCTAACACCTATACTTCCTTGAGTGTTTTAGTCTTCCTAAGTATTTTAAATGGAAGGGTACTTAAATTATCAAGGGCAATGAGTGATGTAGCTAATGATTGCCTTTTATGGAAGGAAAATGAGACTTTATGATCACCAATGGGTGTTCAAGGATGACACTAGGAATTTTGATGGTGTCAAGTCATAATAAATGATCCTAGAGATCAGATGTAAGCTTGAGATGGAGTTTGAAAAGTCCTCAAAAATAAAAGAATTGAAAACTAGTTTTGACCCATTTTGAGATAAGGATGACTAGAAACAATTTCCTAAAATTGATAAATATATCCACCTAGGTGTTTTGAGACATGAGAAACAATGTGTGAGTATTGAAGCGGAAATATGGTGAGTTTTGATGAGTTAATAAATAAAAAATACTTTGAATTAGATCATAGGTTAGCTATGGGTGAGTGTGAAGCTTTCAAATACTTGAAGAAGACTTAGGTGGTTCTAAGGTCTTATGTTTAGCTAGTGTGAAGTGATCTTAGGGATCCGGAAACTGCAGATCAAAACCATTACAGAAGGAAATGCAGATTTTGCACCAAACTATATACACTAATAACCATTAAACTTAATAGCAACATAAACATGTTATCACATAAATCATTTCATAGATAATAACAGTAATGATAATATCCAAGATAACACAAACAAGCGTGCTAAAACAAAACATAATCATTCATATACAAAACAAATGTCTAAAAAACAAGCATAATCCTAAAGTTTCTTTCGTCAATCCTTTCTTTTCCTCTTTCCCGACTTCATGACGTAGTTAGCTAGGTTTTGAATCATACCCCTTAATTGTTTGAATTCCGCGGTCTCGTTTGGAAGAGTTGGAAGTTGTTGATAGTAGTCAAAGGGGTCCAAGTCGATGTTAGCTTTGGGGTTGACATTTACTTCTTCTTCTTCGTCCGAGGAGTTCGAGAGAGCCTTATGTTTCCTTCCATTGACCATGAACCGTTTAGAGGGTTGTTTGGTAAGAGGTACCATGACGTGATCGGAAAGGAAGTGATCATCGTTGATAGGAGATGGTTGCAATGCACTAACATACTTACGAAGTCGTGTTAGGAGCATACCATACGGAAGTACCATGTTGGCAACTTTGAATACCCCGACCATTCTCTTCACCATGTAATAAGCGAGATTAAATGGCTTTTGGTGAATAAAGCAATACATCATTTGCACGAGACATGCATTTGGATGATCCTTGTTACCGACCAAGCTAATGATGTTTTCCCTAAGAATTTCTTCCCATTTTCTAAAAATGGGGTGCATTTCGAAGAGTTCCATTTGAAAGGGATCACGGTGAATGAGCTTTTTGTTTCGATTGACACGGGATTGGTCGGCTCTAACTTTGAAAATAGTGTCTTGAATGATTTCGGGTTCATCAAGGGGAGTATGGTATATCGGTTTTGAATCAAGAGCAAAAGATTAAGTGGATATTGCCCAATCTTGAGAGTACATACAAATTCCTTTACAAGGAATGCGGAGGATTTGAGCAAATGTGTTGAGAGGTAGAGTGAAGTTTCGTTTATTGATGATGAAGGCGATTGAAATGCTATCAACGGTGTTTCGAATGATCCTGACGCTTTTGTAGAATTCAAAGATGAAAACCGGAAAAATTTGTTCATCAATATCAAGAAGACAATCAAAGTTGATTGCCGAGAAGACTTGACGAATGTCGGTATTTTCAAGGAAACATTCCTTGACCACACGACCTTGGTGGATAAGTCGTTTTTCAAGTCTTTTGAAAACTTTGCGATCGGTTTTTGACAATCCATCTTTCTGATAGTAATGGGTGAGGTAATGGACGGTATCATGGTGGTCTTGTTGGGTGGATTTAGGCATGGTTGGTCCTAGAAACAAAAATATTCCAATTAGGCAAAATTTGTTGAGATGGGTTTATGGTTTTGATTTGTATTAACAATATTGTAAACACAATGTAATCTTAGTTATGTGAAAACCCTTTCTAATGATCAATTTTAGAAAACCTAATTTTATCAATTGATTAAAAAAATTGAGAAACCATAAACCCTAGGATGAGGATGATGAAAATTAGAACATGTTAGTGTAATTACTTACAATGATATTCTAGAGAAGAATGCTTGAGGATATGGAGTCCTATGAAGATGAAACCAACTCTTGGGTCATTTTTGTGTTTTGTGGGAGAGGAAAGTGAGGTGGTTGGTTTTGAAAAGCGTAATCGGTTTCGTCGTCTGACGGTTCCCGGATCCTTGTATAAGGGATTCGCCATCGAGACATAAAAGAATGTTTGGCATTATTTTTGTAATAAGTTATAAAATAGCTTATGGAGCAAAAATAGTTTTGGGGTTAAAAAAAATGTTTGGTCAATGGGATTTGATAAATTAATTATCGAGGATCTATTTGTGACGACGGCGTTAGTTTGACGAGATCAAAAGGAGTACTATTCCCAATGATGAGTAAGTCGGGAAAGTGGCGAAAAGAGACTTTTAAACGACTAGCAATTATTAACAAAAGAATGGTATCAACATATTCTTGTAGATGTAAGCTAGCTAATAAAAGGTAAACATACCTCTATGCTCTTGATTTTGGTTTGTGAAGACATAAGGCCAAAAATACTTCATGAGCTCTTAAAGTAATCCGTTGTACTTAGAATAAGTAGGTTGATTACTTTTAGGTTCTTCCTTGAAAGTTGACTTCATTATTCTTGAATAGAAATGAAGGTTTTGGAGAGATTCTAGCATGAAGATTTCTTGAAAAGAAAATGTTAGAATAATCTATCAATATCCAACATGAGAAAAAAAAATTGTTTTAAAATATTTCCTTCTTTGTAGTTTTCAAACATACACGGATTGTATCAAGTTTTTAAAGTACATCATACTCTAAGAAACTTGGTAACGAAGCTCGATGCCAACCGTGGAAAACTAGAAGGGGTTGAATAGTTTTACCAATTAAAACTTCGCTTTAAAATATTTAGATCGACTTGTGTCAATCTATTAAGATGTGTATGTTGGACATTAATAGATAGATATATAAATGTGTAATGAAAGATAAAGAGTAAGAAGCACATAACCACGACACGAGTATTTATAGTGGTTCGCTACAAGGACACCTTCCTTGCCCTACTCCACTCCCCCGAGTCACCTACTCGAGAGTTCGTAATCACTACATGACACCAACTCCTTATGGCGGAGAAGCCTTCACAACGCCGCCTACTCTTTTTCTGGTACTAGGCTAACCACCGGGTTCTTTCACAAAGGAGAACCACACCTACCACAACGTCGCCTACCCTTTATCCGATACTAGGCTAAGTACCGAGTTCCATTACAATGGAGGAACTACTACCCAACACTACACAAAACCTAACCCCAAAGGAGACCCACTCCTTTTCACGACACCATCAAGGATATCAATATCCTTGGAAACAAACAATAACTATTTGTATAACGATGCACCTCATCGATTATACGACCTTGGCGTCCTTTACTAATGCCACTTTATTTGACTCCTAGGCATCTTTCACTAATGCCCTTGACACGAAGGCTTGGCACCTTTCACTAATGCCTTCGTCTTGACTCCTTTAGCATTCTTCATTAATGCTTTTGACACGGACGTTAAGCACCTTTCACTAATGCTTTTGTCTTGACTCTTTTGGCATCCTTCACTAATTCCTTGGACACAACACTTCTATGGAGGAAGAAATGATAGAATCGATGCTCGAGTTTGTTTAGACCTTATCTAGGATCACAATAACAATTAACAATAACACGCAGCGGAATACATCAAAACATAATTGTTATTGAACAAGGTTTCTTCGTCATCATCTCTAACAACTACATACTAACACCACAACCCCAATACTACCTAATCAATGGTAGTACGGTTATATATCCTATAACAGGATCAATAAGCATTGACTTTGGGGCTAAACTCCATGCTAGCATCTACATCTTGTGGGACGTGTAAACCCACACATACAACACGTTTTACACCTTTGGTGCACACACACTTACAAGTACACAAAACTAAATGTCCCTGTATCTCTTTATATACTTGAGATACTAGGGTTACAAGGAGATAAGTTAGAATAATACAGGAATATCTTCCTAACAAAGTAAACGATCTTCTGTATATTCTTGTAATTGAAGTTTTCCTCCTTGTCATAAACATTCCTTCATCTTTCATATTATTTTGTCTTATCAACTCAATTGTAATTCCCAACAATCTTCCTGATGTGCTACGTGTGTACAAGTTTTAAATTTATAAAAGGTGAATTACCAAAATTACCAATAACACATACGAGCAAGTGTACTCGTCCGTTATAGCAAGATTGTGAAGGTAAGTCGAGATTGTTCGCAAGGATTTGAGTGAATCTAATAACAAGTTTGAATCAACAGAGTCTATCCAAAACATATAGCAACGTAAATAGATATAATGAAATACAGATGATTAAAAACTACACTTGCTTAAACTAGTTTCATACCTTAGATTAATGTGATTGTGTTAACCTCTTAACATGTTGGTTGTGATAATTAGTTGGTGTACTAATCTATTGTTCTTACAAGTTAAACCTTCACAAGATTTTAGTTCATAAAACAAGCATTACGCTTAACCAATCAATTCAAGATCAATTCAAGTTTCATAAGTTCACTTTCATAAACTTAAACACAAAAACATCAACTTGTTTCATCAAATTGCCTAAGAAATGGTCAATACAAAAGGTACCCGATTATAGACAAAAGGCTACAATTGATTCTCAACAACTAATATTACGACCTTTTAGATGTTTCCAATCAATCCAATTTGATAATCAAAAAGCGTTTTTGGTAAAAACAATCATCCATAGACAAAATGATTATAACTAGTTGAATAACAATAAGTTCTTTCGACCTCTACAATTACTATCAACTAGTCAATCTTGATTAACAAATGTCACTATGAAACTTTAACACAATTGGATCTTAGAATCAACTTGAAATTGAATTAAAACATGTTAACACAATCACTAACTAATCATATGATAATCAACATCATTTAAGCAAGTGTATAAAGAAACTAGCCACTCATAGCAAACATGAACATAAACTCAGAACTTTGAACATTAGAAAACATGATTAAAAGTCTTACAATGCTTGGAATAAGATTACAAATGGTGAAGTAATGATTCCCAAAGTATTGGGGTAGACTTCTTGGTGATTTGGCCTCAAAATGTGGAACTTCTGGAACTCCAAACTTTCCTGGACTTCTAAGGACAAATTTAAGAGCTTAAGAGCTTTGTTTGATGAGTAGAGAGATTTGTATTGAAGTGTGTGTCTCATATGCTCACAAAAGGCCTCTATTTATACTAGCTCCAAGGCATAAGGTATTAATTGCTGAACTTAGCCTCCAAGGAGTTAGGAAGGGACTAGAATGCACCAAGAGAAGGACCTAGAATCGTTTGGATGCAAAGAAGAAGCTTAGTGATGAAGATTTGGCAGATACTGGTCCTCCAACCGGATCGGTTACATGACCAACTGATCCGGTTGGTCTTCTACAAGGGACCAAACGTTTCCGGTTGTGGGCGGCGACCGAACGGTTGGGATGGCGTTTTGGCACTTTTTGGTCATTTTCCAACCAATCCGGTTGCAATGGCAACCAATCCGGTTGGATTCTTTGAGTTACAGAAAATTGATCTTTTACTTCTTTTGTCTTGTAGAACTTGGTTCTTCAATCACTATGGCCTTCAAAGGTACTTGAGATACTTATTTGTGATTGGCATGCTTCACTGAGACGGGAATCTTTTATATGTTGAACATTACTTTACTTTTCCTTCAGTTTCTCTGCACTTGGTTATAAACACTAGAAAAACATCTTTTGATGCGATTAAGCACTGAAATCACACAAATATAACCAAATAACATATACAAAAGCACACATAACGCTACAAGACACATGTATAATCTGAGCGTTATCAAATTCCCCCACACTTAAACTTTGCTTGCCCTCAAGCAAATCTAGGAAAAATATCCACTGGCATAAGATCATGATTATGAAAGATGTGATGCAAATCAACCAAGTACAAGTACGAGAGAAGATTAATCAATTATGCTTTATACAAGTGAAACTTTCAAGATGTTTGACGATATCCAAAGATTTTCTTGCGCGATTAACATTTCAAAAACACCTCACGAAAAAGGAACATAATATAATTCACTCAATCACTCAATTTTAGTGGAGTAACAAGATAAATCACACTCATAGCTCAGTCATGATTAGATTATTACCATAAGCTTGTACAAGAAACAAAACTCCACCGACGTGGCGAGAGCACCAAGTAAAAATATCTAAAGAGGACTTTTATTTGGGTTATAATGTTATGGCTTCGGGTTAAGGGTATGGATAAGGCATGGGAATGTTATGAAATTGGTGTTAAAATAAAAATAAAATCAAGTCTAATACCCGTGTTGCTAGCTACCAAACAATTCGCGAACCAATAAATGATTAAAGCTTCATTTTCTTCTCTTCAGCTTTCCACAGCTCTTCGTTTTGCTTTGCCATGACAATTTTTTTTCTTCGAACATAGCACATTGGCTAATACATCCATACTTTCAACATTTTTTTTGAACATTCCATGAAATGGCTCAATCAATCTAACATGATGTGGTACTCATAATCATTTGAACAATCTTCACTTTCCAGGTGACTAGCAACCAACCGCTTAGACATTGATAAGGGTTAGGCTAAGGTTTAAAGTGTAAAATCTTTTGTATTTTCCGGTGAAGCAAAAATGAAAAGGATGGCTCGTGAGGGTGTAACTATGGTATCTAGTGCTAAAATGAGCACTAAAATGGGTCCATGTAGGTAGTTAACTAACCGGTGTGGCTAGCTAATATATCATTAGATGAAAATGGAAGGCCATTTGGGTTAAATCCTAAGGTGCCTCTTTATCACACGATTCACTTATATCACACGAATGCTATCTCATCATGGGTCCGTAATGATTTACAAGTACAAGTTCTAGAATAAATAAAATCACCAAAGACACTCATAGCAAAAGATCCAAGCATAAAAGATGTATGCTTCTTTATAGAACAGGCTTCAAATCCTCACAATTTTAGTGAAAGGGCTATAATTTGTGCTAGCAAATGTTTATCGATCCCATAATGGATTGCAATAGTAATCGGAACACATCTCGAAGTTTCAAATATTACCAGTTTTAATAGTGGTTTGATCCAGTTATTCTAATATATAATCCTAAAAGTGTGAAAAATAACTAGATCACAAGGGCAAACAAAATTTTAATTTCAAGCATGAAAACTCTAATTTTTCCAATTCACCCCCCACACTTAAGTTAGACATTGTCCTCAATGTGAAAAACGAACTTCAAAGTATAGAAATAGGGAAAATAGAGATGAAACCAGATATTCCAATGAGTTTGTCAGCTTAATTTTTCTTCATTCCTAGCGTCCACTGGAGTAATCATTACCTGCACAAAATCTTATAAACAAACAAAATAGTTTTATTAAGAGGTGGCACCCCCCACACTTAAGTTCAACCAAAGGTTTAAACTTTGGGGCGTGACCACAGACAATATCGGAAACATACGGGTTGCCTCCCGAGAAGCGCTTGTTTTATTACCGAGTCATCAGCCTGACTCGAATCTTCCCGAATTGACTTGGCCACAGATGCAGCCTGGAACATTTTGAAAAGTTCGGGGATATACATGAATTCTTCACCAGTAGCTTCAATATCGTCCCAGACGAACTTAGCAGATGGTTTCCAAGGAACGATTTGTGGGATCCTTCCTGGAAAAGGTGCTACAAAGGTGATGGTTTCGAATTCATTTTTGGGGGAAACTGTTCCAACTAAAACTTCATTCATTTGCTCCTTATCGTAGTATAACTTGATTCGGTGTCCGTTAACAATGAAACTTCCGCCCTGTTTGTCATAGAGTTCGACATACCCGGATGGATATCCATGTTTAACGATATATGGTCCAAACCATCTTGGTTGTAATTTAGGAGCTTTGAATTTGAATTTCATGTTGAAAAGTAGAACTTTATCTCCGGCTTTGAATTCTTTTCGAACTCTTAGCTTTTTGTCGTGATAAGCTTTTGTTCTAGCTTTATACAGTTTGGAATTTTCATAAGCTCGGAGTCTTAATTCATCGAGTTCGTGCAATTGCAATAATCTCTTTTCTCCGACTATTTTGAGATCGGTGTTACAGCTTCGAGAGCCCAAGAAGCACGATGTTCAACTTCGAACCAAGAATGAAAAGTCTTTCCATACTGTGAGTCGTAAGGAGTTGTGCCAATTGGAGTTTTATAAGCCGCATAAAATGCCCACAGAGCATCGCAAGTTTTTTGCCCACACCAAGGATTGTCCTTCACTTGCTTTCTCGAGTATTCTTTTGAGAGCTCGGTTGGTGTTTTCAACTTGCCCACTAGTTTGTGGATGACAGCGATCGCGAATCGATGATGAACTCCATATCTTTTCATGGTTTTCCATTTGTTGGTTACGAAATGGGTTCCTCGATCGCTTATCAAGGCCTTGGGAATTCCATAACGAGCGTAAAAGCCTTTTGAGGAAATTAACGATGACACGTGCATCGCTCGCTGGTAAAGCTTCACCGCCCATTGGACACGTAATCTATAGCAACGAGAATGTATTCAGATTTGTGGGATTTAGGAAATGGTCCCATGAAATCTATTCCCCAAATATCGAATATTTCACACACTGGATGCTTGTCAATGGCATTTCATCTCTTCGTGAAAGATTTGTAGTTCTTTGGCAAGCATCACAATTTTGAACAAGTGTATGTGCTTCTTTGAATATTGTTGGCCAATAGAATCCAAAGATCAAAAACTTTTTAGTCAGAGTGGAAGGACCATAATGTCCCCAGTTGGGCCATGATGACATTCGTCAAGAATCTTACGGGTTTCGTAACCGTAAACACATCTTCGGATCATTCCGTCAGATACATTTTGAAAAGATACGGCTCTTCCCAAAATAGTATTTAAGTTCAAAAGAATTTGCTCCTTTGAGCATGAGTTAAACCTTTTCCGAGAATTCTCCGCGAGATAGTTTGCAAAGTCAAGAAACCAAGGATCGCTGGCCCATCGATGGTCATGAGAGTTTCATCGGGGAAGTAATCATCGATTTCTTCTTCCTTTAACTCCTCAAGATCGGGGTTTTCAAGACGAGATAAATGATCAGCAGCTAGATTTTTTGCTCCTTTCTTATCTTTGATTTCGATGTCAAATTCTTGGAGTAGCAGAATCCATCGAATAAGATGCGGTTTAGCATCTTGGTTGGTGAACAGATATTTGAGTGCTGAGTGATCGGTGAAAACGACTATCTTTGAGAGCACAAGGTAGGATCGGAATTTGTCGAATGCGAAAACTACGGCCAGTAATTCCTTTTTGGTGACGGTATAATTTTGCTGAGCACTATTCAGTGTCTTGCTAGCAAAATATATGGGTCAAAAGTGTTTTCCTTCCCGTTGGCCTAAGACGGCTCCAACAGCAAAATCACTTGCATCGCACATAAGCTCGAATGGTAGTGACCAATTAGGTGAAACCATGATCGGAGCACTAGTCAGTTGAGATTTCAACGTTTTGAAAGCTTTTATGCAATCAGTATTGAAGTCAAAGATAGATTCTTTCTCAAGGAGTTTTTTCATCGGATGAGATATTTTTGAAAAATCTTTGATAAAGCGGCGGTAAAAACCGGCATGTCCTAGAAAACTTCTAACGGCTTTGACGTTAGTTGGTGGTGGAAGTTTCGAGATAACGTTGATTTTGCTTTGTCCACTTCCATTCCTCAAGACTGAGATCTTGTGCCAAGCACAATTTCTTCTGATCACCATGAAGTGACATTTTCCCGATTAAGGACAAGATGTGTAGCTTCGCATCTTCGAGCATTTTGTCAAGATTGGAAAGACAAGCTTCAAATTAGTCTCCGAAGATCGAAAAGTCATCCATGAAAACTTCCATGGAGGTTTCAAGCATGTCTTGAATATGGCTATCATACACCTTTGAAAAGTCGCAGTGCATTGCAAAGACCAAAAGGCATACGCCGATATGCGAGGTTCCAAAAGGACAAGTGAAAGTGGTCTTTTCTTGATCGTTAGGATCGATTGAATTGAAATATCCCGAAAATCCGCCAAGAAAACAAAAGAATTTATTTCGCTAGTCTTTCAAGCATTTGATCCATGAATGGGAGTGGAAAGTGATCTTTTCTCGTGGCTTTGTTTAATTTCCGATAGTCAATACAAACGCCACCAAAGGATGCTCTAGTTTGAACTAGTTCATTTCGCTCATTAGTCACCACCGCTATTCATCCTTTCTTGGGAACACGTTGAACTAGACTTACCTAAGGGCTATCCTCAATTGGGTAAATGATACCAGCATCGAGAAGTTTTATGATTTCCTTTTTAACAACTTCTTTCATGTTGGGATTGAGTCAACGTTGACGTTCAACAACAGGTTTGATTCCTTCTTTGAAATTGATTTTGTGTTTGCAGAAATTTGGACTAATTCCTGGAATATCAGACGTTTTCCAAGCGAAAGCTTGTTTGTGATTTTTGAGGACAGAAACTAAAGTTTCTTTCTCATTGTCCTTGAGCAATGAAGATATGACTACTGGAAGAAGTGATTTTTTCTCCAAGTAAGCATATTCAAGATGATCAGGCAGAGGTTTGAGCACGAGATCTGTGGGTGGTTCTTCGATAGAAGATTTAATTCGCATCTAGTCATTGAAAGTTATTTCTTCAAAGTTTTCTTCCTCCATTTCTTCCTCTTCCGAGTTATCTCCTTCAAATTCTACTTTCATGAAATCATCAAACTCTTTGTCAAAGTCTGTTTCATTGATTTTTTCAGAAGTAGTCATGAATGGATCAGATTCGTTAAGTAATGCATCCAGTTCTTCGTCAGTGACTTCATCGATAACATCGATGTTGAAACAAGTGTCGTCACTGGAATGTGGATAGAGCATCGCTTTATCGATTAGAAAGGTGATTCGATCTTCTCCAACTCCAAGGTTGAGTTCTTTTCCTTTTACTTTGATGATTGCATCGGCGGTATTTAGGAAAGGTCTTGCTAAGATGAGTGGGACTTTACTATCTTCTTCCATTTCTAAGATTACAAAGTCCACGGGAAAAATGAATTTACCGACTTGAACAAGCATATTCTCGGCAATAACCACAGGATATTGATAAGAATGATTTGCTAATCGAATGCTCATTTTGTTGGTTTTAGGTCGTTGTTTCACAACTTGAATACAACGAATAAGGCATCAAATTGATACTTATGCCAAGATCAGCTAAAGCATCACATTTAATATTATTCCGAAAGTACATGGAATAAGAAAGCTCCTGTGATCTCCGAGCTTTGGTGGGATCTTGTTTTGGACAATAGTGAGCATTCTTCGTTAAGGAAAGTAGTCGATATTTGCTCTAGCTTGCTTTTGTTTTTAAGAAGTTCTTTCAAGAATTTCCGTAATGGGCATTCCGCTAAGACATCAAGAGAGGAACATTGAGTCTAACCTCTTTGATTATTTCAATGAACTTTATAACGTTCTTCCATTTTTCTTTCTTAAGGCGTTGAGGATAAGGAATTTTGGTGTGTACGCCTTTGATGATGGGGTGGTTTTCTTTTGGTGGTTTAAGTTGTGTTGGTTTCTCGGCTTCATCCTCACTATCTTCGTGATAGGAGTATTTTCATTGGGATTCAGCGGTGGATCGTGACGAGACTACTTCTTGTGAAGACAACATTGATATGCTCGCTTCGTGTTTGTGGTGGACTCAGACGTCTTATCATTTGATGGTTTCGGGTTGGATTGGGTATTACTTGGCAATGAACCGATGGTCGAGAGGAATGTTGGTCGAAGTCTCGCAAACTTGTTTTCAAGATCTTGGATAGATGCTTGATGATTTTTCCGTCCTTGCTCAACTTTGGCTTTGAGATTGAAAAATTGATTTTTGATAAAATCATTTGCAGATTTTTGATTAGCCACGAATTCTCTCATGGTTTTCTCGAATTCGCTTTCTTCCATCTTTTTGTCAGAGTTTTATGGTGGTGGATTGTCAGTTTGTTGTTGAGAATCACGGTTGTCATCCCTTGATCGGCGATCTTGCCAATTTCCAGAATTTCGACCGTAAGAATTGCTACGATATCCTCCTCCACGATATCCTCCTTGGGCATAATTCACTTCTCCTTCTTTAGGTCCACCCATAGGCTTATCATCGCACTCGGACGATGGATGATTTCCTCCACAATTGTTGCATCCGTCTCACATTTCCTTTATTTCATCCTTGATATCTTTGTATTGCGAGTCGATTTTTGAGGTTAAGGCTTCCATTTTCTCCATGAGTTTTGAGGTATCGGTGTTTTCGATAAAAGCAACGGTTTTCGAAGAGGTTTGGTTTTGGAATCTTTGGACCAATCGAGTTTGAGAAGTACTCGATCTTCGAGTAATTGTGCATCGTTAGGAGTCTTATAGAAAAATTCCTCCAACATCAAGGATGCCTTGAGAGATTTCATCTAGTCCATGGTAAAAGATTTGGATAATGGTTCCTTTGGATAATCCATGTCCATGAAAACTACGAAGCAAATCTTTCATCCAAAGCCAAGCTTCGACAAGTGATTCGTTGGGATTTTGTGTGAAAGCACGAATTTCTCCCATTAATCGATCAAACATGGCAGGTGAAAAGAATCGGCTTACAAAGGCTTGCCTCATCTCCTCCCAAGTATTGATAATTCATGGGGTTAATTCATTGTACCATACTTTAGCATCTCCGGCGAGTGATGATGGAAAAAGCTTGAGTTTAATGGCATTGACATCGGTGTCGCCATAACGGAACATGCTGCAAATTTCGATGAATTCGGCAATGTGCTTATGCGGATATGCCCGCGCACGACCATCGAATTGACGGTCTTTGATCATGGAAAGGTGATGACCCTTCACGGTGAAGTTGTCACCAAGGTTGACAAAGAACAATAGCACTCCGGGGGTTGGTGCTACGGCTCGCTTGGTTCCCACATGGGTTGATTGTCCGCCATGGGAAAAGGTAATTGGTGAAAGGGTTGTAAACAACTTTGGCTTCTACGAGGTTATCAAATGGTGGGTTTGGTACTCTTGGTACACGATTTTCCAATGGTATGAAAAGTGTTCTTCTTTTTTTTCGAATCAAACGTTCGGGGTTGGTAAGAGGTGTAATTGGTTCTATTCTCGCTGCACGAGTGTTCATATAATGTCCTAGAGAATCCAGACAATATCTAAACACACGGACAAACAACGAAAATAGTTTATGGGTCAGAAGGGGTAACCGGATCGGTTGCGAGGTGCGACCGATCGGTTAGATCAGTTTGGTATGGTTAAAAGGCGAAACGGATGTTGGAATCACTCCTAAACAAGATTTCAAGTATTTATATTTCATATGTAATAGGTAGCTTTATTATGGCCTTTATGTTTGTTTAAGGTCAAGCTTATGTAGAAGGCCCATAAGCTTAGGCCCAAGCCCACATAAGAAAGGATGGGAACTAGGAGTGTTGCCCTAGCTTCCTCCTATAAATAATCTTGTAAACCCTCATTCGAGGGTTGGTTGGTTGTTCAAGTTATTCTCTTCACATACACTCTTTCTTAAACCGTATTATTGTTAACGTGTGTTTGTGTGTGTAGCTTGTTCATCCGCCTTCATCTCTTTCTCTATAACTTGTGTTTGTAAAACTAGTGACCTAACAAATGGTATCAATCGCCAAATAGTTGGGTGTACTCGCTTGTTTTTGAAGTTTTTGATTTTGGGTCTTACGCGTAAGGTTAACGATTCTTTAGCTCTTTTAAAAACTTGTTTTTGCACTTTTAATCCAAGATTCTTGTACTTTCAACGCTTTAAGGTGTTTAAATACTTGTTTTTGGCAAAAGTTTCAAACTTTATGCGTGGATCATTGTTTTGAACTAGTTTCTATTCGTGTGTGTATTTCACGCATAACTGTTTTGAGTGCTTTGGATCATCAAGTTTCACACTTTTGTGTTATTTTGGTGTTATTGAAGCTATTTCATCACACAAAACCGGTTTAGAAACAACTTTGGGCAAAATCAAAATTACGAGTAATCCCACGCGTATCAAAACCCTAAAATTACGCGTAAGATTTTTCCTTGGTTTGATCTTCATTTTCCGGTTTATTCCGTGTTTTCTTACTTGGATAAGTCCGAAAATACGTCGACTTTGGATATCTTTTGCACCGTGAAGTGTAAAGATCATTTGGGCAAAACCCTAAAATTACGAGATAAGATAAGCTTACGCCAGAAATTCTACGATAAGATTCACTTTACGCAGTAAACTTAGGTCTACGACAAGGTAATCCCACGCCTAACTTTCACGCCTAACTTTTGTCTACGCATAACTTTAGTGCTTTTATCCTACTTACGCAGAAGCTAAATCCTACGCCAGAACTCCTTATTGTTACGCCAGAACTTTTGGTGTTTTACGCATAAGTGCTACTTGGTTCTTGTCTTTTCTACGCCTAAGGACACTTCATCAACAAAGGTTCATTCGACTACAAAGATCCATTTTACCACACAAGTTCTTCACCATGTCTCAACCACCATACTCTAACTATTTCCTCACACTTATAATCATCAACAACAACAACAATTAACTCCACAACATCAACAATGGAATCAACAACAAGCTATTTATCAACAACAATTTAATCAAGAACATACTCCACAACTTGGTGCAATTCCACAACCACAAATGGTTCAACCACCACCAAGTCTTCAAGCTCTACCCTACACAAACGATTTCAATCAACATCCATCACGAAGCACTATGAAGGAACCCACTTGGTTTGCAAAGATGTGTGAAGCTTTAAGCGACCAACAATCAATTCATGAAGTCGATCACTTGATAGACCTCCAATGCTCACTCCAGAAACTACGATCAATGGGTGATAAGGTTCTTTAGGTTTTGTGATCTAAAGAAGCCACATGGAAAGTTCTTAAAGAAGGTTATCTTGAAGGTCCATTTGAGATGCCTACCGTCATTGTACCCGGAGATCCAATCATTGCTCCACCAAGAGATGAACAAACCAACATTGCTATCAGCAGCATTTAAATCCTACGTAACTTCTACACTATGAAGTCGATGAACTTGCAATGGAATACATCCTCTTAGGATTACCAAACCCAATTCTTCGTAGTGTTGATGCTCAAAAGACCGCACAAAAATGTGGGATCATATTCGCCTTCTTATGGAAGGATCTCAGACTCAATCGGAGGATTTGGAATCCAAAATTTACTTGGCTTATGAACACTTCATGATTGAACCCGAGAGACACTAGAGTCCTATCATCATCGATTTTCGACATCATCAATGATTTGGATAAACACAACATCATCATGCCACGAATTGCGTGAATACTAAGTTCCCGAGTAGTCTTGGTCCCGAATGGGAGAAGTATGTCATCTTTCTCCGCTGCGAAGAATATGCATCATTCTACTTATGGATTGTTGTACGATTACTTGAAGCCTCATGAAAAGGAAGTTGATCGAAAGAATTCTCCGTGCTCAAATTGCAAAACAACACAACCGGATAATCAACAACTTGCCTTGTATGCTCAATGTAACTATCCTCTCAACCAAAGAACTCAACCAATCGCTTCAAACACACCTTCACAAAGAACAACCTCAACAAAATCAATTGGTTCCATACAAGAACAATGCTCAAGCATATGTCGTTGAAGCGATCGAGGACATCGATCCATTCAAGCATTACAACAAGGATTTGTGATGATTGCTAATGCTTTTGGCCGTTACACCAACAAATCCAACAATCGATTCGCTCCTCATCTAACACACGGACTCAAGTTGTGAACAATGGACGTGTTGAAGTTCGTAATCGTGATTATGGTCGCCGATGGGCGGTGGTCAAGGGTTTAATGTGTGGGTAGGAATAACAACAGAGCTCAAGTGGTGGAACAGGAAATGCTCAAAATCGGTTAAATGGTCTTAGATGCTACAACCGCAATGAGAAGGACACTGGCTAATGCATGCCCAAAGCCAAGGACTCGGGCAAGGCTTATTTCAAAGAGGCTTTACTTTTGGCTCTTAAGGATGAAGTCGGTGGATCTCTCACGCATAAAGAATGAGCTTTATGGCGTATGCGCACTGGATGATGATATGGAGGACTTGCAGCCAATGCAACTGTTATGTTGATGGCTAATATGCAAGAGTTACACATGAGTGAAACAGCCCAGTAGATGACATCGATGGCTTGTCTCGTGCACCGAACAAACCATCATCATATCTCGAACTAATATCTCCATCAATATTCGAATCCCAAGACGGCTCGAATGTTCAAAATGAGTCATCTACATCTCATTCTCGACGATTAAATAAACCCCGTAGTTACATTTGACGATCCAGCAGACCTTATGGTTTCCTTGATAATCAAATTGACTCCGTGGTTATACTTGAGGATCTAAATAATGATCATGTTGTGACTCACGTTGAACAAGATGAACCTTGCCCCATCCGGATCTTGTTCTGTTACTTCAAGACCAACAATCCCAAATTGTCGCATGTGTTGCATTAAATCAGTCCTTAAAAGTAAAATGCACTGTTAACCAAGGATTTTGAATGTTTACAAATGCAACTCAACTTTTTCAAAACTCAAGACAATCGTGAAAAAGGTTTTGAAGCCGCTTTGCAAAATCTCATCAAAACGAAAAATATTTAGAGAGACAGATGCATGATCTAGTCGCCTCAAGAATGCTTTGTTGTCTCGAATTAGAACAATCAAACACGAACATAAAAAGCAAATTAACGCCTCACCTTGGAAAATCAAAAGCTAAGGTCGAGTTGTTAAATTGTCAAAACAGCTTCTCCGTGATACAAAAAGCATTCAACGAATCGGGTAGATGACCTTCTTGAAGAAATTATCGGCTTGCAAAACAAACTTAAAGAGTTTAAAACTGTTGTTTACAAACATGGTGAATCAAGAATGACTATTGAAAAGTTTACCTTAAAACCCAATCCAAAAGGATATGGAAAAATCTAGCGACACAAACCAAAGCTTTCACTAAAAACATTCAAACCAACTCAAGTTTCCAAAGGTAATACAAAATTGATAATATCGTCATGAGTGTTGTTGAATATCATCGTCAAGAGGAATTAGATGCGTAAGACGAGAGTCGATCAAAATTAAAACCGTTGTTTACAACAAACCTTTAACTATAAAACGCGGTCACTTTCACACACCAACGGATTCTTCAAACACACCAAGGGTTATCATCAAAACACCGAGTCTTCTATTGTTAATCCCAAAATGACTTTGCACAAACTTATGGTCCTTTACCTTCCATTAGTGAAGTAAACTCACAACCCGAAAATCGAAAAATTCTTCGATATTTTGACATTTTCATGGTCGACCTCAAAATTTTACAACATGAGATAGAATATCGATCCGAAATCAAAGTTGAACATTTTCAATCGCCTCCGCGCGAGAACAAAGAGACATTTTTCGTAAAAATCTTTTACCTAATGTTAAAAACTTGAAAAGTTGTGCAATTGCTCGGAAAAGGATTTTCATAAGGAACTTGGGGTCATGAAAACGTTGAGAAAATGTAAACATCTATTTCTAATACTAAACGTAAAAAGAAACTCTTGAGAAAAGATGTTGATCGACTCTTGGAAGATGTTATCTCGGCCGATATCCATAATGTTGTGTTATTCTATTCTTTGCCATATGCATCCGATCATATCTCGCCGATATTGTTGAAACTGTTGTTATCATTGAGAACACCGATAATGTGCTTCAGATCGAGTCTTTAAAAGTCGAAAATAAACGATTACTCACCGAAGTTTACAATGCAAAACGTCGTCTTCATTGGTGTGAAAAGATATTCACAACCATCAACTCAATTTTCAAAAGAAAATCGCCATTGAGTGCAAAATCTTCCGATCCTAAAATTGAGCAACTGGATGATCAAAACGTGTCTTTGAAAAGTCAAATTTCAAAATATGAACAAGAACTTTTAAAAGTTAAACAGAATATGGTGTCATATTTGATTTACTCAAAAGACTCGACTTGAAGCATCAAACGAACTTGATCAATATCTTGCTCACACTAGAGAAGTCATGAATTTTGCCGGTAATATTCGCTCGAAAATCAAGATCCGATTCACACCATCTCTAAGTTACGGAAATGTTAGGAAAGTATGAACAACTTCCGCCATCGTGATTAAGAGATTAGCACCACCACACTTAGTAATCGAGAACCTAGAATTCCACCGCCAAATCACAAGTTGCTAATGTGTTTCCCTCATCAAACAGAATAGTTGCATCTTTTCCAAACGTCCGCACTTCACACCTAAAAGCACTCAATCAAGAATAGGAAGTTGCGACCTAAGAAAAGATCAATAAGGAATGCTAAAGTAGAAGAACACCCTAGGACTCTGAATAAAACTCATGTTGCTTCCACTATAGATGTTGCGTCTGGCAAATGTAATACAAATAGTGATGTAACGAATGCTAAACCGTTAAGTACTTTTGATATTCAGTCTGATGCACCTTGTGTTATTTGTCGGAAGAGTATGAATTCTGATTGTCATGATAAATGTGTTGCTAAAACTATAATCTCTCGATTACGAAATCCTAAGAATTGGAATACCTCTAGGCCCACTAATCATTCTAAGTCTGTGCTTGGTAGACCGCCTTCTTTAGATTCTAAGGCAACCATTGCTATCACAGGAGCTCCCGCTCACCTCCTAAGAATGTAGTACCACCTAGTGCTTTCACTAAGACTAAAGCAAAGAGTAGTTATAGATGGCGAAATGGATATATAACACACTAGGATTTAAATGGATGCCTAAAATTATCAATGTGTGTATGTCTAACATATACCGCTTGGAACCTCTAACATTTCGGGTTCCACATCTACTTCTATTCCATCCGTGTCGCCT
Organism: Chrysanthemum lavandulifolium; assembly: GCA_022545495.1. Taxonomy (NCBI): domain Eukaryota; kingdom Viridiplantae; phylum Streptophyta; class Magnoliopsida; order Asterales; family Asteraceae; genus Chrysanthemum; species Chrysanthemum lavandulifolium. The sequence continues at coordinate 162,998,763 of CM040244.1, read as the reverse complement.
GTGTGTAATGCGTGTGATATGATCATTCTCTCGATTGTTGATAGCGGATGTTCCCGACACATGACAGCAACCTTAAACTGTTATCCAACTTTATTGCAAAGTTCATTGGCATCGCCGATTCGGGAACGATCACTGCAGCCTATCATGGGCTACGGAGATTATGTCAATGGGAACATCGAAATCAGCAGGGTTTACTATGTGGAAGGCCTCGGTCACAACTGCTTTCGAGAGGTCAATTTTGTGATGGAGATTTGGAGGTTGCTTTGTGGAGAAAACTTGTTTCATTCGTGATCTTCAAGGAAATGACCTTATGTCCGCTCGTAATTCTAGTCTCTACACTATCTCTATGCAAGACATGGTTGCTTCCTCTCCCATTTGCTTACTTTCAAAGGCAACATCTACAAAATCCTCGGCTATGGCACCGCTGCTCTCACATCTAAACTTTCAAACCATCACCAACCTTGCTCGACACAAACTAGTGAAGGACTCCCACGATTCCCAGATTCAAAAGATCACCTTTGCTCACCGTGAACAAGGGAAAAGCACTCGTGCTCATTTTCCTTCAAAGGTGGAACACAACCTCACCATGTACTACATCTTCTTCACATGGATTTGTGTGGCCCGACGCGCGTGCAAACGATCAATGGCAAACGCTACATCTTAGTAATTGTTGATGACTACTCACGATGGACTTGGGTCTACTTTCTTCGTAGCAAAGACCAAGCTCCACAAATGATCATCACCTTCTCACAAAGATATGTGTTCACCCGCAACACCGCCGTGATAATTCGGATGCATAAAGGAACCGAATTTGTTAACCAAACCCTTCGTGAATTTTATGAGAAAGTGGAATTCAAAGATCAAACATCTATTGCACGTACACCGAACAAAACGGAGTTGTTGAAAGACTAAACCGAACGTTAGTGGAAGTCGCAAGAACAATGTTAATCAATGCTAAACTTCCAGATTACTTATGGGCGTGTCGATTCATCGCATGCTATACTCAAACCGCTCTATGATCACAAAACGTCACAACAAAACACCTTTCGAGCTTGTCCACAACTATAAACCGAACCTCAAACACTTTCATGTATTTGGATCCCTTTGCTATCCGAATAATGATCGTGATGATTTTGGAAAGCTCAAAGCCAAAGTCGATATTGGAGTCTTTATTGATATCGTGACAATTCTAAAGGTTTCCGAACTGAATCGCCGAACCAAGGAGGTAATGGAAACGATTCATGCTCATTTCGATGAACTCACGGAAATGGCTTCGAGTATAATACTTAGAACCCGGTCACAACCGCTTAAACTTCCTCAACCCCATCATCACCAAGAAAGCCCTCACTAACTCACAACAAATGGAAAGGTTATTTGCTCCTCTGCTCGTGACGATATTGATGAACGTGCTCCGTGTGTATCCGCTGCTTCACCGCACAACCCGATAATATTCCTATACCGATACACTGCTACAACAACCATCGTTGAAGATGCACCTACACCGCTTGACTCCAACACAACAGCTTGAACACACCGCCCAACAATGATGAACCAAATTGATGATATTCTGAATGAAATACCCCCACCGCAGATTTTGATCCAAATGCGTTCTTCAATCCGCTTGCTAATGAGACCGCCGCACTGATGTCGCGGAATCTTCAACAAACCATTTGAACCCTCGTAATCGCACAATGTATACCAACATCAACCTCTACACATAGATGGACAAAAGACCATCCTCCGCTAACATTATTGGCAACCCGAATCAACCACCGTTACGCGACAACGCCTTCACACGACGGTGAACATTGCATTTATGCACTCACCGCTCGCCAATGAACCTAAAACATTAAAGACGCAATGACAAAAGACAACCGGATTGAATCCATGCAGAAGAACTCAACCAATTCAAACGCCTTGAAGTATGGGAATCGTTGAAAGACCAACAGGGTCTACGCCATTGGTTTAAAATGGATTTGGAAAACAAATTGATGTCAAGGAACGCCATCCCAAACAAGTCACGCCTAGTTGCTAAGGGTTATCGTTAGGAAGAGGAATAGACTTTGAAGAATCTTTTGCTCCGCTGCTCGCCTTGAGGTCGTTCGGATATTTCTCGTCACGCTCATATGAATATGACGGTTCATCGATGGATGTCAAAACGGCGCTTCTCAATGGACAACTTAAAGAAACGGTCTATGTCACCAACCGATGGATTCGTTGATCCCGAGTTCCCGAACCATGTTTACAAACCGAACAAAGCTCTTTATGGTCTCAAACAAGCCCCTGCATGGTACGATAAGCTATCATCTTTCCTCATTGCCAATAATTTCACCAAAGGCTCGGTTGACCCAACTCTTTTATACAATATCACGGGCACACATCTTAATTGTTCAAATTTACGTGGATGACATCATTTTGGGTCTACACATAAAAGTTTTCAATCGCTTTTGCAAAACTAATGAAGAAAAATTTTGAAATGTCCATGATGGGTGAACTTACGCTCTTTCTAGGACTACAAGTTCATCAATCACCCGTGGTATTTTCTTGAGTCACCCAAATATGCCCTTGAACTGTTAAACAAATTTGGAATGACAACTCGTGACACTTATGCCACACCAATGGCTCATACCAAGAAATTAGATGTCGATTTACATGGGAAATTGGTTGACCCTACCAAACATCAAGTATCATTGGGTCTCTCATGTATCTAACACCAGCGCGACTGATATTGTCTTTGCCGCTTATCTATGCTCCCGCTATCGTCGCGACCAACCGAAACCCACCTCTCGAGGCTAAAAGAATCCTCCGATACATCAAGGGAACCATTAACTGGGATCCGTATCCGAAGGATTCGGTTTTGAACTAATCGCTTTTTGACGCCGATCACGCAGGATGCCTAGACTCAAGGAAAAGTACTTCAGAGCACTACAATTTCGGTGATAAACCGTGTCTTGGCAATCAAAGAAGGTGATTGTACATCATCGTCATCAACCAAGCGTAATATGTAGCCATGTCCGCGTGTTGTGCTCAAGTCATCCGGATGAGAACACAACTCAAAGACTATGGTTACGATTTGATGTAATCCCGATGTATCGCGACAATCGGAGTGCCATTGCCATCTCGCAACTCGATTCAAAGACTCAAATCAAAGCACATCGATCTACGCTATCATTTCATCAAGGACCACGTGGAACAGGTACCGTTGAACTATACTTTGTGGTACCGAATACCAATTGGCGATCCGCTCACCAAAGCCTTGCCTCCCGCTAGGTTTAATGAGTTGGTCCACCGAATTGGTATGAGGTGTTTGACTCAAGAGGAATTGATGACCTCTTAAAACAGCCTTTAAAACCCACAAACACCAAAACATCTTCTCAGAATATCTTTTCAAAACAAAATACAAAAATATAAAATCCGATAAAACAACAAAAATATTCTCCTAATCTATATTTCTTTCAACATGGCAAGTACATTTTTCCACAACACTTCAATCTTTCAAAATTCAAGATTTTTCCGATCAAGTGTTGAGGGGAGAAAATAAACTCTTAACCGCTTCAAAACATCGTGTACTTGCATGTTATCATATCTCGTTGATTTCTGTTATAAATGGTGGTACATTTTCGGTTCTAAGACTCTCCTGACTTAAATTAATAACCTTTCATTATTTTCTCAAGTCGAGGGGAGTGTCGTCATGTTTCTTTCCTAAAATCTTTGTTTGGTAACCAAAATGGAAGTTAAAAGGCTTTGTTTGAAAAAGGAAAAGTGGAGGGACCAAACCACAAAATGATAAAAGCCATTTTAATAAAATACACCTCCACCTAACTTACAACTCACATTTATTATCATCAAACTAATCCTACGCCTAAAATTCGCTCATCAAACCGTGTTTCGATCTTCAATTTGTAAGTGTATTTGTGTTCCTAACAAGATTACAAACAATGGTTTCAAATCGTTTTAAATGTTAACGGTTAGATATTAACCTATGGTCGATCTTGTGTTCTACGCAGATGCGTATGAACACATAATCTTGTTTATGTGTTTGTGGCTAAAACGATAGTGTCAAAATGTTTTAACAACATCAATGATACTTTTTCTATCCTCAAACGAACCCGATTCACGAATTAAATGAGTTTGAAAATTAGGGTTTATGCGTGGTTTTGGGTATTTTCAAATGTGAATGTTTTTGGTCAAAAGATTGTTGGGTTATGTTCTTATGATGATGAATTGATGATTTCCTTGCTTTATAACCACCCGTAAACTCCAAATCATCAACAATTTGGAATTAGGGTTTAAAGTTCTTAAGTTTGGGTATTTTTGATTCACCATGAATTGGGTGTTATAACTTGGTATATAGACTTCCTCAACACTCTTAAACTACCGTAAAAGTTTGGTGCATATTCCATGGCTAGATCTCATACGCGAGATTTAGGGTTTAGACTACGCGATGCGCTTCTACGCCAGAATCGTTAAAATGTGCAAATATGTTTTGATCCGTCATAAAATGAATATTATGTGTTTAACTTTGATGATATGATGTTTTATTTCGTGCTTGCTACACTTAATATTCGTAATCAAGGTTGTTGTTAATTCACGATAAGGATCACCTTACACGCGTAGCTTGTTATGCGCGAAGATTAGTCTTACGCGTAGCTTCTACGCATAAGGTTCTACATATGGGACCACGCAGATCCCGTGAAGGATATGCGAACAAAGGACCCCACGCATAAGGTCAACTCACGAGTAACCCACGCGTAAGGTTAATATATGCCCACGCATAAGCTCCACGATAAGGTCTCCTTTTCCCACGCTGTAATACTTCTTACGCGTAGTTAGGATTCTACGCGTAAGTTTACGCCACGCATATATCATTCCCGCTCACGCATAACTTTACCAATCCTACGATAAGCCGAGATCATACCTTCGTTATGAATTGTTACGTGTACAAACTTGTAAATAAACTAATCATATCATCACGAATCCTAAAATGTCACTAATAAACCGAAATCGTTTGATATGTTGTGAACAATAAGTGATGAAATAAACTTTAAAACTTAAAGTTAACTAACTCACGAAACATTTCACGACGTCATTGGACTATTGAATATACAAGTGACTTAGGACTCAGAATAATCATTGACACCGTACATTCAATAACTAGACAATAAGACCTTCGTTGACTAACATTATGTCTTTCGATATGTTGGTTCTTTTGGCTAATGTTATTTCGCATCACGACATGGTCGAACAAATGAATGTGGATGCACCAAGTTCTCTCCATTGTCGATATCTATCCTCATGGCTATCCAATGAAGATAGGAAAGAATAATCTCCGTGTTGACTTTGACACCCTCACTTGCTCGTAATCTTCGTGTTTAATTGCTATTGACATTTCGAGGACTCATCCAGATCGTAACATGCTTACACACTCGCAACTGCTCCTCGAGATCTACATCCAACAGCCTCGAACACTATGGAAAGGGTAAAGGACAAACCACGTGACGGTGACTCAATCACAAACAAGTCACCATTACACCGCAGACTTAAGGGTCGTTCTCCTAATTCCTCGATGTCGATCCAACCAAACTATATGCCACACCGTCAAGAGCTCACTCTCCAATTCTTAATCAATATCGGTTATGACGAGGCTACGTGAATAATCACCAAGCATTCTCACGTAGAGCTTAAGAGTATTCCTCAACCCCGAGAACTCTCTACATGATCATCACCAAGTCTGCTTCGGTCGTGACAATGGCTATGAGCACCCTAAGCTCATGGAACCGCAAATATTCGGCATTGGTCAACAAGAAACACATCGCTATCGAAGCTCGATTTGGGATGACATGATGTCATTTCTCAACAAACTTGGCTCAAAGATTCCTACATCGATATACTAAATTGTTGATCCAGAGAGCACTTGGACTTCATCCCGACATTCCCAAGAGGCTCAATGACCCCGACAATCACGACATGTTGACGGAACCCATTCTATCCGCCGTAATCAAGGAAACGCTCTACAAAGAAACAAGGTGTGGTCGCGATTTCTTCTAATCAAGATGTCGAAAGCTCGAATCGCATAAAAGGTATCCGAAGCAATGACAAGGCAAAGTTGGTCATCTCGACGAAAAATCTTCGAACACCTGTAAGGAGAACCGTAAAAGGAAGTCTTGGAAGTGTCACAAGTTCAGATAGTCGAGGAATGTTCCAAAGAAGAAACCTATTCCAAAGCGGAAACCTACCACTAAGAAAAAGTTCCTTCTCGTGAAGCCACTCCAATCCTTTCACCGAACCGCAAAGACAGCTCAGTGGACGAGGACTCGAGGCTACCGACACGTATGAAGAGATCACATACTCAAACCGCAGGACGAAAATCCTCAGCATCAAAACCTCCAAGTCCTCAAACTAATAAAGGAAAAGGCAAGACTCTCGCACTTGTGTCACAGTGATGAAAGCTCAAGATGAAGAAGAGCAACCGGATCAATCATACAGAAGAAGTTTCACAAAGTCGACACCTTCAAAAGGTCAAGAATTTGCTAAAGATCAAATGGGTGGCCCCGAGGATCAAGTGGTGTCGCCACTCCTCACCGATCCCGATACGGTTAATCAACCCGGTAAGGATCCGTGCCACTACTCTTCCGCAACAAAAATACTGTGGAGGATACTATTGTGTATGATTTTGAGAAACCGAAACCGAGAAAGAAAAGTCTAGAGATGACGAGGATGATTATACAAAGTTTCTTCTAGACACCCAACACACTCAAAGGAGAAAACCTCGAAACTCCTAAGGACATGAAGTCTCCTCATGTCTCCTCATCATCGGATTCTTCGCCTCATTCATCACAACCACCATCAACAAAGTCAACCGATCATCATCCAAACCGTGAAGAAACCACCTAAACTCGGATTTCTCGGACTATAAAAGATTGTGAAAGTGTCCAACAAATCGAAAGAAGGACATACTTTACGTAAAAATGAATTGGTTTGTCGACCAAATTCAAGACTTAAATGATGAGAAAGACAAGATGGAGAAAGAAAGGAATTTGTTCAAGTTCATGAAGAGTCATCGAAAAGAGGAACCGAACGAAATGATCAAGGTTACACTAACAAGTACCTTCGTGGATATCGCTCCTAAAGTCCAAAAGGAACCGGAGAAGAAGCAAGAGATCATACCCACAAGTTTCTTCTCGACATCGCCCCGGTGTGACTAGAGAAGTATTTTCCGCACAACTCACCCCTAACATCGTAGCATTGGTTAAACATACAATGGCCAAAGAAGTCGATCTCTCCGAACTGAAAGTTAATCGCTAAACTTGTGATGCAAATGTCAAAGCGATCCGAACGCTTACTCGGATGAAGCTAAATTTTTCAAAATCTACTTGATTTTCAACTCGATCATCATGCAAGGAGTCACCGATCAACCCAAACGACCAAGAGATGACGATGATAAGGATAAGGACTCGCACCTAAACGCCGGAAGGCCCTGTAAATCTACCTCTATGCCACCTCCTCCACCACGGACTTCTTCTCAACAAAGTCTCCTCCACCTCGGTCTTCATCGATAAACCTCGGACGATTCCGAGTTACCACCCCGACTCATAAAACAGTGATTACTTTGAGTATACGGGTGGTGACGATGAAGAGGTCCTCGAGCCCGACAACAACCCACCTCACCCAAACAAGTGCGTAAACCAAGATCATCATCAAGGCCTTCCAAAAGAAGAAGAAGACGACTCACCGAGTCGATCATGGCTAGATGACGATAAAACCAAGAGTTTGAATGGTTCTCCACACTTGTCAATCAAACTCCCTACCCCGATGAAGGTCAAGAATTGGTAGACGGTTCTACATTGAGCACGCAAAACTTTTGCAAGAAAAGTTCCATGTGAAGAAAATGACGAAATCGAGTTGAAGCGAATCAAGAATGAAGCGCTTCAACTTCTAAAAGACACCGAAAGCGCCTCGAGGTCGAATATCATCTTGAGAACATCGCCGAGCTATGTCTAACAACATGGATTGGCTCAATCCGAAGCAAACATTGACTTCACACAAAGGGACAACCTCCATACTACACCGATTGGACCAAACCCCTACCAACCATTGGCCAAACAGACGAACCACGGATTCCTTCCGATACTTCTTTAACAGAGACCGGATTTTCTCTTACACGGTAGCGATGGTTCGCGAAAATACGCTACATCCTTGACTCTTCCATTCCCGCCGGCTATTTACTCAAACCGCATAGCTATCGAGGAACGTGCAAATCACTTGTTTTTTCGACAACGCAAGCATACGACCAAGATGCATTGTATGGGATTCATCATTGGCCCGAACGTCAAGAATCTACTACGAAGCTTCCCGGTTCGTAAGTCTCAACATGCGTGTATAGTTCTAAGGACATCGTGGCCATCAAACACATTGATCTCAAGTCTAAGTGGGACTACACATTCTTGAAGAATATCATAGTCAAACGACAAGATGAACAGACTATGGATTCTCCGAGGTCGACTTTGAGAACTTGTCCTCAACGACATCGAAGACATGTACCTTGCCAAAGCATGTGGTCGTATGAGACAATTCTCGATCAAGTTCAACGTGAATTTATCAAGTCGGTTCTCATCTTCATTAGACGATCGTGATCAAAGAACGTGTTGAAGATATCCGATGGTCGTTGAATCTTATCGACGCGTGTCAACCTCACTCCTCCAACGCTTACTCTTCCCGATCTCAACCACTATCTCAATATACACTCATCAAGAAACCTTTCGCGTTGTTTACCATAGTGAACTTCAAAGAAACCGCTTAATGGCGTGTAGTGAGCTCCACAAATTCGGGATCATACCTTGAAGTCGGTTAGGGATGGATTGGCGATGAGTTGAAGGATATACCGAAAGTTGGGTCTCCTAAGCTACCGGAATTCTCGTGAAAGGAGGGATGTGAGAAGGATCATCACCATGATTGATGAACGGTTGTTCGGGGGATCGCCTGACGATTGGAGAGCTATGTTGGTGGTCGACCCAGAGAAACATCACCGCTTTCAACGCCTGCGCGCACTCGGGAACATCACCGCACTTCCGGTACCCCTTGAATTGTTTCCTTCATATAATTTTGGATGTGTGATTTAATATGTCAATGGCTTGTGCACACATAATAATGTTGTACAACCCGTAATGGTCAAGAAAGGACCCCGTGGTACGCCTCGGTGCCACAATCCTTATAAAAGGAGCTAAAGCTTCTTATTTTGAGTAAAACCTATCAAACCTTTCATTTTTCAAGGTTTTGCTCAAAACACAAGTACTTCCCCATATGATTTTCAAAACCTCAACCGCTTATATCACTAGTTGAGGGGAGTATTTGTATTAAAACTTTGCTCACAAATTGTTCATAGTGGTCGCCTTCCGTAACACTCGAAATGGTCATATTTATTGTCAACCGCTCAAAATAACATTTTATATGCCATTTTGAGGGGAGAAAATTGTGTGATAAGAAATATGTTGTACAAAATGCAAATGAATCATGTACCTTTGACTTAACCAACGAATTGACGGTACTAAACTGTTAGTAACTCGAAAAGACTTGTCCCGGACGGGTAATAATTTCAAGCTAGTTCGCTAGTAATGTAAACGTGTCTCGCAAAGGACTTGTCCAAGTAGAAAGTACCATTCGAGAAACTCTTGATAGACATGAACTCGACGGGTATGACAACCTTCGAGGTTTGTCTACACCTTCAAGGTAGTTATTAGAGCTAGTTGTCACCTAAAAGTCGACAATGTAACTCTTTAACTATGCAACGAACCGTGTCTCGCGGGGATTGTCTATCTTCAATGGATCAATTCAAAAGTGCGCGCTCTTTCCTCACCGTGCGCTAACCATTAAAACTATTAAGCACATGTGGAGGGGAGTATTTATGCAAAACATCATCTCTCACAATGGTTCAAACATGTTTTCATTAACAAACCCTTTGAGAGATATTTTCACATACAATGGTTTTAATGGCAAACATAGGTTAGTCATGGAGTTATAAGGTGACTAAGGTTAGGAATAACCGTTCTATGATCCGCCAGAGTCGGAGGGATCTACCCAAGGACACTACCATTAGTTAGTGTTAGAAGTCCTTAGGAATGATTGTAAAAGGAGAAATGAGAATCGGAGAAAGAAGGAGTTGAAGAATCAAAAGAAATGTAAAGTAAAGGGTGAAAAGAAACACCTCCGCATTATTCAACTTAGGCGCATACACCGGGTTCAATTCATATGCTACTTGGTTGTCACTTAGTGACACCGGTATTGAAGACTAAAAGTCGTCATGGACCCAAAGGACGCATGCACTAAACCTTCTTAGCCACTCAAGTTTTTCTCAACAAGCTTGTTTCATTCTCACAGGAACCCTACGCAAACTATTGGCTTTCTTAGAGATCGCCGGTATTGAAGAAGGAGACCTCTCCCTAGTCTCCGCCAGAAAACCAAAACGCACTATTGAGTCTAGAGCCACGAGATTCATCAAAAGATCTCTTAGGAACACTTGACATTTAATCACTTGATGATCAACAAATAAGATCATCGATGGTTCATATCGAGTCCTTCACGATCTTAGCAACTGTCGAGAACATTTATGAGAGGTTCACATCCGTGATCCTCGGTGATTGAATGGAAACTCCCGCCGTGGTCATCATCAAACAGCCCGACAAAGAAGTCACTTCGGTAACTCCCCATGGATTACGCGGAGTGTGTCTCAAACGGTCTACGATCGTGAGGTGATGCTTCGTGTACCTCAACGACTATCTCGAATCAGATGTACTTGCACATCGCGTTATCTCACTTGTGGGACTCCAGTTCAGAACGGCCTTTGTAAGAATTAGAGTTGTGTCTTCACACTATGTCGTTGACACTCAAGTTCAAACTTGTAAGTGCCGAAACCGCTTATTACTAACCGCTTGAAATGTTTTCTTCTTATGGAAGCTCCGAGCGGGATGATCGTGTCGATTCTTCTCATGCTCACGCCAACATCATCACTAATGGAAGTTCTATTCCAATGCAACACAACAATGTAATGATTCTTCATCAATCAAAGAATCTACAAAGTCAAAGACTTACAAAACTTCATCAAGATTGATTTCCAACGCCAAAGAGCGTGTGAGCATGTTGAAGAATGACGTGGAGACACCTGGAGCAACAAGGCACGAGGCGCATCGATGCGCATAACAACATACTATCACTTTCACCACAAAGAACAATGATCAAAGAACAAAGTTAAAGATGACGCCAAAGCATAACTGCTCAAAGATAACTATCTCTACACCGGGAGATTGTTCGAATCAAGGCAATTCCTCTCACAAGAAAGAAGAATGTCGAAGACGCCATCGCTACTATTACATCAACGCCTTCACCGCTTACATTCATATATACTGAGGGGAGATTGTTGGAATCACTCCTAAACAAGATTTCAAGTATTTATATTTCATATGTAATAGGTAGCTTTATTATGGCCTTTATGTTTGTTTAAGGTCAAGCTTATGTAGAAGGCCCATAAGCTTAGGCCCAAGCCCACATAAGAAAGGATGGGAACCAGGAGTGTTGCCCTAGCTTCCTCCTATAAATAATCTTGTAAACCCTCATTTGAGGGTTGGTTGTTCAAGTTATTCTCTTCACATACACTCTTTCTTAAACCGTATTATTGTTAACTTGTGTTTGTGTGTGTAGCTTGTTCATCCGCCTTCATCTCAATTGATTCTCTATAACTTGTGTTTGTAAAACTAGTGACCTCGGTTCCTTTGACGTTGATAGATAGATATATAAACGTGTAATGAAAGATAAAGAGTAAGAAGCACATCGCCACGACACAAGTATTTATAGTGGTTCGGCTACAAGGACACCTTCCTTGCCTACTCCACCCCCGAGTCACCTACTCGAGAGTTCGTAAGCACTACACCAACTCCTTATGGCGGAGAAGCCTTCACAATGTCGCTTAACCTTTTCCAAAGACAAAGCTAATTACCGAGTTCCTTCACACCAAGGCGAACCACACCTAACACAACGTCGCCTACCCTTTATACGGTGCTAGGCTAACCACCGAGTTCTTTCACACCAAGGAGAACTAATCCTATCACAACGTCGCCTACCCTTTATTAGGTGCTAGGCTAAGCACCTAGTTCCATTACTATGGAGGAACTACTACCCTTCACAACACAACACCTAATATCAAGGAGATTCACTCCTTGTTACAACACCATCAAGGATATCACCATCCTTGGAAGTAAACAAATACTTATATGTATAACGATGCACCTCATCGATTATATGACCTAAGCTTTCTTCCTAAATGCTACTTGATTTGATTCTTCGACATCCTTCACTAATGCCTTTGACACAACGCTTGGCACCCTTCACTAATGCCTTCGTCTTGACACCTTTAGCATTCTTCACTAATGCTTTGACATGGACGATAAGCACCTTTAATTAATGCTTTTATCTTGACACTTTCGGCATTCTTCACTAATGCCTTCAACCCAACATCTATGGAGAAAGAAAGAACTATCAACAAGAGAACCTTAGTTGTCTTGATGATGACGAAGCATGACAACTCATGGACTTGAGCTTGCTCGTCTTCAAGAAGTGGTGATCTTGCCTTTAAGAGGAACCTAGAAGATCACACAAAAACAAAAGACAAACTACATAGATCACTTGGATCTGAGGTTAGAGGGTTATAATACTTGGGGAAGTATGTGTGTAAAGTGGGTAGTAGAAAGGAAAAAATGGCTCTCTATTTATAGAGAAAATTCTCTACTATTCCCCGGATCCCGCGGATCCCTCCCACAAGGGATCCTGCTAGCACAAAGCCAGGGATCCGTGAAACGCTCCTCTTTGCCCATGGGTATTTTTGGTTATGGGTTGATCCATGGTTTTCTTTCTAGATACAATGTATCTTAAGGATACAATGAACTTGGTTAAGTGGTATATATAAAACCATGGGTTATGGGTCAATACCATTTGCTAGTTTTTACCCATTTAGTATATACTTGTTTTAACTCATTTTAGTATATACTTGTTTTTACCCATTTTAGTATACTTAGTTTTAAGTATATGCTAACCCAATATGTAAACACTAGTTGTGGTACATATGTATCTAAATCATAAAATCACTTATACTTGTTTTAGTGTTTTATGTGAAAACGTAAACTCAAACTATTTACGTATTCTATTTGTTTCGTTAAAATGATTTTACGTTTGTTATCGACAAAACATTAGAAGATCGTAAAATATAAATAAACGTTTTTACGGCTTATTTGTATTAACAATCTCCCCCTTTTCGTTGATGAGAAAACATAAAATTATTTTAAGTAAAACTAAATGCGTAGCAAATTTGAATTAGTAGTTTTTACTTTCTTCTCCCCCTTTTTGTCGAAACAAAAAGTGTTAAAAGAAATTAACACAATTTTTAAACAAAATATGTAAAAATGTAAAGAGAGAAAGTGACGGAAATGGTACACGTCTTAACTCCCCCTTGACGAGTCCATCCCTTTGAGAGGGCGTCAAGGACATGACACAAAAAAATAAACTAATTGTGTTTGCAAATATGTTTGCAAATGATTCGTCTTAAGTGACGAAAACGTGCTCCCCCTTGAAGATTGCAAAAGTTACAATGGGGTGTCATGAAGTATAATCCAAAATCGGATTAAGTTGCAAATGTTTTTGCAATATCATTTGACACAAAGCTCCCCTAGCTTTATGGTGTCAAAATCTTCATATGTATTTTGAAAATCTACAAAGCAAAGGTTAGAGAACAAGAGTATAGTGCATAATTTCCTGCAAATAAACTCAAGTTAGTAGAAAATTTTGCTTCTGTACCACGGATCCCACAGTTCCCTTCTTGGAGGGATCCGGCTGGGCATTTTGGAGGGATCCGTCTGTCTGTTGACAGTTTCTTCAGCAATGAGAGTGTTTCAATCAATGCTAATGAAGATGTGAAGTAGTATATGATATAGTAAGCACATAACAATTATGGCATATGGATATTCATTCAATAAAAATAAGAGATGATCAAACAAATCTCTAACAATAAGAGAATGAACTAGCCATACAAGTACTACTAATGCTAATGAGTTACCCAAACTCAATGTTCAACTAATTTCTTAATAATGATCAAGGATGAGATAAGTTTCCTAAACGTTCTAAGTTTGAGCTTGTGACTATGATGCTCATTGTAGTTTAGGTTTGTTGACCTCTTCGAAACGTTCGAGGAGTTGATAAAATGTTGAACACACACAGACCTTGACAGATCTTGAGCACTCGTAGATCGTTAGTGTTGCCTATGTAATCATAAGAAAACTAATATAAAATCTCTACAACTCGTATTCTATAGCGGAATGTAAATACAAGTTGTTATAACTAAGAACACTTAGATCCTCTATGAATCTTTTATTAACTGAAACTCTATGTTTCGAATGAGTTCCCTATTACATACTATGAAGTTCCTTTTATAGACAAGGAACCCTAAACTATTACTACTCAATCGACTAAGCATGCAAGCATGCATTTAATGACTAAACACTAAACAATATTGAGCAGTACAATAATACCCATGCTAACCTCGGGCAGTTCAAGAATAATGATGGGTTAGCATTTAATTAATAAAGCATATGCAGATCCTAGTCGACTTCCACTCTTGACGAGACACACGGCACGGCTTTTATACTTCAATGAGAATCTCTTCTTGACAGATTCGCTTCTACTTCAGCAGAATCCTTGACGAATTGTGATAGAATTCCTACTTGCATAATTCCCAACAATCCTCCCTAAACTGGAATTTGACTTGGTTAAGTTCCGGCTTCCTAACCTTGATAGATCTTAGAGACTGCAGATACTAGAGGATTGTTCTCCAACATCGATAGCAAAGAACCAATAATAATCTCATCTCTATGATGACCAAACTTCAAAACGCCAGGTCTTTGCAGCAACACATGACATAGTGTACATCAATAGTTATTAGTTGCATACTATTCTCATCACATCCAGGTGAGTTAACTCCTGTGAGAGGTGAATCATTGAAAATAATGGATTTGATGTCTCTTTACCAATAGGCATCACTACTAGAGTAGCCAAATGTTTAAGTCCGAAAACTATGGTACATTGATAACCATCTAATTTATTAGCAAATCAGCAACTATATAAATGGATTTGATGTGTCTTTACCTGTAGCCGTTTGCTCAGGACTAGTCAGTTCTTAGAATTGGTGAATTGATAACCAAATATGGATTCAGTTGCCTTTACCACAAGCCATATACTTGTGGGCTAGTCAATTCTTGGATTCCAACAAGGAATATACCATGGTGAATTGATGACCATACAACTCTCAAACAATTAAGCATGGGTGGTTGCAGACCATATGATTTTGAGCAAATCATTACAGCCTATCAATGATTTGATGTGTCTTTACCAAAGTCACCATTTGGACTAGCCATCTCTTTGATATACACAAGGTATATCGGTGAGATAAAACCATCAACTATATACAACAAACTGCGCAGGAGCAAGTTAGTTTTTTTTTTTTTTTTTTTTTTTTTTTTTTTTTAACTAAAACTAACAAACAAAACAAAGAAATAAAATCCTCCCCGAGGCATATGCCTCCCCGAGGTTTATGCCTCCCTTAAACTTTGCGCTAAGGGTTAAGCATTCCAATATTGACCACAAGGTGTTGAAACCTTGGTCCATCAAAAGTTTTGTTAATGAGATCGCCACATTATCATCTCAGTATGAATTTTAGCCACATTTATTAAATGTTTTCATATGCATCTCTTATAAAGTGGTGCACGATTTCAATATGTTTGGTTCTCTTGTGAAAGAGTGGATTTTGACAATGCATATGGTACTTTGATTATCAATAAAAGTGTTGTGTTCATGAAGTTATACCCGTAATCCAAAGAATTGATTTTGAATCCAAAGGACACATCACGACAATTTGTGACAACATACTACCTTCAATAGTTGAGGTAGCCACAATGGTTTGTTTCTTGACCGCCAAGAAATCAATCTCGCTCCAAGGAATTGTGACCTCGGTTGTGGATCTCCTATCCGGATTTGCACCAAAGATAATCACTATCACTATATGCTTCCAACTTAAAAGGAGACTCTTTGGGTACCAAAGGCCTAAATAAGGTTGGCCTTTGAGGTACTTAAAGATCTTCTTGATTGCATTGAGATGGGAAGTAAGTGGAGTGACTTGATGTCGAGAGCAAACACTCACAAAGAAAGGTAATATCGGCCTTGAAGTCATAGATACATTAATGAACCAATCATTGATCTCAGTATAAATGAACATTCACAGTAGATCACGGTTCATTGTTGGTTTTGTTTTTGAGCTTCATAAGGTGTTGTGGCGATCTGACACCTTCCATACCAAATTTCTTCAAAATGTCCTCACATATTTATCTTGACCGATGAATATCCCATCTTGTTTCGCAGAACTTGGAGACCCAAAAGAAAGTAAGCTCCCCATAGCACTCATCCGAAATTCTCCCTTCATCGACTCCTCAAATTCCTCGCACCATGCTTCTTTAGTGGATCCAAAATGATGTCATCCACATACACTTGCACAAGTATGATGTCCGTCGAGTTCTTCTTGAAAAAGAGTCTTATCAATGGCACGTCTTATGTAGCCATGCTTCGACAGAAATGATGAAAGCCTAGCATACCATGCTCTTGGTGCTGATGCGATCCATAGAGAGCTTTAACCACCTTGTAAACATGATTAGGATGATCCGGGTCTTCAAATCCTTTGGGTTGAGTGACATAAACCTCCTCTTCTATCTCACCATACGTAAAAGCACCTTTAACATCCATCGATACACCATGAAGCCCATGTAAGAAGCATAGGCTAAGAAAATTCGAATAGCCTCTACTCTAGCAACAGTACAAACACTTCATCATAATCAATCCTTCCTCTTGCCTCGTAACCTTGAGCTACTAATCTTGCTTTGTTTTAATAACCACACCCTTGCATCTCTTTTGTTCTTCGTAATCCATTTAGTTCCAATAGCATATTTGCCATCCGGTAATGGTACCAAGATCCAAACTTGTTGGTTTTGAAGCTGTTGCATTTCTTCTTGCATTGCTTTAATCCAACTTGAGTCTTCAAGAGCTTGAGTGACTTTGGTTGGTTCTACTTGAGAAAGAAAACACGCAAAGACAATGCTTGAAGTACGTGTGATTGTCTCTTTTCGATTTGATACATAAGAGAAAAGCAACTCGTCCAAATTTAGGACTAGAGATAGCCCTTCGAGTTCTAACGGTGCTAGAATGTCACCAATAATATTGGATTGAGGGTGAGTGATGTTGATTCTTTTAGTAGCGATGGGGTTGACTTCAATGGAAGGTTCAAGATTAGACACAGTTGGTACAAAAGTTGTATCATAGGAAGGTGAGGTGAAAATGCGGTTGGGTTGATGATTTCCAAGATCCGAAGGTCTTGGAAAGCGAGTATAGGGTTCACCAAAGTCTGTGGACACTCTAGAAGGAATAGGGTAAAGCAATGAGCTTCGGTGATTTGATGACGATGGGAGAGATATCGATGTCGTCAGAAACATGGTTTCCACCGATAGCCTCATTTGCAAGCTCCCATTCACCTTCTCGACTTCAAGCTTAGTTGCAAACTCTTGAGTCTCAAGCCTAGCAGGTCCTCGACATAGTGTGATTCATCTTCACCCTCGGTGAGAATTATCTCTAGAATTGTTACCGCAACATTGTTAAGGGAGAAAGAAGGCACAAGTATAGGTTGTTCATCATCTTCAAATTCACTTTCGAGTCGACATCCGTGGTACCCGCATTGTTGGGAGACTCTTGAGAACCCGCACTTTGGTTAGCCATATGTCTAGTATAACCCAAATAGTCGTTAAGTAGTCAAGGTCAAAAGACCACACATGACCACATCCTTGAACAATGGGCTTATCTTCCATGTATCTCGGGTTCAAAGTCTCCTCTATTTTCTTGGCGATAAATTGTACACTCTGTAAGCCTTGCTATGAGTGAATAACCCACAATATAACCCTCATCGCCTTTCTCATCAAACTTCCCCAACGGATCACCGGTGTTTAGAATGGTCACTTGACAACCAAAAGGTTTGAGGTAATGAATGGTGGGACCTTCCCAAAGAGAAGCTCATATGGTGTTTTGAGGTGAGGTCTAGTAATGGAGACTCATAAGCACATAGCAAGTGTGTACTTGACTTGATCCAACATAGTGGGCAATTTAGAGTCTGCAAGCATTGATCTCGTAGCCTCTATCAAGGTCCTATTCTTTCTTTTAGCTACCCCATTTTGTTGCGGGGTTCTTGGATTGCTATAGTCCTCTTTATCCTTTAGACCTCTGAGTTCTATAATAATAGCATTCTTGAACTCATCCCATTATCACACCAAATTCCTTAACCTTCTTGTTCAACTGATTTTCAACGAGGGTGATGAAGTCTTTCAAGACCTTTGGAGATGTTTCATCTTTAGTCCTTAGAAAGAACACCCAACAAAATCTGCTATAGCCATCAGTGATAACCAAACAAAAATACTTGTGATCAATGCTTCTGACTTGAGTTGGACCAAATAGATCCATATGTAACAGCTGAAGAGGTTCAGAAATAATGCTTGGAGCAGTGATAGCTTTGTAGGATGCTCTGTGTTGCTTCCTTTTGTTGCATGCAACACAATTATGATCATTGGAGAAAACTTTGGAGGGTAGACCTTCAACAAGACCCCTTTTAGAGAGTGTGTTTATGGTCTTGAAATTCACATGAGCCATTATCCTATGCCATTTGGTAGACTCATCCAAAGATGCTTTAGACACCAAACAAGTGAGGTCACCCTCAGGGTGAACTTCATTGAGGTTGAATGTGTATAGATTGTGAGTTCGAGGAACTCTCAGCAGAATTGAAGTATCTTCTGGAAGCTTGAAATCTTTAGAAAGCACAAGACATTCATCTTCAGAGAAGAGTACCTTGTTCTTGGTGTCACAAATTTTTGAGACTGAGAACAAGTTGAAGTGCTGAAGTTCCTTAACATAGTACACATTCTCAAAGTTCAGTAGGGGTGTCTTGATGGTGCCTTTCCCAGTAATTCTACCATCACTTCCACCAAAAGTCACATTGCCTCCTTCTTCAATAGGAACAAAATTGTGCATCTTATCTCTATTTCCAGGCATGCTTCTTGAACAACCACTATCAAAAATACCAATATCTTTATGCTTAAGAGGATGATCCTACAGTAACAAACATATATACAAAAGAATGTTAGTATCTGAGGAGGCTCAAGTCATTCTTGACTTGAACCACCTTGTGGATCATAAGATTTAGGTCTAGCAGATGAGAAAGATCCACCATTGCTCTTGGGTTTCCATTGAAATTTAGGTCCCTTATTATACCAAGAACAACTCTTGAGGACTTGACTTGTGATCCCAACATCCTTTCCCATTATTCATAGAGTCAACATATGCGGGCCAATAACCATGTTTAAAGTATGGGCTAGTAGGTTGCACATAAGGTCTATCGGTGATCTCCTCCAAGGAGAGTTAGTATAAGTTGCTTGTGGGACAAAGGTGGAATATTATTAACATTGGTCCACATTGGTCTAGGTTTCTTTGAGTAGCACATACACCCAATCTTTGCTCATAGAAATCACAATCCTTAATTAAATGAAATTTACTTCCACATACAAAACATGTCTTCCTTTTGGAAGATTTATTCAATAAAGAAGATGTTCTATTACATGTAGAAGTACTTAAACCGTAAACATTAAAGGAATTGTTTTAACGGACTTATTATGCAAAGATATAAAGGACAAGTCTTCGTGAGGAAAGCAGGCTTGAAGTAGATTCTCAGCGACTACCCTAGAAGGCTTGTAGATAGACTTGGGTGCGAGCTTGGGTGTAGGCTCGGTGAGGGCTTGGGAAGGTCGACTTATCACTTGAATCACGGTGGAAGTAGACCCTTGATCGATGAATTGTCACCGTCGAGAGAAAGAGACAAAGTCATTAGATGAAGCATCGATGTCTGGCAAGTCTTTTGACTTTTGCCATACGAGATGGTGTGATCCATCAAAGTCAACAGAGAATGGACGGTCAATGGGCATGAATTCACCTCTAATAGGTCCAGGACGACATGTAAATCACCTTCTTTTTAAAATTTTCTAAGCGGTGTGGATTTATGCCCATCATTCCTAGCTTCCAATCCTACATACTTTTGAAAGCCTAAACCTATTCCGAGTTCACCGATCGACTACTATAGATTTCTCTAGCTATATTGTCACCGATATTAACCATTGTTTATGTCTAGCTATTTCCTCATTAGTTTCTCTTTAAGCTCTAGGTTCTCGGCAATAGCATCATCTTTTTCCTTTTCGGTGCATTTTAAGTTAATGTTTGCAATATCTAGATCAAATTGTAACCCTTTATCTTTTCTTCATAAGCTATCGATTATTTTGAAACCATACTTTTGTCTTTCTAATGTTTTTAACGAAAGTTTATAAGCTTCATTATCAACATAGCATTCATTGTATATAGGTTTCATAGCATCATAAGCTTCTTTAAGTTCATTGTATCTTTCACTACAACCAAATATACAGATTGTGTACCGAGAAAGTCCCATCAAGGCAAATTGATCATGCCTATCTTCTCAAGTACATCTTGCCGGCAATCCAAGCTTCTATCAGACGACTTCCTCATTCACGAGGTTCATGTGCGCCAGATTGACTGTTCATCCAAGGTGACAAGAGTGCTGAAGTTCTAGCTTCCTTCGATTCTGCGATAGGAATTGTAGTTAGCTCCTCTCCACTCTTCTGTCTTTGCATTCCTCGAGAAATGACCCATCCGGTGACAAGAGAAACACTTAACCTTTCTCCTGTCAAAACAAGTTGGATCCTTTCCTTGAAGCCAAACTTTCTTCGACCTCTCCTCAAACCTTTTGATATTCATCGAAAGCATGGCCACCGCCATTTCGGTTTCATCTCCTCCATATCAAGTGGGTCCACCGCTCAAAATCTTCATAAACAAGATCTTGTTGAGTATCATAATCGACAACAAATGAATGAAGAACATCCTTCAATATACTACGGTTTAGCTTGAGGGTAGGATGGAGTGGGACGAGTGTAAGATGATGATGGTAAGTAAGTTCGACTAGGTTCATGTATCATCATATTGGAGTGAGATGTCCCAACAAAGGTGTATGACCGAAGAGGATGCACGGTAGGAGATCGACATCGAGTTCAAGAGATTTGAGTTTGTTGTACTGACTCATCAAAGTGAGCATGTCCAACCCACCTTTAGCCTTAAGAGCTATACTTACATGTAACCATGATGGAGGCAAAGATCGTAGGAACTTTGAATTGCAATCATCATTGTCGGGTTTTGCATTCATTTGGTTTAGTGACTCAAAATCTTATGAAACTGTCGTATCCCTTGTGGATACCTTCTTCTTCGAGATATTGAATTCTTGAAAGTGTTGTCTCAAAGATGGACTTCCTCATTCTCTGGACTCTTCATTGCCACCGAACCTTGCTTTAAGCGCCATCCATATGTCCTTTGCATCATCCATGTGGTGAAAATCACCCAAGTGATCTTCGTGAATAGCTTGAAGAAGGATGGTTCTTACTTTGTGCTCTCTTTGCACAACTAGAATCTCTTACGCAATTTTGGGAGGAGCAATGGTAAACTTACCATCAAGATGCAGGATAGTCTTCTTGATTGTTTCCTTTCTTCACAATCTCCCAAAGATTCCAATCAATATTGGAGATCCAGATTCTGCATCTTCATTGTCCACGATCATACTCTTCCTTTTTAGATAAGGAAACTTACCATTCTTGTTGGAAAGACTAAGTTGTTGCATAGAGGTGGTGTTTTGATGTTGTTGTTGGTGACTTGGTTCATCATCGAGTTCGGGCATGGTAAATGTATTTTTTTGTTGTATGGGGTGAGGTTAAATATGGTTCTTAGTATCGTAGAGACTTTCCGAGTCTCGATACCACTTGTTGAACACACACGACCTTGCGGATCTTGAGCACTCGTAGATCGTTAGTGTTGCCTATGTAATCATAAGCAAACTAATAGAAAATCTCTACCACTCGTATTCTATAGCGGAATGTAAATACAAGTTGTTATAACTAAGAACACTTAGATCCTCTATGGATCTTTTATTAAGCGAAACTCTATGTTTGAATGAGTTCCTATTACATACTATGAAGTTCCTTTTATGGACAAGGAACCTAAACTATTACTACTCGATCGACTAAGCATGCATGCATGCATTTAATGACTAAACACTAAACAATATTGAGCGGTACAATAATACCCATGCTAACCTCGGGCGGTTCAAGAATAATGATGGGTTAGCATTTAATTAATAAAGTGTATGCAGATCCTAGTCGACTTCCACTCTTCAACGAGATACACGCACGGCTTTTATACTTCAAGAGAATCTCTTCTTCAACAGATTCGCTTCTACTTCAAGAATCCTTGGCGAGATTGTGATGAGAATTCCTACTTCGCATAATTCCCAACATAAAACATGAAATGTTCCTCTTCACGTAGTTCATGTATCAACCTTTCAACATGTTTATTATGATAACAATCCTTGTCATGGTTTTGAATTTCTTGAAGTGGGAGTTCAAGTGAAGTGGGTTGAGGATCTTCAAATGAAAGAGGAATTGGTGGAGGCTCATTAAGTGATGGCTCTACAATGTTTGAGGGTGGAGGTAAAGAAGCATCAACTTCCATGTGGTTGGGTGGTTGACTTTGATGTCTTCTCATAATCCAAAATGGACTATTGGGAGGAATGAGAGAGTTTTGACATTGGATCAAGTGTTGATTCAATATTTTGATTTTGTTGCCCAACCTTTTCAAGTGAGTTTGTTGGTAGTGGTGAAAGGTGAGATGGCCAAGGAGGCAAGTCTTCTACATTGTGGGAATGTGGGGATGATTGTGAGATGGCTCTAGGCACCAATGATGTTGGTTGAGTTGTGGAGGGTATGTTTGGTTTGGTAGAGTTTGGTGATGAAATCCTAGTGGGAACAATTTTCTCGGGGATTAGTTTGATTGGTTTCCTTGGTGTAGGAGAAATCCTAGCATTAGTTGACTTAACCGGAGATGATTCGGTTGAGGAAACTTTGTGTATGATCCTAGGAAGTTTCTTGGGTGGTTCTTGAGTGGATGAGTTAGCACTAGGAGCCTTTCTCATGATGAAATGACTTAGGAAGATGGTTGTAATTGCTGATAATTGTGTTTGTGTTTGATGACTAAAATGTTCTTAGTAATATCGCTTATAAAGGGAAGAGCTTGGCAAATGTATTTAAGACTTAAGCCACTAAGATTCTTGGAAATGTGATGATTAACATGCACAAGGTTGAAGTTCATAGTTTCACTGATCTAGGAACTCATTTATGATGAGAGATGGAGTGTTTGAGTTAGGAAGATGAGTTGAAATGATTGTTTTAGCAATGTTTGACATAGACTGTCACCCTGATCCCACGGTTCCCTCCTTTGAGGGATCCGGCTAGGCTAATCCTAGGGATCCGGATCTCAGCAGTTATGACAAGTTTGAAATGAGGTTTCTAGGAGCTAAAGTGATAAGGTTTTAAAATGTACCTTTTTGAGGGGTCGTTTAAGCCCTTATTTGATCACTTTTGTATCCGTTATTACTTAATATCGTTCCTTTTCACTTTTTAGGTCTCTTGAAGGCAAATTGCTGTAATGGCACTTATTTGGACGAAAAGGCATGGATATCTGAAGAAAATGGCCAAAGTCAAGAATCGAGACACTCAAGTCAGCCGAAATACAAGGTGTGGCGTCCATTGCTTAAATCTGACGCCGTCGGAGTATTTTGTGACGACACGAAGCCAAATTTCTTATTTTCAAGTGACGGTGTCACGCTTTAAAAGAGTAGGCCATCGCAACTCGGACGGCCTAGATTTGATCCGAGACGGCGTCGAAGATGAAGCCGACGACGCCACAACCATAAGGTGACGCCACACAACTCGCAACATTGCCAAGTAGGCGATCATTTTGGCCATAACTTTTGCATACGAACTCGGATTTAGGTGATTCAAAAGCCCACACGACCGGAACGAGAAAATCTACAATTTGGAGAAAAAGTATTTGTGACGCCATTACTCTTTTCCGATAGAAAATCTGCCTATAAATATAACATTATAACTTCACTTTTTGGAGGCTCAAAACCCTAACTCCGATTCCAGGGTTTAGATAGGTGTTTTTCCAGCAACTTTGAAGGTTTCAATCACTCCAAAAACATCTTGTAATGGTTTGTTGATTATATCTTAATCCATATATTCAATTTATGATTATGTCTATCCTATGTTTGATTGATTGTGTGTATGCTTGCATGTTCTCCATGTCCGGCTAATTTACTTGTGTGTTTGCTTAAGGAATATGAAACTTAATTATTGAATATTGGTTGGTTGTCTCTTATCTTAATTTTAATGATCTAGGAATGCGATAGGTCATTCGTTGTGTAATTAATGCTTGATTAATCTTTGTGAACCTTAGACTATAGCACTTAGAGCGGTTGTAGGCTAAACCATCCAAAGAGGGCCTTAGAGTTAGAGTTTATAATCCCTAGAGGGTTTTGTAGACGAGACCCTTTGGTAAGTTCAAAGAGTTAGGGATAAACGCATACCCTACGACTTTAGACACACAACGCATTAAGAATAAGGACGTGACAATTCAACCATCAATAGGAGATAATTAAGGAGTAATAAAACCTAAGTGAACACATCTTTAAATCATCATACGAGCACACAACAATAGACATAGACTATCCTTAGCTTAGTTAATTAGATAAGTAGAGTAATCGGTAGAAATACCAACCCCCAAATCCAAACCCCGAGATTCGTACCTTTCCATTTCATAAAATATAAAAATACAAAATAATCATCCTCACCTTTAGGCTTAAATCGACATACACTTCACCTAACGACACTATTCCCCAGAGAACGATATCAATACCCGTGGCTTACCCTAATACTACACTACAACGATTAGGTTCACCGCCTAGAGTGTTATAAAACTTGCTCAAGAAAAGGAAGTTCCTTTGACCCCGAACGACGCGTGTAGCGTTATCAAATTTTTGGCGCCGTTGCCGGGGAATAGAATAGCTAGTTAGTAGTCCACCTCGTTTAGGTTTCTTTGCTTGATTCCTATCAAGTACATTTTTTCTCATTTTTAGCTTTCTCATAGTCTATCCCCCTTCTTCCTGACCTTTGTTCGTAACCCCATCACTTTTCATCATGGAAGGCGATAACCAACTGCCATTTCCCCCTACCAACCCCCTTAGACAACTTAGAACCCGCAGTTGCACCAAAACCCTTCTTGAACCTTTTTCGGAACCCGAAAGAGAGCTCAATAGGAGAAGAAAAGCTCTCCATGATTCGGAACCTCAAGGCACTTCCATCAACTTTGATGAAGTCACAACCGACGAGGAGTCCTCTCATTCCCCACAATCCTCGAAACTATCATCATTGACGATCGAGCCAACATGGCGAGGAAATTCCGCCACTCCGGTCAATGGACCCATCAATCCTCCTCGAGCAAAATCCTCGGGAATACTCTTCCCCCGGCATCTGGATTTACCGTGCCATTGTCTACCCGAGAACAAGTCAATGAGGTATTGCATGCCTCGACATTTGGCTTATCAAAATTCATGTCAATTCCATGGATCCCCCAGCGAAAACCCAATCCACCACATCAAACAATTTTTAAAAATTGTTGATGCCATCTATGCCGACAGGGAATCAAAGAAGACATCTAGAATTCGGTTTTTCCCATTTTCTCTTCAAGGACATACCAAGGAGTGGCTCGATAAGCTTCCTCCAAGGTCTATTTTCACGTGGGAACAACTCACAACCAAGTTCACCAAGAAGTTCTTTCCCCCTAGAAGAACTGCATCAATTAGGAGCAAAATTCTTCACTTCCATCAACCAGATGGAGAATCTATCGTTAGCTCCTGGCATCATTACAAAGATCTTATTCAACAAGCCCCATACCATGGCATCAACCTCTGGTTGCTTGTTCAAATCTTTTACGACAATGTCTCCCGAAAGGACCAAAAAGGGATTGACTTCTCAACTGGCCAAAGGATTTCTAATCTTACTGCAGAAGAAGGGTGGAACAGCATTGAGGAATACGTTCAATACCAAGACAACCATTGGAATGAGCCAGTAAACGCAATAAGTATCCTTACTTTCTCGAATGAAAATCTATCATCTTTCGATGATCGGATTAAGAAGGCACAAGAGAAGCTTGTATACCTCACAAAATCACCAGAACCCAAAAGGTTATTTAACCCATATCTTATATGCGACATTTTTGGGGGGCCACACGAGAGTGATGAGTGTGACGACACACGCCAAGAGAGCGTCCTCCTTTCCAGTCATGATATTTATGATGACCCTTCACTCCTCACATTCTATCAAAATGATGAATGCAACCATTGGGGCAATCTAAAATGGAAAACTGAAGGAAAGGAGGGATCTGAATACACCATCCGTGATGCCTTTGAAAAAGAACTCAGGCAGTTTACCATAGAAGGGGCCACACTCTTAAAAGGTCTTGAGAAATTTATTCAAGAGCATCAAGCTGAATTAGAGAATCAATTCACCACCCTCCACAAAAGAATAAGCGAATCTGTCCCAACCCATCACGATCCAACTTGCGCTATCACTACTCGATCAGGAATTACTACTAAGGATCCCCCTCATCATGACCAAAATCCCACCACCAGGGAACCTGTGTTAGGAAATAAAGCAATTCCTGAACCGCCTTCGACTCCTCACGATCCCCCTCCACAAACACCAGCACCTGCCCAACGACCAACTCTCACACAGATTCCTTATCCCTCTCGTCTGAAGAACCAAAAGGCTGAAGAAGACAATGAGAGAATATTATCTTATTTAAAACAAACTTCCGTCAACATACCACTTCTTGACGTATTCTATCACATCCCTAAACATAGCAAATACTTCAAGAGGTTAATATCTAATCGGAAGAAACTTGAAGGGGTGATATCATTAGGAGAAGAGTGCTCGGCTATCATCCAGAAAGGCCTGCCCAAGAAGAAAGAAGATCTTGGCAGTTTCACCATCCCTTGTTCCATAGGGGCGCTCTCTATGAAAAACGCCTTGGCGGATCTTGGGGCTAGCATTAACCTGATGCCTCACTCCCTGTTCGTCAAACTCGGATATTCAGGGCTGAAACCAACTAGGATGAGTATTCAATTAGCTGATCGATCAATCAAATATCCCATTGGGGTTTGTGAAAATGTTCTTGTAAGGGTGGGAGAATTCAAGTTTCCAATTGATTTCGTAATTTTAGAAATGGAGGAAGATAACTCAGTCCCGATAATCCTTGGAAGACCTTTCTTGGCTACAGCTCGTGCCATTATCGATGTTCATGATGGTAAACTCACTTTATGAGTGGGGTCCGAGAGCTTAACCTTCGACATCAAGGATTCTATGAGTCACTCCTCCTCCTACGATCACCCTATTTATTTTGTTGAGGAAGTTGATGAATTTGTTGATGATATAGATGGTTGTATTGATGAGTATCTATTGAACGAATTCATAAATAATGATAACAACACAATAGGCGACAACGAAGAAATTGAGACGGTTGGAGCTGTTTCCTTTTACCCGCGTAAGGAAGAAATTGAACCCCTTGAGCTGCAAAAGCCAGAAAACAAGCTAAAACCGTCAATCAAGGAACCTCCCACCTTAGAACTAAAAGATCTCCCGAGCCACTTAGAATACGCCTTCCTTCAAGGAAAGGACCAACTCCCTGTCATCATAAGCTCGTCACTCACCACTGAACAAAAAGAGAAGCTCTTGGAAGTTTTAAAAGAATACAAAGGAGTGATCGCGTGGAGTGTGGCTGACATTAAGGGTATTGATTCCACATTCTGTACTCATAAAATCCTCATGGAAGAAAATTACAAACCAACCGTTCGGTAGCGCAGAGGAGGTCAATCCTAACATTAAGGAGGTAGTAAAGAAAGAAGTCATCAAGCTCCTCGATGCCGGCCTTATCTACCCCATTTCGGATAGCCCATGGGTCAGCCCAGTCCAGGTGATTCCAAAAAAGGGAGGAATGACAGTTGTAAAAAATGAAAAGGGTGATTTAGTGCCACAAAGAATGGTTACGGGTTGGCGTGTTTGTATCGACTATAGAAAATTAAATGATGCCACCCAGAAAGATCATTTTCCTCTGCCATTCATTGACCAAATGCTCGAAAGGTTAGCCGGACATGAATACTACTGTTTCCTTGATGGCTTTTCAGGATATTTTCAAATTCCCATTGCCCCTGAAGATCAGGAAAAAACCACGTTTACATGCCCATATGGGACGTTTGCCTACAAGCGAATGCCCTTCGGGTTATTTAACGCACCCGCTACCTTTCAGCGATGTATGATGGCCATATTCGATGAATTAATTAAAGACAGCATGGAAGTTTTCATGGATGACTTCTCGGTATTTAGAAATTCCTTCGACCTTTGTCTTTCCAACCTTAGGAAGATGTTGAAACGGTGCGAAGAAACTAATTTGGTCCTAAATTGGGAAAATGTCATTTCATGGTGAAAGAAGGAATTGTCTTAGGACATAAAGTCTCTGGAAATGGAATTGAGGTCGATAGAGCAAAAATTGAAGCGATATCCAAACTCCCATATCCTACCACCGTTAAATCCATTCGCAGCTTTCTGGGTCATGCGGGTTTTTATCGAAGGTTTATTAAAGACTTCTCGAAAATTGCCCGGCCAATGACACAGCTTCTTGTAAAGGATGCCCCTTTTGATTTTTCTGAAGAATGTAAAGAAGCATTCAACCGACTAAAGAAAGATCTTACTCAGGCGCCTATAATGGTCACCCCTGATTGGTCTCAGCCTTTCGAGATCATGTGTGATGCTAGTGATTATGTTGTAGGCGCCGTGCTTGGCCAAAGGAAAGATAAGCAATTTCAACCAATCTACTATGCTAGCAAAACCATGAATGTAGTGCAAGAAAATTACACAACTACCGAGAAAGAGCTTTTAGCTGTGGTTTTTGCCTTTGACAAGTTCAGGCAATATCTTGTTCTTTCTAAGACTGTCGTCTTCACTGATCACTCCGCCCTGCGCTACTTATTTTCCAAGAAAGATGCAAAACCCCGACTAATTAGGTGGATTCTATTACTTCAAGTATTCGACATTGAAATTCGAGATAAAAAGGGGGCTCAAAATCTTGCTGCCGATCATCTATCACGCTTGGAGAACCCTGATCTTGAGAAACTCGATCATACAGAGATTCACGACTCTTTTCCCGAGGAACGGCTAATGGCCATTAAGGAAATTGAGCCATGGTATGCAGATTATGCTAACTATCTGTCCAGTAGGGTTTTGCCAAACTACATGACCAAGCAAGATAAAAGGAGATTCTTCACTACGCTAAAACATTACTTATGGGATGAGCCCTTCATATTCTGCATATGCCCTGATCAAATCATTCGACGTTGCGTGGCCGGAAGGGAGATTGATCGAGTTATGATAGAATGCCATGCGGGACCATCTGGAGGACATCACGGTGTAAATGTCACGGCACGAAAGGTTTTTGATGCCGAGTTCTACTAGCCTACTATTTTTCGAGACGTTAAGAGATTAGTTCAAACATGTGATGCATGCCAACGATCGGGAAACATCTCACGAAGGGATGAATCACCTCAGAATTATATCCAAGTCTGCGAAATATTCGATGTTTGGGGTATAGACTTCATGGGACCTTTTCCATCATCAGGAGGAAATGAATACATTCTCGTAACTATTGATTATGTATCCAAATGGGTAGAGGCTCAA
The DNA here is from genome assembly GCA_022545495.1 of Chrysanthemum lavandulifolium. Classification (NCBI taxonomy): domain Eukaryota; kingdom Viridiplantae; phylum Streptophyta; class Magnoliopsida; order Asterales; family Asteraceae; genus Chrysanthemum; species Chrysanthemum lavandulifolium. Next base: position 162,968,914 of record CM040244.1, on the reverse strand, counting down.
GCTCTTAGAACTAATGATGCGAGGGTAGTTATTCATTTTCTTAAAAAGCTCTTCATGACGATTCGGGATTCCCAAGGCATTGATCGGTGATAGAGGAACCCACTTTTGCAATGCTCAAATGGAAAAGGTAATGAAGAAGTACGGCGTTCCACATAGATTTTCTACCGCATATCATCCTCAGACGAATGGACAAGTAGAAAATACAAATAGGACATTGAAACGGATACTTGAAAAATCGGTCCACCATAATAGAAAAGATTGGGCATTCAAACTGGATGAGGCACTCTGGGCATTTAGAACTGCTTACAAAACACCTATCGGGACAACCCCTTTTCGCTTAGTATATGGGAAAGCGTGCCACCTCCCTATTGAACTTGAGCAAAAAGCATATTGGGCACTTAAGGCCTGTAATATGGATTATTCTGAAGCAGGGTCAAATAGGTTCTTACAGCTTCAAGAATTGGATGAACTAAGGCTGGAAGCGTATGAATCATCGATCACATACAAAGAAAGGGCAAAGAAATGGCATGACCAACGAATAAAGAATCCTAAAGAGTTTTTGGAAGGAGATAAGGTGCTATTGTTTAATTCAAGACTAAGGTTATTTCCGGGAAAACTCAAATCGAGATGGTATGGACCTTTTTCAGTGAAGAAGCAGATGAGCAATGGAGCGGTGGTGCTACTAGAACATGATGGGAGGGAATTTACCGTAAATGGACAATGTGTGAAACATTATCAGTTGGATAATAATGACATGGTGAACGATGAAGATATTGTTTTAGAAGGAGGTGCGGTAATGAAGTCACGTAGGAGCACGACTACGAGTCTAGCTACAAGACTCTTAAATAAAGAAAAGCGCTTCGTGGGAGGCAACCCATGCTTAATTGTTTGCTTGTTAGTGTCATATATCTTTTATTGATGGTTTATTCTCATGTTTAAATTTGTAAAAATGCTTTATTTTGTTTTTAACCTCGTCTTAATTGCATATAAAGGTATTTTACATAAAGGATAAGTGTAGGGAGGATTACACACGTTTTCAAAGAAACGTAAACATGAGAATAGAAATTAATTAAAAGATATATATGTGTGTTTGTTCGAGTCAAATGCTTGTATCGAGTCATAATGGATGTTTTGCAGAAATTTTTCCAGATTCTAAAGATGTAAATTTTCCAGAATTTTTCCGGAAAATCGCGAGACCGATTTTGTCGGGATAACTGACGTCGAGATCGCAACTGACGTCGGGAAGGAGTAAAACAACAGATTACTTTTTCTCGTTTTTCGAGCTACTTATAAATTTTGGAATTTTCCGGTCTTAATTTTCCGAAATTCAGAAACATCCATTCCACAAGCATTATATCCTAGTTTAGTAGAGTCTTATATATATTATTACCGCCGATTTTGCGAAGGTTTCGCTTTGTTTTCTTGAATGTGCGGGTTTTATTTATCAAGAAGAAGAAACAAAAGATTGGAAGGAGCTTTTCACGCATACATTTTTCTTGGAAAGGATTTAACCACTACTTCACACACGGATCCTACCGAGCTAATCGGGGAGTACTAGTTTCTTTCATTTTAATTACCATCCATTATCATAACTTTGATACTTTTGGGAACATTGGGGACAATGTTCGGTTTAAGTGTAGGGAGGGAAAATAAAACGGGAACTTAGAAATTATGCTTATCCTTGATTATTTGCTTTGTCCAATTGTATTTGTGTAATAAACCATGAGAAAATGTTGGTTAGGGTAATTTTGGCACCAAATTAAAAAAATTTCATGACATATAGGAGTGGGCCATTAGTCTTAACAAAAGCGTCTCACGGATAGGAAGTTACATGACTAGCACAAAAACCCTTTACCACCCAAATTCCACCCAAAAATGTGAGGATCACCCTTAGATTAGTAGGAATTAAAGCATTCATCTTTAATGCTTAGAGTGTGAACCGGTAGTATAATAGATTCTAGAACTTGTTTTGTGATGCATTCCGAGATCGCTAGTAAGACTACACTTGTGTAGTTAGGAATAACTAAATGATAAGAGGCATTAGGATAACCCTTGTTTGATATCCGTAATATAATTACTTCTTCCACATCGGTTGAGTAATTACCCCACACCTTTGCGTTGTACTCATCTTTAGTACACGATACCTCTAGTTAACCCCTCAGACCCTATCCTTTTCGCGGTTCTAGTGATGTTTCGGTTTTTCCGGAATATCAATGAAGAGCATTGTTTACACCCCACCCCCAAATATACACCCAAATAGCCTTAGCCTACCTTGTATGCACTCACTTTTAGTGCATTATTGTTATCACCTTAAACCCTTAGTTCAATTATCTAGTTGCTTGCATGAGTTGCTAAGTCGAGTCATATCCTTTGTACACAGTTTTGGGACGATTGGGACTCATGGAAAAAAAGTTAAAGTTTATGAAATGATTGGAAGGGAACGTTAAATTCCCTTATTTGCGTAATAACATACCCCAAGTGTTTTGATCTTTTCAATTCGGGTCAAATTAGTGTTAAAGTAATAAAAACTCAAGTGTAGGGATGTGCCTATAAATCCCTATCATTTTGATGTTACCATAGAGGATGGTAGAGTAAAAATGTATGATTAAAAAAAAAAAAAAAAAAAAAAAAAAAAAAAAACATACGGGCTACCATCCTACATCTATTTTTTAAATTTATGTTTGTTTGTTTCAGTTATCTAGAGTTTAGAGTGTCGAGTCTTGGCTTAGCAACACCATTCTTCATATGCTTGTAACATAGAGATTTTTGACTTGCCACCACTAAATAGCCTATCCCACCAAACCCTTTGTTTCCCTACCGTAAGCCTAACATTACAACCCTTTAAAGACCTCTTTGATAGTCTTTCCTAGGTGCTTACGCCAAAGCGATGGAGGTTTGATCTATTCTCAAGCCTATGGTAATCTATGTACTAGGACCGGTTAATGAGTGTTTATCTTCCATTTCCAACTTGTTATATTTCATATACACCGAGAGAGATGTGAGTATCCAAACACCCCATATGAGGTGCTAGTATGTAATTCCGTGCTTGTTATGACTTTTGTGGGGCTTATATGTGTTGTGGACTGTTTTAAACCAATGCTTCATGACCCCTAACTTATAAATTAATTGGCTAAAGCATATTTGCTTGAGGACAAGCAAATACCAAGTGTAGGGATATTTGATAAGGTTTTAAAATGTACCTTTTGAGGGTTGTTTAAGCCCTTATTTGATCACTTTTGTATCCGTTATTACTTAATATCGTTCCTTTTCACTTTTAGGTCTCTTGAAGGCAAATTGCTGTAATGGCACTTATTTGGACGAAAAGGCGTGGATATCTGAAGAAAATGGCCAAAGTCAAGAATCGAGACACTCAAGTCTTTGAAATAAAGGTGACGGCGCCATCGCTTAACTGTGATGCCGTCGGAGTATTTTGTGACGACACAGAAGCCAAATTTCTTATTTTCAAGTGACGGTGTCAGGCTTTAAAAGAGTAGGTCGTCGCAACTCAGACGGCCTAGATTTGATCCAGACGGCGTCAGAAGATGAAGCCGACAGCGTCACAACCATAGGGTGATGCCGTCACAACCTGCAACATGCGCGCGAAGTAGCGGATACTGTTTTGGCCATAACTTTTGCATACGAACTCAGATTTAGGTGATTCAAAAGCCCACGCGACCGGAACGAGAAAATCTACAATTTGGAGAAAAAGTCTTTGTGACGCCGTCACTCTTTGCCAAAAGAAAATCTGCCTTAAAATATAACATTATAACTTCACTTTTTGGAGGCTCAAAACCCTAACTCCGATTCCAGGGTTTAGATAGGTGTTTTTCCAGCAACTTTGAAGGTTTCAATCACTCCAAAAATATCTTGTAATGGTTTGTTGATTATATCTTAATCCATATATTCAATTTATGATTATGTCTATCCTATGTTTGATTGATTGTGTGTATGCTTGCATGTTCTCCATGTCCGGCTAATTTACTTGTGTGTTTGCTTAGGGAATATGAAACTTAATTATTGAATATTGGTTGGTTGTCTCTTATCTTAATTGTTAATGATCTAGGAATGCGACAGGTCATTCGTTGTGTAATTAATTCTTGATTAATCTTTGTGAACCTTAGACTATAGCACTTAGAGCGGTTGTAGGCTAAACCATCAAAAGAGGGCCTTAGAGTTAGAGTTTATAATCCCTAGAGGGTTTTGTAGACGAGACCCTTTGGTAAGTTCAAAGAGTTAGGGATAAACGCATACCCTACGACTTTAGACACACAACGCGTTAAGAATAAGGACGTGACAATTCAACCATCAATAGGAGATAATTAAGGAGTAATAAAACCTAAGTGAACAGATCTTTAAATCATCATACGAGCACACAACAATAGACATAGACCATCCTTAGCTTAGTTAATTAGATAAGTAGAGTAATCGGTAGAAATACCAACCCCCAAATCCAAACCCCGAGATTCATACCTTTCCATTTCATAAAATATAAAAATACAAAAATAATCATCCCTCACCTTTAGGCTTAAATCGACATACACTTCAGCCTAACGACACTATTCCCCTAGAGAACGATATCAATACCCAAACACTACAACGATTAGGTTCACTGCCTAGGGTGTTATAAAACTTGCTCAAAGAAAAGGAAGTTCCTTTGACCCCGAACGACGTGTGTAGCGTTATCATAAAGCCTATCTTATTTTGAGTGTTTCAGTTCTCCTAAGTGTTTTAAGATGAGAAGGTACTTGAATGATCAAGGATAATAAGTGTTATAGCAAATGATTGCTTTTTATGGAAAGAAGATGGGAGTAGATGACTACCAATGGATGTTCAAGGATATCACTAAGGGTTTTAGTGGTGTCAAGTCATAATAACTGATCCTAGAGATCAGATTTTAGCTTGAGGTGAAATTTGAAAAATCCTTAAAAATTACAAGAAATGAAGAACTAACTTTTGAACCACTTTGAGATAAAGTTGACTAGAAACAATTTGCTAAAATTCTTTAATATGTTAACTTAAATGTTTTGAAGGGTGAAAAACAATTTGTGAGCATCGAAGCGGAAATATGGTGAGTTTTGATGTGTTGATAAATCAAGAGGAATTTTGACTAAGAACTTAAGTAAGCCATAAGTGAGTCTAAGCCTTTCTCATTCCTGAAGTGGACTTAGTTAGGTTCTAAAAACATATGTTTAGCTAATGAGATGTTATCTAGAAGGCTATCTTGATGTAAGGGATGTGGTATTGCTGATCTGATGTCACGGATCCCACAGTTCCCTCAAGGTAGGGATCCGGCTAGGCTAATCCTAGGGATCCGACATCTGCAGATTAGAATCTTCACAGAATTGCTGTGCAGATTTTGCACACTAATAAATTTTTAAACAAGGTAATAAGAACAAGCATGTCATCACAAAACACCACTTATAAAGACATGATATAGTAACAATATCCAAATAACCATAAACCAAAGTGCTAAAACGTAATCATCCAAACATAAAATAAAAGAAAATAAGCATATTCCTATTGTCTCTTTCGTCAATCATTTCTTTTCCTTTTTGAAGGCTTAGTGAGGTTGTAAGCGAGGTTTTGAATCATGCTCCTCAATTGTTTGAATTCCGCGGTCTTGTTTGGAATGGTTGGAAGTTGTTCGTAGTAATCGAAGGGTTCCAATTCAATGTTGGCTATAGGGTCGACGTCTTCCTCTTCTTCACCTTCTTCTTCTTCTCCAGCCGAGGAGTCAGAGAGAGCTTCAAGTTTCTTTCCATTGACCATGAACCGTTTAGGGGGTTGTTTGGTAAGAGGTACCATAACGTGATCGGAAAGGTAATGATCATCGTTAATAGGAGATGGTTGTAATGCACCAACATACTTACAAAGTCGTGTTAGGAGCATACCATATGGAAGTACCATGTTGGAAGCTTTGAATACCCCAGCCATTCTCCTTACCATGTAATAGGCAAGATTAAATGGTCTTTGGTGGATAAGACAATAGATCATTTGCACAAGACATGCGTTTGGATGATCTTTGTTTCCAACTAGGCTAATGACGTTTTCCCTAGGGATTTCTTCCCATTTTCTTAACATGGGATGCATTTCGAAAAGTTCCATTTGAAAGGGATCACGGTGAATGAGCTTTTTGTTACGGTTGTAACAGGATTGGTCGGTCCTAATTTTGAAGATAATATCTCGAATGGTTTCGGGATTGTTGAGAGGAGTGTTGTAGAGAGGCTTAGGATCAAGTGCAAGGTTTTGAGCATTAATTGCCCAATCTTGAGAGTACATACAAATTCCTTCACAAGGAATGTGAAGAATTTGAGCAAAGGTGTTGAGAGGAAGAGTAAAGTTTTGTTTGTTGATGATGAAGGCGATTGAGATGCTATTGTCGGTGTTTCTAATGATCCTAAAGCTTTTGTAAAATTCAAAAATGAAAACCGGACAAATTTGTTCATCTATGTCAAGGAGACAATCAAAGTTGATTGTCGAGAAAACTTGACGAATGTCGGTATCTTCAAGGAAACATTCCTTGACTATACGACCTTCGTGGATAAGTTGTTTTACGAGGCTTTTGAATATTTTACGGTCGGTTTTGGTTAATCCCTTTTTACGATAGTAATGAGTAAGGTAATGGATGGTGTCATGATGATCTTGTTGAGTGGCTTTGGGCATGGTTGGTCCTAAAAATACAAATTTTCAATTAGGTAAAATTAGTTGAGGTGGGTTTATGGTTTTGATTTATATTAACAATGTTGTGAACACAATGTGAATTTAGTTATGTTAAAAGCCCCTTTTCATGATTAATTTTGAAAAACCCTAATTAAACTAATTGATTAGAGATTTGTGAAACAATAAATCCTAGAATGAGGATGATGAAAATTAGAACAAGTTAATGTAATTATTTACAATGGTGTTCTAGGAAGGAATACTTGAGAGTATGTAATCCAATGATGATGAAATCAGTGGTTTGGACGTTTTTGTGTTATGTGAGTAGAGGGAAAAAATCAGTGGTGATTTTTGAAAGCGTATAGCTGAGTTCGGTTCTACGGTTCCCCCGGATCCCTTGTATTTGGGATTCGGCTAGTACAACTAGAGGGATCTGGCTGCTGTGGACAGAAAAGGGTTGTTTGGCATTATTTTTGTAGTAGGTTTATAAACCAGCTTACTAAAAAATAGTTTGGAGGTATTAGATGAATATTGTTTTTGGATGACGGGTTTTGATGAATCACATAACAAGGGTTCATATGTGACAACGGCGTTAGTTTGACGAATCAAAAGGAATACTATTCCCGATGATGAATAAGGAAGAAAAGTGACGAAAGAGACTTCTAACGATGCTAGTAATTATCAAACAAAGAGAACTATGAAATAAATTAAACTCATGTAACCTATCTAATGAAAAGTAAGACATACCTCTATGCTTCTTGGTTTGGCATAATACCAAAAATACTTCATGAGCTTTTAAAGTAATCCTTTGTACTTGGTGTACGTAAGTTGTGATTACTTTTTAGATCCTTCCTTGAATGTTGACTTCATTATTCTTTGAATAGAGATGAAGATTTTTGGAGAGATTCTAGCATGAAGATTTCTTGAAAACAAAAATTGTTAGAATGATCTATCAATGTCCAACAAAATGATTTAAAACAAAATATGACCAAAAAAAAATCCTTCTTTGTAGTTTTCAAACATACATGGATCGTATCAAGTTTTTAAATTACAACATACTCTAAGAAACTTGGTAACGAAGCTCTGATACCAATTGTGGAAAACTAGAAGGGGGGGTTGAATAGTTTTACCAATTTAAAACTTTCTTTTAAATATTTAGATCGACTTATGTCAATCTATTTGGTTGTTTATGTTGGACGTTGATAGATAGATATATAAACGTGTAATGAAAGATAAAGAGTAAGAAGCACATCACCACGACACAAGTATTTATAGTGGTTCGGCTACAAGGACACCTTCCTTGCCCTACTCCACTCCCAGAGTCACCTACTCGAGAGTTCGTAAGCACTACACCAACTCCTTATGGCGGAGAAGCCTTCACAATGTCGCTTAACCTTTTTCCAGTACAAAGCTAAATACCGAGTTCCTTCACACCAAGGCGAACCACACCTAACACAACGTTGCCTACCCTTTATACGGTGTTAGGCTAACCACCGAGTTCTTTCACACCAAGGAGAACTAATCCTATCACAATGTCACCTACCCTTTATTAGGTGCTAGGCTAAGCACCTAGTTCCATTACTATGGAGGAACTACTACCCTTCACAACACAACACCTAATATCAAGGAGATTCACTCCTTGTTACAACACCATCAAGGATATCACCATCCTTGGAAGTAAACAAATACTTATATGTATAACGATGCACCTCATCGATTATACGACCTAAGCATTCTTCTCAAATGCTACTTGATTTGATTCTTCGGCATCCTTCAGTAATGCCTTTGACACAACGCTTGGCACCCTTCACTAATGCCTTCGTCTTGACACCTTTAGCATTTTTCACTAATGCTTTGACACGGACGATAAGCACCTTTCACTAATGCTTTCATCTTGACACTTTCGGCATTCTTCACTAATTCCTTCAACCCAACATCTATGGAGAAAGAAAGAACTATCAACAAGAGAACCTTAGTTGTCTTGATGATGACCAAGCATGGCAACTCATGGACTTGAGCTTGCTCGTCTTCAAGAAGTGGTGATCTTGCCTTTAAGAGGAACCTAGAAGATCACACAAAAACAAAAGACAAACTACATATATCACTTGTATCTGAGGTTAGAGGGTTATAATACTTGGGGAAGTATGTGTGTAAAGTGGGTAGTAGAAAGGAAGAAATGGCTCTCTATTTATAGAGAAAATTCTCTACTGTTCCCCGGATCCCGCGGATCCCTCCCACAAGGAATCCGGCTAGCACAAAGCCAGGGATCCGTGAAACGCTCCTCTTTTCCCATGGGTATTTTTGGTTATGGGTTATGGGTCATGGGTCATGGGTTATGGGTTGATCCATAGTTTTCTTTCTAGATACAATGTATCTTAAGGATACAATGAACTTGGTTAAGTGGTATATATAAAACATGGGCTATGGGTCAATACCATTTGCTAGTTTTTACCCATTTAGCATATACTTGTTTTTACCCATTTTAGTATATACTTGTTTTTACCCATTTTAGTATACTTAGTTTTAAGTATATGCTAACCCAATATGTAAACACTAGTTGTTGTACATATGTATCTAAATCATAAAATCACTTATACTTGTTTTAGTGTTTTATGTGAAAACGTAAGTGTGTTAGGAAACAATTGACTCAAACTATTTACGTATTCTATTTGTTTCGTTAAAATGATTTTTTGTTTGTCATCGACAAAATATTAGAAGATCGTAAAATATAGATAAACGTTTTTATGGCTTATTTGTATTAACAAGTTGAATAACAATAAGTTCTTTCGACCTCTACGATTACTATCAACTAGTCAAACTTGATTAACAAATGTCACTATGAAACTTTAGCACAATTGGATCTTAGAATCAACTTGAAATTGAATTAAAACATGTTAACACAATCACTAACTAATCATATGATAATCAACATCATTTAAGCAAGTGTATAAAGAAACTAGCCACTCATAGCAAACATGAACATAAACTCATAACTTTGAACATTAGAAAACATGATTAAAAGTCTTACAATGCTTGGAATAAGATTACAAATGGTGAAGTAATGATTCCCAAAGTATTGGGGTAGACTTCTTGGTGATTTGGCCTCCAAATGTAGAACTTCTGGAACTCCAAACTTTCCTGGACTTCTAAGGACGAATTTCAGAGCTTAAGAGCTTTGTTTGATGAGTAGAAAGATTTGTATTGAAGTGTGTGTTTCATATGCTCACAAAAGGCCTCTATTTATAATAGCTCAAGGCCTAGGGTATTAATTTCTGGACTAGAATACACCAAGAGAAGGACCCAGAATCGTTTGGATGCAAAGAAGAAACTTAGTGATGAAGATTTGGCAGATACAGGTCCTCCAACCGGATCGGTTACATGACCAACCGATCCGGTTGGTATTCTACAAGGGACCAACCGTTTCCGGTTGCGGGCGGCGACCAAACGGTTGGGATGACGTTTTGGCACTTTTTGGTCATTTTCCAACCATTCAGGTTGCAATGGCAACCGATCCGGTTGGATTCTCTGAGTTACAGAAAATTGAACTTTTACTTCTTTTGTCTTGTAGAACTTGGTTCTTCAATCACTATGGCCTTCAAAGGTACTTGAGATACTTATTTGTGATTGACATGCTTCACTGAGACGGGAATCTTCTATATGTTGAACATTACTTTACTTTTCTTCCATTTCTCTGCACTTGGTTATAAACACTAGACAAACATCTTTTGATGCGATTAAGCACTGAAATCACGCAAATATAACCAAATAACATATACAAAAGCACACATAACGCTACAAGAAACATGTATAATCTGAGCGTTATCACTTCCCCTAGTTGATAATGACAAAACCACATAAGCATGAGCTTCCCCTGAAGCTAATATGAATGAAAGATAAACGAACTTCCCATTAAACATACAATATTACCAAGGATCTTCAAGTTATAGCTTCTAAGTACTTCTTCCCCTTTTTGTCATAATCCACTAGGAGACGCTAAGTAAATGCAACTTTGATTTCAACCACCACGAACCAATATCATACGACTAATTCATCCTTCTAATGCCTCAAGATACCCGCCATGAAGATCACCAAAAAGATTGCTAAAAATGAAATTAAGGCAAAAGAAATCCGAACCAGTAGTACAATACCAACAAGTAGTAGTAAAAACCTTCACCTCGATGTAGCATATAAATGGTTAATCATTTAAACATTAAGCTTCCCCTGAAACCCGTATGTTAACCATTTGAAGAATGTAGGCTCTATGTAATGATTCTCGATGAAGAAAACCAAGTATAACCAACTTGATGTCAAGTAGAATAATCTAAACCTGTGTCTTATATCTTGCACTAAAGATGACATCGAACGTATACCCAATCTTGATGTATAGGGAGACCACAATCTCTTGACAAAAAACTTCATCTACTATTCGTCAATTCGTTGTCACATGAACGCACAAACAAGTTACCTCCTGCAAAAAGGTATGATAAAACACAAACCCAAATAATTCCACTTCATCTTCAAATAGGTGTTAAACGCCTTTCTTCATAATCAATTATGCAAAAAGAACGAGCCATGAACCTGTTAAGACCAAAAATCCACGTATGTACTGTACAAGAGTACTAAAAATGTACTAAGAGTATTAACTTCCACTATAAGTATTAACTTCGAAAGCTAAGAGTATTAACTTCCAAAGCCAAGAATATTAACTTTGTAAAGCTAGAAGTATTAACTCTTCGTAACGAAATCACGATTAACATGCTTCCCCTCAAATCTAAACAGTGTGTGTAATCTGATCACAACATACTCCAATATCCAAGCAGCGCAATATCCTAAAACCATGCAAACTCAATCAAACATAATCTGCTCCTTCTCTTGACATTACAAAGTTAAGAGTACTAAGTTCTTTGGAGCAGCAAACTTTGAACTATCAGTACTAATGTTAATACGCTTATCAGTACTAACTATATACCATCAGTACTAATGTTAGCACTATCAGTACAAACTTGTGACTATTAGTACTAACGGATCAAGGGCAGTATTAACTCACTCCAACAGTAGTACTTAAAATATTTCAATAGCAACACTTTAAATTGAACTAGCAGTAGGTTTAAAAGACAGCATTAGAATCAACTCAATAGCAGTAGTATAAATTAGTGGCAGCAGTAACTACCAGATGTAGCAGCAGGAACGAGCAAAACTTTTTGACCAGATAAGGGTTTGATGAAAAACCCAAGTTTTCACCAAAAATCGCCAATCACGCATTCAAACCTGCTTTCTTCAATAAATAATGACTTACTTGATGAATTAAAACCATACGAATAAGGAACTCAATTAAAAACCGAAACCCTTTGAAAGAAAACCATAAAAATTCGAATTACCAAAGTGTGTCTGCAGCAGTTTTATAGCCCTTATAACTTTCTGTCAGAGGATCAAATCAACGATCTCTCCAGTGGAAAGTTAGATGCATATATAGAGACCTTCCAGAAAAACTTTCAGCCCGATCCAACGGTTAACGACAAAGATATCGCCTCTTGAAAACTGACCTGCAGAAGCATTACGAAAATTTTTCAGATTCGAATTTTTCTTCTTCTTCAAGAAACCTTGTGAAATCCCAGATATCAAGAGCAACCCACTCTGATACCACTTTATAGAATCGATGTTAGAGGTTGTTTAGACCTTATCTAGGATCACAATAACAATTAACAATAACACACAGCGGAATACATCAAAACATAAATGTTATTGAACAAGGTTTCTTCGTCATCATCTCTAAAAATTACATACAAACACCACAGCCCCAATACTACCTGATCAATGGTAGTACGGTTATCTATCCTATAACAGGATCAATAAGCATTGACCTTGGGGCTAAACTCCATGCTAGCATCTACATCTTGTGGGACGTTTAAACCCACACACACACCACGTTTTACACCTTTGGTGCACACACACTTACAAGCACACAAAACTAAATGTCCCTGTATCTCTTTATATACTAGAGATACTAGGGTTACAAGGAGATAAGTTAGAATAATATAGGAATATCTTCCTAACAAAGTAAACGATCTTCTGTATATTCTTGTAATTGAAGTTTTCCTCCTTGTCATAAACAGTCCTTCATCTTTCATATTATTTTGTCTTATCAACTCAACTGTAATTCCCAACAAGAAAGAACTATCAACAAGAGAACCTCAGTAGTCTTGATGATGACGAAGTATGGCAACTCATGGACTTGAGCTTGCTCGACTTCAAGAAGTGGTGATCTCGCCTTTAAGAGGAACCTAGAGAATCACACAAAAACAAAAGACAAACTACATAGAAAGATCCCTTAGGATCTGTGGTTAGAAGGTTACAATACTTGGGGAAAGTATGTGTGGGAGTGGCAACCCAAAAGAAATAAATGGCTCACTATTTATAGAAGAAAATCAACTACTGTTCCACGGATCCCTCACTTGAGGGATCCGTCCAGTTTAATACTAGGGATCCGTGGGACGCTCCCTTTTGCCCATGGGTTTTGGGTCATGGGTTATGGATCATGGGTATCCAAGTAGATACAATGTATCTCCAAGATGCAATGCATCTAATCCATGGTTCATAGATTAAAACTATGGGCCATGGATTAAAACCATGTATGACTTAAGCATGATGTCATGCAATGGGTTATGGGTCAAGTTCCATGGGTATAGGTCATGGACTTTGGGTTGTACTCAACAACATTCAATGTATTTGGTCAATGGGTCAAATACTTAAGTTTCTACCCAATTGTATTACCCATTATAATACATACTAGTTATGTATATATTTCCCAATATGTAAACACTAGTTGTTATACATATGTAATACTAAATCATAAAATCACTTATACTTGTTTTAGTGTTTTATGTGAAAACGTAAGTGTGTTAGGAAACTATTGGCTCAAACCATTTACGTATTTTATTTGTTTCGTTAAAATGATTTTAGTTTTGTTATCGACAAAACATTAGAAGATCGTAAAATATAAATAAACATTTTTACGGCTTATTTGTATTAACAGATTTTGTAATTGTTGGTCAAGCATTTGTTGTTGTTGAAAATATTATTGTTGATGATAAAGTTATTCGGGTGTGTAGGGCGGTATTTGGTATTGACTACCGAATCCGGAAAATTAAGAATTTTATGATACTAATTGTGTGGATGAAGATGTCGAAGGGTTTGACGAGTTGGGTTGTGACCTATTGAGGAGGTTGTTAAAGAACGGATCGTTATTTTATTGAGACATTTTGTATTTAATAGTTAATGTGTGCAAATATAAAAGTGCTAATAGAAGTAAAGTGTTTATGTGTAAAAAAATAAGTGTGTTAAATGGGTTTAAATAAGTGTGCAAAGTGGTATTGTTTAGTTTAAAAAAAATGAAATATAGCCATTTTGATCGTTGGGTGGATTAACGCCCCACTCAACGGCATTGGTCTCAAAGGTATGCCGGTATGGTAATATCGACAATGCCAACGTCAGCATAACGCCATGGCCGGAGCTACCGCACCTTAAGCTCTAAGAACTTTCATCATTGAACAAATATTTTTCTTCGTATGTCGTGTAAAAGTATGCAATAGTATTCTAAATTTCCCGGATATTCTCGGATAATAACTTACTGAGTTGAAGCAATTAATTTGAGCATGCTTCATGACGTACCCATTAGTTGATTACAGTAATCATTTCTTTTTTATTTCCTTCAAATCATCGGATAAATAAGGATGTGTTTGTTAGGGGTATAGCACTGTTGGCTTAGAATGAATTCTAAGATTATTAGTTTGGTATGTTACATTTGAAGTAATGTGACGGTATGGAATCTTAAAACCTATATCACTATAAATTAGTGGGTATTGTGACACATTAATGCTCCATAATATACCAGCCTGACAAACTTTGACTTTTTAATTCTTTTGCTACATAGTATTTTTCTTTTCTTTTTTAACTATTTTTTTCTAAACAATATTTTTAAATCTTCTATGGGTTTATAAATCACTTTTTTTTTTATAATAACATATATTCTCTCTCTTAATCTTTTCTTAAATCTATTCTAAACTTTTCAAGCCTTTTTCAAATCATAATACCACTTATAAACCAAACGAACCCTTAGAAGTTATGGTGGTGATAATAGTATAATCATTCTAGGACTTTTTTTTATATAACCTTCAAATTAGAATTCTTTACGTTATATTAAATTCAAAATCAACTTTATATCAATCCTCACACTAATTAAAGTATAAGTAAGACCAAAAAAGGAGCAGAATAGGTTAATGAAATTTGTCCCATTTGAGAAAAATAGATTCGTATTTGTTGTGCATTAAACCACGCGTTATGATGGTTATTCACCACCAATGAAGCATATTCACCGTGCACTAACCTCATGATGATCGTGCCACCACTGCATGTGGCGATACCATTTTTGGTGTAGTTCAGTGGTGCAGACCACAAACAAAAAAATGTTTTTTGTGAGTGTGTGAGGGGTATATTGTATGGTATGTTTGCATTAAGTGGTATCTTTTTATGTGTTTAGTTAGATGGTTACCACTACGACTGTTAGGTGATGTGTTGAAAAGCTAATGTGACGCTGAGGAAGAGGTGGTGTGAAAATGCATACAACTCTATATTGATGTAGCCGAATACATTTTAAAGATTTTTAGTAACCAAAATGATTTTTTTTGGTGTGGTATGTGGGTAATCTATCAACTATAAAGCGCCGTGTAATATTCATGTTTGGTTATATTTAGGTGCTTGTAGCTAAAACTTTTGAATCATGTATTTAGGAAATGGTCCGATTAAATATGTTAATACAAATAAACCCTAAAAATGTTTGTTTATATTTAGCGATCTCGTTATGTTTTTTTGATAACAAATATAAAGTTATCATAAGTAAAATTGTAAGAATACATGTTGTTTTGCAAAGTATATACATTTGGTCATTTACATAAATGTTGTAAATGTTGTAATATAATATGTAATATGTTGGGTAATATCCAAGACCCATGACCCATAGAGCTAATCCATAACCCATGACCCATTGCATGACATCATGCATGAAATTATGTTGGGTATTATCCATAACCAATGACCTAATGTCCATGACCCATGACCCATTGTCTAGATACATTGTATCTTGTTGGGTACCCATGACCCAAAGTCCATGACCCATGGCTCATAACCCATAACCCATAACCCGGTTTGCAACCCAAAATCCGGACTAAACTGACCCAGACAGCCAGATCCCTGGATTTGCGCTGGTCGGATCCCTTGGGTGAGGGATCCGCTAGAGCAGTGGGAGCAGAAGGCTTTTTTTCCTATAAATAGTGAGTTATTTCTTCATTGTTTCTCACCCTTCTTCTTACAACTCTCTCATATATTATCTCACTCTCCTAACCTCTGATCATTTGATCATTCTAGTAGTTCTTCAATCTTTTGTTGTGATTCTCTTTTAGGTCCTTCACGAAGGCGAGATCACGCTACTCTACAAGTCATCCAAGCAAAGGGTCCTGCTTGATTTGTCCATCCACAAGATTTCTGTAGCATATCTTGTATTTCATATTTCACTTAGTTGTTGTGTAATAGTTGTGTAAAGGTTTAGTTCTACCTCGTGGAAGAACTCGGTATTTAGCTTTGTACCAGAAAAAATGTAAGCGACGTTGTGAGGCTTCTCCGCCAAGTTGAAGGAGCTTGTTGACATAGTGCTTGAACTCTCGAGTGGAGTACTCGGAGAGTAGAGTAGGGCAAGGAAGGTGTCCTTATAGCCGAACCATTATAAATCACTTGTGTCGCTATTTTCTATCATTTACTTTACTTGCATTCTTTACTTACTTTATTTATTGCTTCGTACTATTTATCCATCCATAAGAATTCACATAAGATTGAATCTAAATCTTTGAAACTTAAATTAAAATCGGTAAAACTATTCAACCCCCCTCCTTCTAGTTTTTCACAATTGGCATCAAGAGCAAGGGTTTCAAAAAGTTTTTAAGTAAATTGTACTTTTAAAAACTTTTCGATCAAAATGAGTTTTGAAAACTATAGAGAAGGGCAATCTATGCAACGACCTCCACTACTTGAAACTAATAGTTTTATTTATTGGAAAAATAGATTTGAAACTTATGTGAAATCTAAAGATATTGATCTTTGGTATATTATTGTTGAAGGTGATTTTCAAGCAAATGTAAAAGATGATAAAACTGGCAATGAAGAAAATATTTCTCATGATCGTCTCACTGATGACCAAAAGAAAAAGCTTTCCAAAAATAGTGAGACAAAAATGGTTTTATATAATGCCTTACCCAAAAAGAAATTTGAAAGAATATCTATGCATAAAACCTCTAAAGAAATTTGGAACTCTTTGGTTGTAACACACCAAGGAAATCAACAAGTAAAAAATAATAAAATTGATTCATTTGTTCAACAATATGAACAATTTTTAATATTGGATGAGGATAGTATTGATACTGCATTTGCTAGTTTTAATACTATTATTATTTAATTTTAAGCACTTGATGAGTCTTTTTTAGTCGTAATCATGTCAGGAGATTTCTAAGGGCGCTTCCATCAAAGTGGAGACCGAAGGTGACGGCAATTAAAGAATCCAAAGACTTGTCAATCCTCACTCTCGATGAACTCATAGGCAACCTAAAAGTCTATGAGCTCGTACTCACTAAAGACTCCGAGATCTCTAAGAAAAAGAAAGAGAAACATAAATCTCTCTCTTTAAAAGCCAAGAAAGTCTCGAGTGATGAAGAAACCTCATCCTCGGAAAGTGAAGACGAGGAGTATGCAATGGCGGTACGAGACTTTAAGAAATTATTTCGGAGAAAAGGAAGCTATGTCAAGCAACCCTATGATGACAAGAAAAGTTTGCGGAAAAGCAAAGACGACAAGAAAGTGAATGATGAACACAAATATTTTAGATGCGGGGATCCAAATCACTTTATTAGTCTCTTTTGTTTCGTGTCAACTATATAACCTAAAAACACTCAAGAAGCTATAAAAGATGAAAGTTGGGTTATGGCTATGCAAGAGGAATTAAATCAATTTGTTTCAAACAACGTTTGGACACTTGTCCCTCCACCTAAAAACCAAACAATAATTGAAACAAAATAGGTATATAAAAACAAGTTAGATGTAAATGGCGTCGTGTCTAGAAATAAAGCTAGACTTGTTGCTTAAGGATATAACCAACAAGAAGGTATAGACTTTGATGAGACCTATACTCCTGTAGCTAGATTAGATTCTATAAGAATCCTTCTTGCTTATGCTTGTGCTCATGATCTTAAACTCTTTCAAATGGATGTTAAAAGTGCTTTTCTAAGTGGCTTTATAAATGAAGAAGTTTATGTATTTCAATCTCCGGGTTTTGTCGATTTTGAAAAACCTAATCACGTGTACAAACTAAAGAAAGGTCTCTATGGTCTTAAACAAGCCCCAAAAGCTTGGTATGATAGACTCAAAGTGTTTTTAATTAAAAACAACTATACCATCAGGTTAGTTGACAACACACTTTTTACAAAGTAAAAGGAGTCACAAATAGTTATTGTTTAAATATACATAGACGATATTACATTCGGATCAGCTTGTCAAGACATGTGTGATGATTTCTCAAGAATCATGCATGATGATTTTGAAATGAGTATGATGGGAGAATTAAGTTTCTTTCTTGGTCTGCAAATCAAACAATTAGAAGATGATATCTGCTTTAATCAATCCAAATACATAAAAGAAATGTTAAAGAAATTCGGATTGGATGAGTCAAAACCAATAAGAACACCAGTGTCCTCTGATACCAAATTCACCAAAGATGAAGATAGTGAATCCGTTGATAACACCAAATATCGTGGCATGATTGGTAGTTTTCTCTACCTCACGGCTAGTTGGCCGGATATCATGTTTAGTGTATGTCTTTGTGCTAGATTTCAAGAAGACCCTAAAACTTCACACCTAGAAGCCTTCAAAAGAATATTTAGATATATTAAGGGTACAACTCAATTAGTATAATGGTATCCTAAGGGGACGGGGGTAGAAACTATTATATATGCAGATTCTGACCATGCAGGTGATTATGTTTACCGTACAAGTACAAGCGGTGTTTGCACCTTTATGGGGTGTTGCTTAACATCTTGGTTCTCAAAGAAGCGAACAGCATTTGGTATCTCAACAAACAAAGCCGAATATGTCTTCACCGGCAAAGCATGCCAACAAGCACTATGGATGAAACAAGCGTTAGTTGACTACGACATCCATCTTAGTGACATTGCCATTCTATGCGACAACAAAGGCGCTATAGATCTTAGCAAAAATCCGGTCTTGTATTCTCGTACCAAACATATAGAAATCCGTCATCACTTCTTAAGAGATAATGTTCAAAAAGGGAACATTTCAATTGAGAAAGTGTCATCCGAAGACAACATAGCCGACGTCCTCACCAAAGCGTTGAAGCGCGAGCAATTCAACTTACTTTGTCTAGGTCTTGGTCTTGTGAAACAATCGTCTTGAAATAATTTTTATCTACAAGGTACGTAAAATTTTGCTTTACCTCCTCTTCTGAGTCTAGGATCTCTATTTCACACAATTCACAAACAATATGGGGATTTATTTTAATACTAAAGATATTTTCTGTTCAAGAAAATCTTCAAAATATTGTCTCAAATATTTCTCCCCGTATCACTATGTCTTAAAATAACTCTCACACCTAGGACAAATAATTTTTTTACTCATCATTAATACAAAGTAAAAACCTTTTTCATTACATCTCATATGTCTTTCGAATGCTAAAGGGAATGCATAACTAATATGTATTTTTAGGTACATTCAAGCGAAGCAAAATTGAATTAAGGAGTCTTCGGGTTATCTCACGGATATATATACATGCGTATTTTTTTCACTTTTCTGTTTATTTTTTTTCTTTAAACAGTTGAGGTAACCGCAACTCCATATGGTTTTCAGATAGGCACACACTAGGCACTATTGTTTCCAAAAACAATTTTTCTTGCTGCCTGAAAACACCAGTTCCCCGAATCCCAGCATTTACGGTGGACGGATCCCTAATGGGTCTGATCCGCGGGAACCGGGGCACGGTAGCTGATTTTATGACCTCCTTTTCTTATTTTGGATTGAAATTTTTTAATTTTCAACATTTTATTTTTATCACTAATGAATATTTTCCTTAATGATTGTGCTCTCATGATCACTTGCTTTAAATTCATATCTAATCATTAGATTATAGTATATTTTTTTGGTTTTAGCATTCATTTCAATGCATTAATTGTCCCATTAATAAGGTTCCAAAATGCTTGCATATCCATGACTTTCAACCTCTCGAACAAACCTCATCATGTCTTCCAAAAGATCTCCAAAGAATAATGAACTCTCTAGTGAAAACAACCCTTTTCAAAAAATCCGAAACTTTATCCTACCACCTTTTGTAATACCAGCACCACCCAAAACTAGGAAAACGGCTCGGATTAGTATCCGAACTTGTTGCGTGGCGAAACCTTTGTCAAATAGCTCCTCACCAACTACACTTTCACCATCAAATGACTACAACGTAGCACCTCCATCATCTCCTCAAAACTCACCACCACATTCCCCAACCGAGTCTCAACTTGACTCTCAAATCTCTCTAGCGGAACTCCTTAGGACTCCAAAAACCACTCCGCTACCCTTGTCTTGTCCACCACCCGCTCCATCTCAACCATCAAAATCTACACAACTAGCCTCAAATATAAACCCAAAAGAACTAGTCTTTTTAACACCTCCTACATCTCCAAATATACTCTTCAATGAGCTTGAAAATTTACCACCTCTACAACCCATCACCTTACAAGAACATCTAGGTTTCTTACCAGCACCAATCACCAATATCATGGACTTTGATCCATATTTTCCAACATTTCCACCACCTAATCCACACTCCAATAATCAAACTTGGCCGGATGACATCCACCCACATCTTCTTCATTATCTCTTTTGCGAACATTGCCAATCCACTAGGGATCTAGCACTAGAAATAAGGGACGAAATGCGGTTCATTCTCAACCATACTCTTGATCGCATCAACATTATCATTCACCAAAACTTCCATCATTAGACCCTATGCAAGCATGGAAGGAATGATAATAGTATTTTTTTTATATTGTTTTTATTTGGGTCTTTATAAAGAACAAACCATTCTTCTTATTTTATAATTTTATGTGGCATATATACCACTATATTTTGATATTTTATTACAAGGTTCTGTTTACATACCTTGGCCTTCTCTCTTGTCTCTCGTCTTCTACATGATTATATTATATGTTATCACTAACATTCTTTTTGTAGGTATTTGTTTCTCACTTGATGCCCTATTCTAAGGGTAGCTATCATCAAGGGGGAGTTAGTGCTTTGTGAATCATTTTTTTCACCATTTATTTCTTTACACAACTCACTTTTTGTTTCGACAAAAAGGAGGAGAAGAGAGTAAAACTCACATACACTTTCAAAACGTACATTTAATCTTAAGTTTTAATCATCATAACTTTATGTTTTGTCATCAACAAAAAGGGGGAGATTGTTAATACAAATAAACCGTAAAAACGTTTATTTATATTTATCGATCTCGTTATCTTTTGTTAATAACAAATATAAAGTTATCATAAGTAAAATTATAAGAATACATG
The DNA here is from genome assembly GCA_022545495.1 of Chrysanthemum lavandulifolium. Taxonomy (NCBI): domain Eukaryota; kingdom Viridiplantae; phylum Streptophyta; class Magnoliopsida; order Asterales; family Asteraceae; genus Chrysanthemum; species Chrysanthemum lavandulifolium. The sequence goes on along the minus strand of CM040244.1, from coordinate 162,947,588 downwards.
TTTTTTTGCAAAGTATATACATTTGGTCATTTACATAAATGTTGTGATAATATGGTGTAATATAATATGTAATAGGTTAAGTAATATCCAAGACCCATGACCCATACCCATGGAGCTAATCCATAACCCATGACCCATTGCATGACATCATGCATGAAATCATGTTGGGTATTATCCATGTAAGTGATTGGTTATCATAAACATACAAGAACAATAAGCTTGGATCGAATATAAGAGAGAGAAATAGAGAGTTGGGAACGTTAGTGAGAGAAAATGAAATTCATAGGATTGAATGCTCCAACCCTCTACCTTGGAGGGTAGAGGGTATTTATAGTTCTTACATAATACGCCCTCTGTCAGGCTGTGGATCGGGTGTACAGCGGGTAAAGACCTGTCCGTCCTCCACAGTGTCACTTAACTGACTAATAAACGTTTAAGACTACAAATGTTCTAATGCTAACAAATAATCGGGGTGACCGAGTCTTTAACATGGATTTAATAAATCCTAACAATCTCCCCCTAAGGGAGGTCACCCCATAAAATACATTCTGAATTTTAGCATTCTATTACATGTCTTTGTCCTTCTAGCTCATAGTCTTAGATTCTTCAAGGTCCGCAATCTTTGTACTTCAAGTAGTGATCTTAGAATGTTCCGTGACTTGATGATCTTTGGGCTTTATTCGAGATCATCATCCACAGTAAATCTCCATTTCATCCTTCGTTGTATTACATCCATGTGATGTTGTGACTTTTGGACCAACATGCTCACACTTTTCTGTATCATGACATTTTGCATCAGAGTAGTAGAAGCATTGTTGTATATCTTTTGAGTATCATGATTTCTTTGATTGGGAGTGTGTGGTGTGAACATGTGGTTATGAATTGACGTCTCAATTTCCATCAGCTTCAACCGTCATGTGTTTCTGCAAACAACAGTTAGCAATAAAGCACACAAAAGTGTCTTTGTTCACTTTCATTATATAGGGTTGCAAGAACCACAGTTCCGAAGAATCTCTTTGACAGGGTTTCACAGCTTGTACTAGCCGTTCTCAAACCAAGCGTCTCAAAGTAGACAACACAGAGTGAGTGAACCTGCGAATTGAGATTCATTGATTGATGAGAAATTAATTTAAGAAACAATCGCGTATTGCTAAATAAAGAGTTTTTTTTTTTTTTTTTTTTTTTTTTTGGCAATACTACGATAGTTTTATGAGCAAAATCAAGTTTCAATAAAAAAATACCTTGTTTGAAAATTTTATGCGCAGTCGATGTGCTAGAAAACAATTGTTGAGCACATCGAAGGGTTTTTCCAAAAGTATACGTCAATTCATTTCCTGGAACAAGGTTGATTCAAAAGTGAATCGCCTCATCGTTGTTTTCTAGTTGTCACAAGTTTGATCCATGAAGGATCTCACATGTCACCCACCTAGAGCTTGTTTGATGTTGGCTCTAGAAGGAGTTTCATCTTTATTGTGAATACTTTGCGTATCACTCAGATGTTCTGGCAATACCACTAGGATAATGCATAGGACTCTTAATGTATATTTTCTTACTTTTCACAGTGTATGAAACATTAAGCATATTTCAAGTGTGTCTTAATGAGATTTATTGATGATCTCTTAGCTCTAGTTCAATAGTGCATTTTAGTTTTCTTATGCGGAGACTATGGAGAGGGTCTCCTAGTTCAATATCAACCATCTCTAAGAGAAAGTCGATAGATCACACCGATTCCCCTTGAGAATGAAACAAGTCCTTTTAAGAGAACTTGAGTAGCTGGAAGGTTTAGTGCAGTGCGTCACAGGGTCCATGGCGTCTTGTCTTCAATACCGGCGTTACCTTGGTAACAACCAGTAGCATATGAATTGAACCCGGTTTTTTCCCTAAGGTTGAATATTTGGAGGGCTATTTCTTTTCACCCTTTCTCTTTATATTTCTTTTTCATTCTTCAACCCCTTCAGCGCTTACCGAGACTTCATTACTAGAACCTTGTTGGGTTTGTTCCAGTCCTAGCTCCATCTCAGTCGACACTCTTCCCTTATTCTCATTTTTCTCCTTTTTTTTAATCATACCTAAGGACTTCTAACTAACTAGTGGATTGTCCCTGGGAGATCCCTCCGGTTCTGGCGGGATCGTGGGAACGAATACCTAACCTTACCATCCGTATAACTCCAATAAAGTAAATGCAAGGTCGATCTTTGGTGTACTTCCACAATTGCCATTGAAAACCAATTGAAAAACCAATCAAGGTACTTGTGATAGAATATCAAAACATTTGTACCTCAATTGTTTTTATCTTTTCGAAATGCTCCCCCTCAACATGTGCATCGGTACTTGTTGGGATATGAAAGTGCTGAAGATTGACAGAGTATTACAGAAAGATAAAGTACTATAAACTATAAAGTCTTGGAAAAGTCAAAGAGTCAAAGTAATCGCTTAATGATAAAGTCAAAGCATCGCATGCGAAGTCAAAATCTTGCAAGATCAAAGAACTGTTTTATTCGTTTATAGAAAGTCTTGTAATTCTAGCATATTCTATGTTAGATTACTTGACGTACAAGGATACAAATTGTAAACCGACTAGGGTATCCTTGAGCCTATAAAAGGACCCCTAGATTGGCATAAGATATACGTGATTTTATTAGAGTTTTAGAGAGAAGTTCAATATTATTAGAGTTGTTAAAGATCTGCATATTAAGCAGAGTTAGAGTTATTAATAAAATCGTTCAAAGTTAAAGTTATTCTTCTTAGCTTTGTTAAGTAAATTCCGCATACTTAATAGAGTTTTCTCAGTGTTTCTCTGTTAATAACTTAGGATTTATCCGAGGTTATTAAACCTTAACAAGCTATTTAAGTTAGTTTGGTTAGAGTACATCGATCCAACAAGTGGTATCGAGCTTGTGTGGAAACTCTTACTAAGAAGAAACCCTAAAACCTACAAAGAACCTAAAGATGTCGATCGATTACATTCCACCACCTTCCATCACCTCAATGAGGATTCACAGTAATCAAGAAGGCGAATATGACTTATGGTGTATGAAGATGAGGCAAGACATTGCCATTCTGAGACCATGCTCTATGGAATGTAATTGTCAATGGTAATGAAATTGTTCCAACTCAGAGACATTCTGGACAACCTAAAGCACCTAAGGCGCCTTACCAAGAAGAACCTTAAGGAATCAAGAGAAGGCACTCAATATTCTCTTGTATCGCCATTCCGTATGGTCATCTTCTCAAGTTCCATGATGCTAAAGATGCTAAGCGACTATGGGCGCTCTCAAGACCAGATTTGGAGAGAATGAAGCTTCTAAGAAGATGCACATAAATCAAGCAACAGTTTGAAACTTTCACTTTAGGTGAAAGAGAGTCTTGATGTCGCATATGATAGGTTTCAAAATCTCCTCAATATGTTGGAGTTATACCAGTGAAGTTTTAGTTGAAGATGCTAATCAAGTTTCTAAGGAGTTTGTCATCCACATGGCATGTGATAGCTACAATGATTAGAGGACAACCAGGCTTGGATGTTATGGACTTTGATGATCTCTACAATCATCTGAAGGTCTATGAGCATGAGATGAATGGTCAAACAAGTTCTAAGTCTCACAAGATTGCTTTTCTATCATCTCGAATGAGGGGCGATTTCCACCAAAAGTACCGCTTCTCCAACTCAAAGTATTGTGCCTCTCATCTTGTCTCGCATCTGCTCCCACCTATGCTCAAGAAACCCCACCACCTACTACTATGCACTCGGATGAAGTTGTGTGCTCCTTCTTTGCATAGCAAGCTAGTTTACCCGTAGTTTATGATGAAGATCTCTCCCAGTTGATGAGGATGCTTTAGAAGAGATTGATATCGTGGCAAGTTGCTTTGATCAACGCAAGGATCAAGAAGTACATGAAGAAAATAGGAAAGAGCATTGATTTCAAACCAAAGCAGGAATTACTTTTGACAAATCAAAATTGAATGCTTCAATTGTCAAAAGACGGACACTTTGCAAGGGAGTGCGGGTTTGCTAAGTATCAAGCAAATAGGATGATCGAGAAACCAAAGTTGGAGCTAAAAGAAATCCCCATTACTGAAACAAAGGATTTGGTTGCTCAAGAGAATTTGTCAGAAGTTGACTGGAGTGAAGAGTTTGATGATGAACTAGTGACTTATTGTATGGTAGCAGTGGAAGAAGCAGTTGAAAATTCAGTAGAAGAATTAGACTGGAGCACTATTTTTGATGAGGAAGTTGATCATGCTACTTTGGAATCTGGAGATGGGTATGGAGGATTTGACTGGAGCTTGGAGTGTGAAGATGATCCTGTTCTACTTGCAATGGTAGCTACTTCACCAAGTTCAATCTCTATCTCTGAGGTATGCTCAAATTGTCATGATTTCTATCAAAAACTGGTAAATAATTATGTGTTTGAAAGAGATAATTGTGTTAAGGCTAGGTCTGAGGTAGCAGGTTATCAAATAACCTTAGAGTCTATGGAAGCCAAAATTATAACACATGAAAATAATGAAATGGCTTGGGCTGAAAAATATGAACAACAGGATTACCAGTTAAAACTCAGTGAATGGAAACTAAACTGTAAAATTGCTGAAATTGAGAAACTCACTAAGGAAAGAGATGATTTGTTAGCAAAGTTTGATGCCTGGAAAGAATCTGGTCTGTCACATGTTACTTATGTTCAAAAATAGAGGAGAGCATACATTAGAACTAGATTAGGCTTTGGTATGGACTTTGATAACATAGAAGAAAACACATCTAGTGATAAGGATGAAGGTGATTTTGAGGATGTAACCACTAGTGATGATGAACTCATTAATTATGTAGGCACATCTAGTAATGAGGGTTCAATTAGTGAAACACCTCCTGAGTATAAGAAAGACAAAGGTTATCATGATGTTCCATATCCAGTTGGTAATCATCAACCCATAAGACCTGATGTTTCACGTTTTGGTGTAGACAGTCTAGAGTTTAAGAAGAAGCTTATTGGTCAATCTAGGTCTGAAACTCCAAAAGAAACTGTTGAAACAAATTTTCAAAGTCAAGCAAGACCTTCACTCAAAGTATCGCTCCACAAGCAAGACCTTTAGGAAAACCTTTTCAAAACAAGATCGCTAACCTTTTGGAATAATGTTGGTCAAAACAGATTTAATCATTCACCTAGAAGGCACAATAGTTTTGGTCATAGACATAGAAGAAGTCACTTTGGGAGTATGGGTGAAAATTGTGTTTTGTGTGTTTTAGTCCTACTCATTTAATCAAGGATTGTGAACATCACTCGAATACCTTAGGAAATTTCCAAAGAATAGGTCCACAACCGAAACCTAGAGAGAACAAACCGTTTGGAATAATTCTAATAGGGTCAATCATAGTAACTTTTCATCGATCATAGGTACCCCACCGAGAAGACCTTTTCTAAACCACCAAGACCTTCACCAGCAGACCTTCTCAAAGTCTTCGCTCACCAAACCAAGGTGCTGCGAATACCACTTGGCACGTAAATCCTAGGAGATCTCATTACTATCAACCTAGAAGGTACTACAATTCACATAGGGATCTAGATCACGGGAACTAAGTGTTAAACCTGAATGGGTTAAGAGAGAAAGCATGGCTGAGGACAAACAAGACTTTCAACAAAAAGTGAATCGATGTTTTCATAATACAAGAAAAGAGAATGATTTTGCAAAAGAGAGTTCTGTTGAAAATCCGAAAGTTTTGAAAATCCACATGCTAAAAATCAAAAGATAATCCTGGATCATGTTTTGAAAAATAGTGGAAATTACATACTCAAAGAATTTGAGTTTGTAACTCCACAAGGGAACACAAGTCAAGAATGGTTTGGGTTCCTAAAAGAAACTAATTCTCTAAATCTTTGTGCGGGGCAACCCATAAGAGGAGCTTAAAGATCATTTGATTGTAGATAGTGGTTGCTCGGAAGTATGACAGAGACAAGGATATTCACGATTTTAGATCTATTAGTGGAGGAAGAGTTGCATTTGGGAATGATCCCAATGGAGGAAGAATTATGGAAAAGGAACTATCAAAGCATGACGATAGATTTTGAGAATGTTAGATATCCAAGGAGCTCAAGTTTAACTTATTATCGCCTCTCAAATCTGTGATAAAAGCATCCCTGTATTATTCATCGACACGTAATGTCTCATCCTTTCCTCTCGAATTCAAGCTGTTGATGATAACTTGGTAGTTCTCGAATACCAAGGACAAATGATGTGTATAGTCCGGACATGAAGAGTCTTCACTCTTATGGAAGAGCCACTGCTTAGTGGCAAAAGCAACAATCAAGAAGCACATTAGTGGCATAGAAGATTGGGCCATGTAAATTTCAAGAATATCAACAAACCGGTCAAAGGCAATTTAGTTAGAGGTTTACCTTCAAAGACTTACAAGAATGATCACCCTGCTTGGCATGTAAGAAGGGTAAACAACACAAAGCTTCATGCAAGAAGCTTGAGGAGAGGACAATTAGAGAACCTTTGGAGTCGTTACATATGGATTTGTTTGGACTGTTTACGTGGCAAGTTTAAACAAGAAAAAGTACTACTTAGTTGTTACTGAGATGATTGCGATAGATTCGGTTGGGTATTTTTCTTGGGATTTAAAGATGATACTTTTGATGCTATTCGACATTAATAATAGCACTTGAAAACCAATTGAGACCGAAGGTCGAGGTATTAGATGTGACAATGGAACCGAATTCAAGAACAAGCTTATGGATGAATTTTGTGCAAACAAAGGAATCAAGAGGAGTTCAAGATTGCAAGAACACCAATGCAGAATGGTGTTGCGAGAGGAAGAATAGGACTTTGATTGAAGCGCCCGAACTATGCTTGCATTCACAACTACCTATTCAATCTCAATCAAGTGTAAGTAATGCTTGCTATGTACTTATGAGTATCACCACCAAACTACGAGATGAAGACACCTTATGATTTGTTGATGGAAACAAACCCAACATTCGCTTTATGAAGCCTTTTGGATGCCCTCTCACTATTTTAAACACAATTGATAACTGGGAAAGTTTGATGGCAAGTCCGAAGAAGGATATTTATTGGGTTATTGTACCAACGAAGAAGGGATTTAGAGTGTACAATAGAGTCACTAAGAAGATTCAAGATTTTCTTCATGTTGAGTTTTAGAATATCAAGACAATCGGAAGGGTAAAGGTCCCGATTAGATGTTTGATCTTGAAGTTCTAACTCCTTCTATGAACTATGTACGTTAGAGAAGAAAATCAACCTATACATGATGGAGAAGACTTACAAGATGTTGTTCATGGAGTTCATATTAGACCCGATGTTGTTCCCGATGCTACAAAGCAAAGTAATCAAGTTCCAACGCAGAAATCGATGCACCAAAGAAGAGTCTTGATGAACCAAAATCCTCATTATCTGCCGAGGATCAATCTATTCAGAAGAACTTAATCAAATGCTTCTTCAAGATGTTTTAGCACATTCTTACACTAATGAACAAAGAAGAGCTTATGAAGCAAAGAAAGAAAAAGACTAATATGCAGAATACTCTTACAAGATTTTGGACAAGATTTTCGACCAAATCTTCGCCGCACCGATTGATAGTACTTTAGATGATTTGGATGATCCTACCATGCCCGGATTAGAGGAAACCGATGATGAGTTTGCAGATGAAGGTATTTTCTCGATTCCAATGAAGGTGTTGATTATACTAACTTGGATGATGCGATCGAGTTCCACAGCCTCCAATCTTAAGGATTCATAAGAATCATCCCACCGATCAAATCATTGGTCCTTCTACTACGAGTGATGACAAGACACAAAGCTAAGAGTTTTACTAAACCTCATAATGCTTTACTTAGCTTTGTCTACAAACGTAACATTTGAATCATAAGGACCATCAAACATGTCTTTACTTGTTTTATTTCTCAAGAGGAACCCAAGAATATTGCTCAAGCATTGACAAAAGAAAGTTGGGTTGAAGTTATGCAAGAAGAACTACTACAATTCACACTTCAAGCAGTTTGGGTATTATGTGATCTTCCAGACTGGATGAAAGTTATTGGAACCAGATGGGTTTTCAGAGTCAAGAGAGATGAAAGAGGTAATGTCATTAAGAACAAGGCAAGGTTAGTAGCTCAAGGATATAGACAAGAAGAAGGAGTAGAATATGATGAAGTATTTGCTCCTATAGCAAGGATTGAAGCTATTAGAATATTTCTTGCTTTTGCTTCATATATGGGATTTCAAGTTTACCAGATGGATGTCAAGAGTGCCTTTTTATATGGTACTATTACAGAGAAAGTGTATGTCAAACAGCCTCTTGGTTTTAAAGATCCTAAACATCCTAACAAAGTCTACAAGGTGGTTAAGGCTCTTTATGGCCTTCATCAGGCACCTAGAGCTTGGTATGAGAGGCTCTCCACATTCTTATTACAACATGGTTACAGGAGGGGAGCTATTGACAAGACTTTGTTTATTAAAAGAGACAAGAAGGATATCATGTTAGTTCAAGTCTATGTAGACATAATGTTCAAATACACGGGATTTTACAAATCTTTAATTTAAACCGAGAAATCAAATCTTTCGCTGGATTTTACAAAATCAAGAAGAAACCGTAGAATCCAAACTACAAATATGAAATAGCAAGTCTCAAATTGCAACAGCAAATCACAACCTCAAATCACAGTCAATCACAAATAGCAAATCTCAAACCGCAGGTATCAAATCACAACAGCAAATCGCAATCCCCAAACCATAAGTCTCAAGTCGCAGGTCTTCAAAACGCAATGTCTCAAAATGCAAGACTCAAACCGCAACACTTGGTCAAATAGCAAGATTTCAAACCGCAGATCTTCAAACCGCAAATCTCAAACCGCATGTCTTAAATCGCAACTTGAACAAAACGCAAAGACTTCAAGTTGCAATACTCAAATCGCAGCTTGATCAAGACGCAAAGACCTCAAACCACAATTCTTCAAACCGCAAGTCTCAAATCTTAAATTTCAAATCGCAATGACTTCAAGCCGCAACAACAAACCGCAAGTTACCAAACCACAGTCTTTGGTCAAATCGCAGAACAAAAGGACAAATCGCAAGTCACTTTCGTGCAAGTACGAACGTCACTTTCACCCATTTTTGTCTTTTGGATAAAAGTCAAACCGCAACTTTGTCCTATTCTCAAACCGCAACTATTAAAATACTAAAATAATCAACTCGCAACTCAAAACTATCAATTCACATGTTCGAATCAGTCAACCACAAGGAAGAACTACTCAAAACGCAACTAAGAACCAACTATCCAAACTCATGAATACCATAAAAACATCCAAAAACACGATGAAACAAGCTTCCCAAACACCAAACTAAGCTAATATGATAAATCTAACTAAGAAAGCACAAACAATTAACGATTTTAACCACAAATAAAGATCAAACTAGTGTATTTCTAACCAAACTATTCGAATCACCCTCAAACATAAGAACCAATCACCAAACCCGAGCACACACAAGATATATTATCAAACCATGGCTCTTGATACCAATTGTAAGTGATTGGTTATCATAAACACACAAGAACAATAATCTTAGATCGAATATGTAAGAGTTTTAGAGAGAGAAATAAAGACTTGGGAACGTTAGTGAGAGAAAATGAAAGTCATAAGATTGAAAGCTCCTACCCTCCACCTTGGAGGGTAGAGGGTATTTATAGTTCATACATAATACGCCCTCTATCAGGCTGTGGATCGGGTGTACAGTGGGTAAAGACCCGTCCATCCTCCACGGTGTCACTTAACTAACTAATAAACGTTTAAGACTACGAACGTTCTAATGCTAACATATACTTTGGGTAACCGAGTCTTTAAAATGGATTTATTAAATCCTAACAATCCATGACCCATGACCCAATGTCCATGACCCATGACCCATGACCCATGACCCATTGTCTAGATACATTGTATCTTGTTGGGTACCCATGACCCAAAGTCCATTTCTCATGGCTCATAATCCATAACCCATAACCCGGTTTGCAACCAAAAATCTGGACTAAACTAACCCAAACAGCCGGATCCCTGGATTTGCACTGGCCAGATCCCTTGGGTGAAGGATCTGCCAGAACTGTGGGACAAAAGGCTTTTTTGCCTATAAATAGTGAGCCATTTCTTCATTGTTTCTGACCCTTCTTCTTACAACTCTCTCATATATTATCTCACTCTCCTAACCTCTAATCATTTGATCATTCTAGTAGTTCTTCTATCTTTTGTTGTGATTCTCTTTTAGGTCCTTCACGAAGGCGAGATCACGCTACTCTACAAGTCATCCAAGCAAAGGGTCCTTGATTAATTTTTCCATTTACAAGATTTCTGTAGCATATCTTGTATTTCATATTTCACATAGTTGTTGTGTAATAGTTGTGTAAAGGTTTAGTTCTACCTCATGGAAGAACTCGGTATTTAGCTGTGTACCGAAAAAAGTGTAAGCGACGTTGTGAGGCTTCTCCGCCAAGTTGAAAGAGCTTGTTGACATAGTGCTTGAACTCTCGAGTGGGGTACTCGTGGAGTGGAGAAGGGCAAGGAAGGTGTCCTTGTAGCCGAACCACTATAAATCACTTGTGTCGCTACTTTCTATCCTTCACTTTACTTGCATTCTTTACTTACTTTATTTATTACTTCACACTATTTAGTGCAAATGATAAAAAAAAAGTATTATAGTTGACACCATTTGCTCTTGTGGGTAGCGAACACATTTTTTTTCTTTTGTGTGTACTATACTTTCAAATTCATCCTCTTTAGGGTATTTTGCAAAATTTTTGGACATTTTTGCCCCTCTTAGCTAATAGAATTTTTTTTTTCTCGAAGGGCAAAAATGTCACATAGTACCCTAAAGAGGATGAACTTGAAAGTATAGTACCCACAAAAGCAAAAAAATTTGTTCGCTACCCACAAGAGCAAATGATGACAAGTATGATACTCTTTTTTATCATTTTCCCTACTATTTATCCATCCATAAGAATTCACATAAGATTGAATCTAAATCTTTGAAAAGTAAATTAAAATAGGTAAAACTATTCAATCCCCCCTTCTAGTTTTACACAAAATCTTTTATAGGGTAAATTGCAAAAAATGTTCATGTGGTAAGTCATTTTTGAACCCAATGCACCTCCCATACTTAAATAGGGAATAATGTACCTATGGTTCACACTTTGTTGCAATTTATGTCATTTTTACTGACGACTATTAAAAAATCTCGTAATAAGTCCTCACGTGCGTTTCGCGTGAGGTTATTTTCGTCATTTTAGTTTCCACCATTTTTTACATACACACTTGATGTTTCCCTTCACAAGGAACACATATTCACAAGGACATAAATTGCAACTAAATTTAATTTTTGCTTTATCCGATCAAATCACACACACACATGTTATCTGAAACTTAGCAGGCGATCCAATTCCATCGATAAAAACACCAAATCAGATCTACAAAGAAACGGCGGTAATCTTTTTCAATCTTTAATTTTTTTTATTTCATTCAACATTGTTTTTGTTAATCTGGTAAAGGTTAATCGTTAATGCTGTAACAATGTTTGACAGTCAATTTCTATGCGTAGTAGTCAGGATTTTTTGGATGCATTTGTAAGTTAACCCCATATATATGCATTTAAATGGGATTTTAGTAAGAAACTATTTTTAATAATTCATAATATTTCAAAAATAATTTTGACATGCAACAACTGCATAAGGACTATGTTCTAGGATGTTCATGCCATGCTAATGGTTATGTTTACCTAGTTAACTATAATTGCTTGAGATGGAAAGTCAGTTTAAAAAATATATGAGAGAATTTGTATCGGCAGTAAATGGAGCGAGGTGGAATAACATTGTTAAGCTAAACATCAGTACGGATGTTAGGTTCCTACACTTTGTAGAAAAAGGTGAGAACATTTTTTACGTAACAACTAACAATGAGGATGGGCTTGAGCAACACAGGTACGTCCCAGGAAGCGCTCAATTTTGGCATTGTTTAGTTCTTGTTACAGATACATCTCTTTTAATATGCAGTCATTGCCACAAGATTTTCTGAAATAACGTAATGGTCTTATCCCTACAGAGTTGGTCGATGTTACTACTAACACCATTGAGTAAAAAATTTTGGTGGGAATTTCAAATGATTTGTATGATCTTAATAATGTACACTCATTCCTGACTGGATTGGGTTGGTGAAAATTGGCAGAGGACTTGAAATTAAAACCTAGTCAGTGGTTAGTATTTGCTCAGGTGGTAAAAGGATAGTATAATATGATGCTTTTTGAAGAAGACGGAGGGTCAATCACAACAGTTGAAACATACTCTCTTAAAATGTTCATGAACGCCTTGTGCCATGTAGGATATGAATTAGGTATGCTTTTCTTTTATATAATAACTTTAAGTAAATTGAGTATATCATAACAGTGCAACTTTTTAGTTTATATGTAACTCATTTTGTATTATTAATTTCATATTATGATCATAATCGGATGAAGTGGCTTTGTAATTAGAGGTTTCTCACTGTTAATGATCAGGAAGATGGCGCTTTACAAAAAGATGACATCAAAATTTGTGAAAGATGGACGTCTTTTACATGTTTTATAACTTCACTAATTTGCTAAATTGTTACCTTATGTATATATTAACTAATGCTATATTTTTTAAATGTTTTAACAGTATATACCATATAGAATTGTTAAGAAGTACAAGTTAGCTAAGTTCACTTCTATTGTGGTAAGGCATAGATACTAGAGCATGTTTTCATCGTACGTGAGAAAACAAAAAAAAGTTGATCAAGGGTGCAGACTGTTGCAATTGTTTCGCCATCTAGTTTCACGAAGTTGATGGAGGGAGCAGGGTTTGATCCAGGTTAGATGGTCTGGTTTTTTATCTTCTGTTTGAAGTAGGTTACTTGTTGGTTGACTACTAAAGTCAATGAATGGTATACAGGATCACAAATGGCTATGTTTATGTTGAAACTGAAGTGGTTAACTACTAAAGTCAATCATTGATATGTTTACCCATATGAGATTTGAAATTGATCATGGGTGACCGATTTTTGATGTGTGAGTCAACAAAACTTAAGTTATGGCATGTAATAGTAAAAAAAAACTTAAGTTAAGGGACATAATTTAAAACATAACTTTATTAAGTGCACTTTGATCAGTGTGTATACTCCATTAGAACATAAATAGTCACCATTATATCTTTTCACTTGACTGCATACATGGCTACCCACTTGGCGAAATCATTACTACTTCCACTTGAAGTTTCTAGGAATACTCATTCTTATATTTAAACTCCAGAGGGACACAACAACGCATATCTCATTCGACAAATAAAAAATACAGATAGTTAACTGAAATCAAAATGGCGGCAAGAGAGTTTGCCAAGCTTTGTCAAGAGAAAACTAAGAAAGTCAAGGAGAAGGAGGAACTTTTAATGGAATTTGAATTTTGCGCGAGTGATTCGTGTAATCTATGAAATTTCTTAGCTCAATTCAGGAACAAGAGTTGGAGGAGGCCAAGTGTATCATGAAGCTGATTCATGAAATGCACGCTCTTGTGCTGGAAAAAATAAGGTTTGTTGTCAAGTTTAGGGGTATGTAGGTGTAAGTAGCTATCAGTTTGTTTTTTGGGGTATCTTTTCAAGGTTGGGGGTATGTTTGTTTTTGTGTTTTGTTGTCTTGCAGGTGGACGTGCTTATGCTTTTTGTGTTTCGTGATCTTGTAGGTGTCTTGTAAATGGGTACTAGTATATGAATGAAATATCAATGTTTATCTATTTTTGTTGTTTTGAATCATGAGTTGGATGTGCTATTTCATCCTACTTTTATTATTTATAAAACTTAGATAACTTAGGATAGACACATACTAACGGGCAGAGTACCCGATCAGATGTAGTAAAGCCTTAGGTAAATCCGAGTATCGTCCCAAGAGAGCTGTGACCTTGAAAGAACTTAGATGATTAGAAAGGATATTGATAATATATGGGTATGACAAAGTTGATATAATCCATAGCTAATGTTATTCAGTAGCTTACACAGTCACCAGAAATTTAGGGAAAAGAGATAGATAAATGAAGCTTAATAAAGAATACAAATATGAAGTGATTCTCGATACCAAGATTCAATATAGTGGTTAATTATCACCAGACTCCTTTGGTCGATTCGTCATGGCCTATGGTTCTTAGATTCCTCACCAAGATGAGCAGGTCACCCAGGATCATTTGGCAACCTAATAGCAGTTATTAAGCACCAAATATACTAGATCTAGACGGTGGGAACCCGGCCGTTAGGAACTTAGATCCCCCCAACCTCTTAAATACCTCCACTTGATAAGTGATCATTTGGTCAGTTCGCACACGAAGAGTGGTCGTACTATGGCCAATTCCTTCCATACTTCGCTATCTATCATACTGGGGTCAGTTGGTCATATATCCCAGCCCTTTAGATACTACCAAGCTTATAATACTACCAAGGCTAGCGATCTATGAAAATACTAGCAAATGTCTATAAAGAATTATAGAGATAACAATAACATAGATGCAAACTTGAATTAATGATATGAATTCATAGTATAAGTTCTAGAAAAATATAAAATTAATCCAAACTCGAATACAAAGGAAATCGTAGACGAGGACTTTGTTATTCAGTGCTCCTAAACCATGCTTCTTCTTATGTGTTTTGATCTCCCCAAACCCTAGAAGGTTTGGAAAAGGAGAGATATCTAAAACTGATGAAACCATCGACTATTTATAGGCTTCAAACTAGTTACGGCGTAACCTTATTAGGTAGTTACGCCGTAACTTCCTTCAATCTTTTGTGCTTATCCATTGGTTACGGCGTAACCTTAGCTGGAATTACGCCGTAGCTTTTGTAATCCAGTGTATTTCTTCATTACGGCATAGCCTAAGTTGATGGCTACGCCGTGGTCTTAGTTGATTTAGTGCATATCAGTAGCTACGGCGTAACCTGAGTTGAGGGTTACGCCGTAGTCTTCATAATCAATAGTTGCGTCGTAACTTCATCACTTGGTTACGCCGTAATTAAGATACAGTCAAATCAAAAAGTCTTGAAAACGTCCAATTGTAGCTTCCTTACTTCGAATGTGTCCTAAATGAAATAATAAAGAATAAGGATGTTTTCACTAATAATATACTCAAAATGTGATGATATAGGGGGAAATTAACGCTTAGAAACTCAGGACTATTTGATGTTATCAAATATCCCCCCACTTAAACTCTACTTGCCCTCAAGTAGACCAGTTTAGACTGCAAAAGATACATCCTCGAAGAATGCGCAGTTTTAATTTCCATGCTAGAATATTAATAAGAGCCGAACACCTCACGAAATGGGAACGAAAACACTCTCACTCATCCTATTCTAAGTGTTAATTTTGGGGTGATCACTCAATTGCACGGACATAGTAAGTATTCTATCATAAGCTTCGCAATTACTCACAACTCCACCACTAGAGCTAAGGTTAAGACAAATTTTAGAAAGCAATGTTGGGTTGAGTTTCAAAGGCTTAGGGGTGGTTTCATTACTAACGTGTCACGGCGAAGTGGACAAAATCAATGATACATGACCAAATCCATGGCCAAGACATCAAGGATTGCTGGCTACATCACCTAAACACGCTTCTCGACAAAAAGGGTAAGGATAGGCATGGGATATTTTAATGGGTGAAAAGGGAAAAGAAAACAAATAGTTTTAGCTTAAAACCGAGTTGCCATCGTATCACCAATAATTCAAGGTTCATCTTCATATGGTCAATACATGTCACCGGAATCCACCATTATTTATTCTTGAACTATTCTTCCAACCTTCGAATGCGATCGAGAAGATTATTCTCAATGCCAATTTCATCATATAGTGCTTATAATTTTTCGCACTATTAACAATAATACTTTTTTTTTTCTTTTTCAAACTTTATGCTTCCCCCCACTTGAACTGAGCATAAGGTGATAACTTGGGGGTCTTTGACAATCTTTAGCGAGATGTAGATGATGAGGTGCTTTTAGGAACTTTATTTTGAACCTCAAACTATGGTGAATAATGGCTTCAAGGTAAAAAGGTAAAACTACACGGTAGGCTAAGGTGTAAGGGTGTAACGAAAATAAGGGTTAGAAATGAAATGATAGGCTCAAAAAGGGTGTAACTAGGGGTATCTTGCACTAAAAGTGAGTACAACAAAAAAGGTTAACACGGGGGTCGAAAAGCCAATGGGACTAATCGATAAACGCACACAAGTGAACACATATGGGCTATTTGGGTTTAATCCTAAAACATTTACTTTTTTCAAATCGCCTTTTCCAAATGCACCAAGCTAACTTGATACACTACTCGTTTATGGTCTCGAAGTGATGTAAAAGCCAAGTTCTAAAGTTTACAATACTATTGGCACACTCAATTTATGGTAGATTTGGGTAAAATTGGGGAAACGGAAAGGCTAAATCTCACCAAAGGCAATAAGGGTTATAGTGTGCTCGGCTTTATATGATTCTAGATTGGTTAAAAATATGACAAATTTTTTTCAAATAAGCTTAAAATTTTGAAACCAACTAGAAAATTAGGGCAAGTAAGCTAAGTAATCATACACTTCATTTATATTCCTATCCCCCCACTTGAAGTGTACAAAGTCCCATTTGTACGAAGAAAAAGGAAAAATAAAATAGAAATGAAAAATAATCAAGAAAGAAATAAACTCCCCTCTCGAATGGTTGCCCAAGATGTCTCACTAAAGGTTGAAGGTGGGTCATGGGGTGGCTAATGCGTATCGTTTCCGGGAACGGGCCTTAACTATTTGTGTTGCTTCAAAATTGCCTCATCGCAGCAGGGGTTATCGCAGAATCGATCCTAAGGTTACGCCGTAACTACATCACAGAACCAAAACCTGCACAACATATAAGGAAAATTTTGTACCCGACGGGTACAATGGGTGATAGATCATACAAATATCAAAATAGTTATGTTATTACAGACATGAGTATCAAATTGTTTTAAAATTGTTTCAAATTGTTTCATCAAATAGGGAAATCAATCGTCCCTAGGAAGATCATGATCCATGGAGTGGAATTGGGAGGGCTCATATGGAGTGCTCGTGGTGCTTCCAGGAGTGGCGTCGGGCTGCATGAATGCCACTGCTTCTTGGACTCCGATATCGGGGATGTTGGGCTGGTACACATACTCCGGACCTTCCCACCTAGGGTGGCTCAAATGCATGTGTTGTAGCATCTGTTAGTCCGATCCGCACTCCAATGAAAGAAATCCTGATGGAGCTGCTTCACCTAATCCAATGTACCTGTAAAACCCTCAAACTGGTTACTAAGACCATAAAGACCCACTTTAAGGCTTTCAATCTCCTCGTTGAAATGGGTTGCCATTCCCTCGATCCTCTCATCAATGATCTGCAACCTTTCCCCTACATTCACATGGGTCCTTCTTCATCTCCTGGGCGCCTGCTCCTCGGCCCCCTCTTCAGCATCACCCCCAGTACCACTAGCTTCCCCTTCTTCTCTCCTCGGGGCAGTCCTAGCCAACTCAATCGCTCCATATATGTCTTGGGTGCAGATCCAGAACTCGACTAGCTTAGATAGCCCTATCAAACTAGTCTCCCTACCTCGAGTCACCCTCGCTAAAGCTGCATCGGTCATAAGATCAAAACTCCTATCCAACCTCCTAATAAAGTGAGCCCCCTACAAAGGACTCCTAGATAAAACCCTTAGCACCAACAGCCATAAAACTAGCCAAATAGAAAGTAACGTCAATGTGGTTCCCCCTTCCATGCCCTGCATTAGGTAAAGATCATACATAGTCATCTTTTCTTTGGCGGAGTGTCTTGCTCGAATAGAGCAAGCAAGTAAGCGGTGCACCAGTCGACGAATGGGGCTTCTCGCCGTAACGTAGGATGGTGGGCTCTTCGAATCATAACCATCCATTAAAGCGATTTGGTTGAAATAAGCAGCAAGGTCTTGAGTCTCATCCCTTCTTCTCCAACAAGTGTGATAGAACCGACTAAAAGCCTCTGTTTCCATTTCCTCCTCGGTATACAAACCCATCCTCGTAGTAAACTGCTTAAGAGTCAAACTTCTTCAAACGCCCCCAAGCTGAAAAAATATTGACTCCACGTCATCATCCACAATATCAGTGCGGAATTCCACACTAGCAAGGAATTCACTGACGTACTCCGGAATGACCGGCTCCGTGATTCTGAATAACCTCAACCATGCACTACACGTGAACTCCCAAGCATTACACGTGAACTTAATTTTGCAAAACTTCCTTAATCTCCTACTAGCTTTCCCGTTTGCCAAAGTACCAGATGCATCAAAATCAAGTGCCTCGGGTTGACTGATATTCTTTCCCCTTAATTTCTCGTACTCTTCCACGCACAACTGCCTAATACCAGCATCAGGATATGCCAAAACCTAGGCCAATTCGTGGGATTGGTTGCACCTGAAAATAAGACAAATAGCAGTAAGTGCAGACCTTACTGATGTCAAGCTACGGCGTAACTAAAACAAAAGTTACGCCGTAATTAGGTAATTTCAAAGGTTACATGGTAGCTATATCAAACTGCTACGTCGTAATTACAAATATAATGGTTACGGCGTAACTAAACATGATACGCCAGTAACTTCCCGTAAACTCAAGACTCACATGTTTCAATTACGCAATAGATTACGCCGGAACCATCAATTTTTTTCAAGTGGTAAAAAGTTTTGATAAATTTTTAACCTATTAGAGCTGAGGGACCGCGCCTAACCCACTAAGTTTGTGTTTAACCTGAAACCCAATTTAGATAAAGTCAAAACACCCAAATCGAACTGTAATGATAGGAAATGAATCAAAATATCATGGGGAAATCACCAAAATCATCAATTAATCAAACTAATATCAATAATTTATTCAAATAGGCAAGATCCCTAGAATATTAAAATATAAACCCTAATTGAAATAATTAACAAAAACAAATCAAAAAGAGTAGTGATAGATCATACCAGCCATGGAGAATGATTAGATGAAGTGGTCTTGATGGGAAAAAAAATTTGAGAAAAAGTTTCTGTATGGGTAGGCGTTGAAAGTGTATGTGTAAAACCTACTTCATATTCCGTAAGGTTTTTATACCGCCAAGATAGTTACGGCGTAATTCGATTAAATAGTTACGCCGTAACTATTATTTTTAGAATATTAAATGGTTGTGAAAGGGTTACATCGTAATCCTAATAAGGGTTACGTCGTAATCCTAATAAGGGTTACGCCGTAATTAATTTTTTAATTTTAATCAAAGCGCAGATTTTTATATATCTGATTGTATGGTGGTTACGTCGTAACTAATTAGTCAAAAAGATTTTATAATAATTTTAATAAATTGCAATATGGTTACGTCGTAATCCATTGAAAGGAGTTACGCCGTAACTAATAGCGTCAGAATATGAATTATGTATAATTGCAATAGGAGAGATTTAGAAACTTACCTTATGGAAGTGCTCAAATCTCTTAATGAGGTGAATATGAAATACCTTAGATCTTTCATTAACTGCTCCCCGGCAGCGGCGCTAAAAAGCTGATGTGCTATTTCATCATGCTTTTAATATTTATAAAACTTAGATAACATAGGATAGACACATACTAACTGGCAGAGTACCCGATCAGATGTAGTAAAGCCTTAGGTAAATCCGAGTATCGTCCCAAGAGAGATGTGACCTTGAAAGAACTAAGATGATTAGAAAGGATATTGATAATATATGGGTATGACAAAGTTGATATAATCCATAGCTAATGCTATTCACTTGCTTACACAGACACCAGAAATATAGGGAAAATAGATAGATAAACGAAGCTTAATAAAGAATACAAATATGAATTGATTCCCGATACCAAGATTCAATATAGTGGTTAATTATCACCAGACTCCTTTGGTCAATTCGTCATGGCCTATGGTTCTTAGATTCCTCACCAAGATGAGCAGGTCACCCGGGATCATTCGGCAACCTAATAGCATTCATTAAGCACCAAATCTACTAGGTCTAGACGGTGGGAACCCGGCCGTTAGGAACTTAGATTCCCCCTAACCTCTTAAATACCTCCACTTGATAAGTGATCATTTTGTCAGTTCGCGCACGAAGAGTGGTCATACTATGGCCGATTCCTCCCATACTGCTATCTATCGACTGGTCGGGCTTGGTCATATCTCCTGTGCCTTTAGATACTACCAAGCTTATAATACTACCAAGGCTAGCGATCTATGAAAAGACTAGCAAATTTCTATAAAGAATTATAGAGAATAACAATAACATAAATGCAAACTTTAAGTAATGATATGAATTCATAGTATAAGTTTTAGAAAATATAAAGGAATCCAAACTCGAATACAAAGGAAATCGTGAGACGAGGACTTCGTTATTCAAAGGCTCCTAAACCATGCTTCTTCTTCGTGTTTGATCTCCCAAACCCTAGAAGGTTTGGGAAAGGAGAGATATCTAAACCGATGAAACCATCGACTATTTATAGGCTTCAAACTAGTTACGGCGTAACCTTATTAGGTAGTTACGCCGTAACTTCCTTCAATCTTTTGTGCTTATCCATTGGTTACGGCGTAACCTTAGCTGGGTTTACGCTATAGCTTCTGTAATCCAGTGTATTTCTTCATTACGGCGTAGCCTAAGCTGATGGCTATGTTGTGGTCTTAGTTGATTTAGTGCATATCAGTAGCTACGGCGTAACCTGAGCTGAGGGTTACGCCGTAGTCTTCATAATCAATAGTTGCGTCGTAGCTTCATCACTTGGTTACGCCGTAATTAAGATACAGTCGAATCAAAAAGGCTTGAAAACGTCCAATTGCAGCTTCCTTACTTCGAATGTGTCCTGAAATGAAATAATAAGGAATGAGGATGTTTTCACTAATAATATACTCAAAATGTGATGATATAGGGGGAAACTAACACTTAGAAACTCAGGACTATTTGATGTTATCAGAGTTGCTTAAAGTCAAACATATACTGTTTTTGGTTAGTTTTAGATACATATGTGTTTAATCTTTGTAGAAGTTTGATGTCTTTTGTAATGAATTTGCCTCACACGTCCTTGATCTTCTATTACTTTAATCGATACTTGTGTGTATATACCAATTGACAATGTTTGACTTTTAAAATTCAAACTTTTGTCCAAAGATATGTTCATTTTGGTCCACTGCAGTTTGTTTCCAAATCTTACCATTTGACAAAACATAAGCCTCTTCAACATATGTAAAACATTCTTTTCATACATCAAAACATTACAAATAACATAAAAGCAACAATCACAGCCATTACAACAACACATTTCCTATAAAACACTAAACTTGATTTGCTTTCATTTCAACTCCATTTGCAGAAGAAGACTTGCTTTTCCAAAGTTGACTTCTAAAAGTCAAAATCCCTTTGTAAGTCTCTTATTTGCCTATTGCAACTGTATTTCTGTTCTTTCAATTGTTTTTCATTTTGAATCAACTTGTACACTTCTTGTTTGTAGTAGTCACTTGGTATTTCAGGATCAACCCAGTAAAAGTTGCCACATTTTAAACCCTAAATATTTAGACAAATTAGCAATTACCCGAATCATAAGCAAAGTTAAAATCACTTATATTATAATAATTTATACAGCCTAGAATACATCTTAAGGATGATAGATGGTTAGTGATGTTCTTCATGTCAAAAATGATAGGTGGTGGAGGACGAAGACTTCGAATAGAAGATGATGAAGACATTTTGGTTGATTGGGTTAGGTTTAGGATTAGAGTTTGGATGAGTGTGTGTGTATTGGGGAAGAATAAAACAAGTTTCATGTAATTATATGAGATATAATAAGAGATTTAATAGAAGTGGTTATGTAGGATCATTTTCAGATACACATGTGTTTGAAGTTGTTTACTTCTTGGGTATGTAGGATCATTTTGAGATATCTATATGTTTGAAGTAGTTTACTTCCTGGGTTATTGTAACAATTCGCATTTTTGATGTCATAATTTAATTTTATACTGTTAATACAAATATCGTCATTAAACGTTATTTATATTTTTGATCTTTGCCTAAGTTTTGTTAACGACAAAAGTAAATTTAATTTATAAAAGCTTAAAGCTTGTCAAGTTTATTAAATATTAAAACAAGCTTTCTCAAACAATATATTCATCATTCAAGCATTTACATTTATGATTAGTAACATCTTGATATGACTCTAATCATTATGTATGATAGTAGTTTGTAGAATGTGTTAGGTTCTTAAAACCAAACACTACTTAAGCATTTGCATATTTCTATTAATAGTAATACAACATGTTGACATCATGTATTACATCATGGAGATCATTGGAAGATTCCATTAGATATTTTGTGAAGATTTGTACTCTTCATATCTTGCACAATCTTACTTAGATAGAGTTGACTTTAGGCAAGATTTGATATCTTGACTGTCCGATCAAGCGGTACTAATTTGGTACACGGGCGGAACCCTTTTAAGGGGTCCGCGGTCCGTGGACGCCTCGTCCAAATTGGCTATAAATAGCAATGCCAAGCCAAGTAGTTTCTCATCCCTTTCTAACATACTCTTATACATATCTTCTCTAACCTTTCTAACTCGGTTTCATATCATATTAGTGATCTCTTTGTAGCAAAGAAGATCAAGTCATATTCAAGCTTCAACGAGAAGTTGGAAGTCTTGTTTGTTTAGTGTTGTATGATCTAGTGTTGATCCATACTTCATTGTTGTATCAAACCATCATAAACTTGTGAGTGTGAGTGGTTAGTATTTTAGTCCTCAAAATACATTGTGTGTGGGAGTAGTTGTACCCTTGGAAAGAACTCGACATCTAGCTTAGTGTCGGAAATAGTGTGTTAAGTGTAAAGGTTTTCTCCACGGTGAAAGGAGCTTGTTGACTAGTGAAGTTAAACTCTCGAGTGTGAGACTCGGGAGTGGAGTAGGCAAGGAAAAGAGTCCTTGTAGGTCGAACCACTATAAACAACTTGTTGTGGTTTGATCATTTCTTTCCTTACTTACTTATTACATATTGCTTGCATATTTCATTAACATACTTAAGATCAATATCAATTGATCTTTCAATAAGTTTCAAAACAAAGTTTTTAATCGGTAAACTATTCAACCCCTTCTAGTTTTCTACAATTGGTACCAGAGCCTCGTTGCTCAAGAATTTCTAAAATAACTTGTATTTTATAAACTTGAAACGATCCATGGATTCTGAAAACTTTAAAGAAGGGCAATCTATGCAAAGACCACCACTCTTTGAAACCAATGGATTTATCTATTGGAAAACCGTTTTGAAACATATGTAAAATCAAAAGATATAGATCTTTGGTTTATTATTGTTAAAGGAGATTTTAGTTCTACAACAAAGGATATTTCCGTTGATGAACAAAAGAAATTAGTTGCTAAAAATAATGAAGCTAAAATGATGCTTTATAATGCTTTACCTAGAAAAGAATATGAAAGAATTTTATGTGTGAAACCGCCAAAGATATTTGGGAATCTTTAATTGTTACACATCAAGGTAATTCACAAGTCAAGGATAACAAAATTGATCTTCTTGTTCAACAATATGAACAATTTGTTATCCCTCAAGATGAAACCATTGATTGTGGCTTTGCTCGCTTTAACACTATCATTACATCACTTAAAGCACTTGATGAATCTTTTCGTAGTAAGAACTTTGTCAAGAAATTTCTTAGAGCACTCCATCCCAAATGGAGAGCTAAAGTGACCGCTATTGAAGAATCAAAAGATCTCTCAATAATGTCACTAGACGAGCTAATTGGCAACCTCAAAGTTCACGAAATGGTAATGGAGAAAGATTCGAGATCATCAAAGGAAGAAAGGAGAAGATCAAACCGTTGCTTTTAAAGCAAAGGCGGAATCAAGCGATGATGGTGAATCTTGTTCCGATAGTGAAGATGAGGAGTATGCCATGGCCGTTAGAGATTTCAAGAAGTTCTTTAGAAGAAGAGGAAAGTTTGTAAGACAACCTCGAGAAGAAAAGAAGCCATTCGAAAAGATCGGGATGATAAGAAGATCAAAGGTGAAAGAAAGTGTTTTAGATGTGGTGATGCAAGTCATCTCATAGGAGAATGTCCCAAGCCACCTAAGAGCAAAACTCAACGAGCTTTTGTAAGTGGTGCTTGGAGTGATAGTGAAGACGATGAAGAATCAAGCAAGGAAGAGATCGCTCTAATGGCACATGAGTCAAATGAGGTACTTTCCGACTCTTCTTATTCTTCTATAGATGATGACACCTTGCAAAAACAATATAATCAATTGTGTGAGCTAAGTCTAAAAATCATAACTAAAAATAAATTTCTAAAAACTAAAAAGGAATTTTTGGAAAATGAGGTATATGAGTTAAAAGAAAAGCAAAACGACTTGAAAAGGAAAAGCAAATGACAATGATTGTAAATCATGTCAAGAACTTAATCTTGAAATAGAAAACTAAAGCTCACACAAGATGTTTTAATAGAAAATAATTCTAAGTTTAAAAGGTTTAACAAAACATCGCTATTGCCGATGAAATAGTTAAAATCCATAAAACACCGGAGACATGAATGGGCTAGGTTTTAATGAAGTATTAATTCCTAAGAGTCAAAACAAAACGGTCGAAAAGGACGAACATTCATCAAAATCGTCAACAGACAAGACGGACCGACGGAACCAAAAAAGGGTTCCGTCCACAGCAAAATGGTACCGCTGGTACTTCAACAGTAATGTAATGTTCGCAATACGGACCGCATCAATTTGTTAAAGTAACAAAGAAAACCAATGATAATGTTAAACTAAAACCAGCCATTATATCGAGTAGGACTTATTAAAATGAATTTAGATCAAAATTACTCAACAACGACATAAAACTTCTTTTGCCAAACGCCTTTCCTAAGAGCAACCACAACATTCAACCTAACTACCAACACAACGGTTGGAATCAAAACTTTCCTAGACCATATCAAACTCCAGATTACATGCCATGGAACCCTTATCCATCATTTCCATACATGAATCAAATAATGGTATGTTTAACCCAAACGGACCCATGAGATATTGGGGACCAAATGTTTGAGTTATTCGCTTCTTAGGTATGTTTGAAAGTTGGATTGGAACCCGATGAATGGATAAAAGATAGTGGATGCTCACGACACATGACGGCAACAAAGTCTCTTCTCATCATACCAAGAGTATGACGGAGGTAATGTCACTTTCGGTAGCAATCTCAAAAGCAAAATCATTGGCAAAGGTACGATTGCTCATAACTCTCTAACTATTGAAAATGTTGCTCATGTGGATAGGTTAGGATTTAATCTACTTAGTATTAGCCAACTATGCGATAAAAAGTATAAAGTACTATTTGATGAAAATGGTAGTAAAATACTAAAAGATGGTATCACCATAGCTAAAGGAGTTAGGAAAAATAACATATACGTCATGAAAATAGACAAAACATATAATGACAAACTTTGCCTAACAACATTAGACGATAGCTCATCTCTTTGGCATAGACGCTAGGTCACGCTAATATGAGACTTATACAAAACCTATCTTCAAAAGAGTTAGTTAGGAATTTGCCAAAACTAAAATATGACCAACACTTTTGCGACGCTTGCAAAATTGGTAAACAAACACATAGTAGTCACAAATCTAAAAATATGGTATCTACATCTAAGTGTCTAGAATTATTACATATGGACTTGTTTGGACCATCCGCTATAAGAAGCTATGGAGGCAACTTATACACTTTGGTCATAGTAGATGATTACTCAAGGTTTACTTGGACGTTATTTTTGAAAACCAAAATGAAGCTTTTGATAAATTTGAAATACTTAGCAAGAAAATTCAAAATCTTCTAGGTGTCAAATTGTGTCGATCCGAACGGATCATGGTCGTGAATTTGACAACGAAACTCAATTTGGAAACTTTTGTGATACTAATGGTATAACACATAACTTTTCCGCCCACGAACACCTCAATCAAATGGAGTAGTAGAACGTAAAAATAGAACAATTCAAGAAATGAGTAGAACAATGCTTAATGAACAAAACATTCCTCAAAAGTTTTGGTGTAACGCATTGACACTTCTACATATATTTTAAATAGAGTCCTAATACGTCCTTTCCTAAACAAAACACCATATGAACTTTATAAAGGTAAAAGCCAACATTAGGATATTTTAAAGTCTTTGGTTGCAAATGTTTTATTCTTAACACTAAGGATTATCTCACCAAGTTTGACCCAAAGTCTTATGAAGGTGTATTTCTTGGTTACTCTCAAACTAGTAAAGCTTACATTGTCCTAAATAAAGAAACAATGATAGTCGAGGAATCGTTGAACATAACATTTGACGAAAGTCCACCTCCCTCTAAGACATCACCTTTGGTAGATGATGACTTAGTTGAAAGTCAAATAATTGAAAGTCAAATTAATAATAATAAGGAAGATGAACCATTAAATAAGGAAATTGTCAACATAAAAGAATCTAAAAGTCATCCATTAGAAAAGGTCATAGGAAAACTTAATCAAAGAACCTTAAGATCACAAGCTCAAAATCAAAGTAATCATTTTTGTTTTGTATCCACCATTGAACCAAAACCATAAATGAAGCAATAAAAGATGAATCATGGGTAATGGCCATGCAAGAAGAATTAAACCAATTCGTTAGAAATGATGTTTGGAAACTAGTTCCAAAACCCAAAGATCAAACTATAATTGGAACAAAATGGGTCTTTCAAACAAAATGGATGAAAATGGTATAGTATCTAGAAACAAAGCTAGGCTTGTTGCACAAGGTTATAATCAACAAGAAGGAATTGACTATGATGAAACTTATGCACCGGTAGCTAGACTTGAATCTATTAGAATATTACTTGCTTATGCATGTGCTTATGATTTTAAATTATTTCAAATGGATGTTAAAAGTGCTTTTCTTAATGGGTTTATTAACGAAGAAGTGTATGTTGCTCAACCTCCCGGTTTTACCGACTTTGAGAAACCACATCATGTCTTCAAACTCAAGAAAGCATTATACGGCCTTAAACAAGCACCTAAAGCTTGGTACGACCGCCTTAAGACTTTTCTTATTGATAACAAATATACTATGGGATTAGTAGATAATACTCTTTTACTAAGAAAAGGAATCACAAATTATTATTGTTCAAATATACGTTGATGACATTATATTCGGATCAACTTGTCAAGAACTATGTAATGATTTCTCTAAAATCATGCATGACGAGTTTGAAATGAGTATGATGGGTGAGTTAAACTTCTTTCTAGGACTTCAAATTAAACAACTAGAAGATGGTATTTTCTTTAACCAATCTAAATATATAAAAGATATGCTTAAGAAATTTGGTCTTGAAGATTCCAAACCAACTAAAACACCCATGTCTTCGGACACTAAACTCACCAAGGACGAAGAAGGTGAATCCGTAGATAACACTAAATATAGAGGAATGATTGGTAGCCTACTCTATCTTACGGCTAGTAGACCCGACATTATGTTTAGTGTTTGTCTATGTGCTCACTTTCAAGAAAACCCAAAGGCATCACACTTAGAAGCATTAAAAGGATTTTAGATATATTAAGGAACAACGTGTTTAGGATTATGGTATCCCAAAGGAACGGGTATAGAAACCATAGTGTATGCCGACTCGGATCATGCCGGTGATTATGTCGATAGAAAAGTACAAGTGGTATTTGCACTTTTGTTGGACATTGTCTCACCTCATGGTTTGCAAAGAAGCAAACGGCTTTAGCCATCTCTACCATCAAGCCAATACGCCTCACCGGAAAAGCATGTCAACAAGCTCTTTGGATGAAGCAAGCTCTCGAGACTACGGAATTCATCTCAATGATATTGTGATACTTTATGACAACAAAGGAGCCATCGATCTCAAGAAGAATCCTGCTCAACATGCTCGCACAAAGCACATTGAAATCGTCATCACTTTCTTCGCGACAATGTTCAAAAGGAAACATCTCAATCGAGAAAGTATCCTCCAAGACAACATTGCCGACATCTTTACTAAACCTCTTAAACGAGAACCTTTAATCTTCTTAGACTTGGCTTAGGGTTAATGGAACCAAACATGTAGGATAAACATAGTCTAAAACATTAGAATAGTCAAACCAAAACAATTTTGTCTTGTATCGCCATCAGTAGCTACGGCACAAACGACAACACGGACGGAACCAAAATTTGGTGCCGTTCGTCCGTGGTGTCTCATGTACAAAACAAATTTTATACATAACATCTTCTTCCTCACAACCCACTTTACCAAAACGTAAAACTTAAACCAAGCTCATTATTGTCATCTTCCCATTCACTAATCATCAAGATAACATCATTGTAAGTATCCTAACTACATTTCATCTCTTAATTCGAGTCTAGGATTCTTATTTATGCACAAAACTATCACAAATCATTACATGGGGTTTTATGTATGCTTTTATACCAAATATGAATTCAATTGGCAAATTGCATAACTAGTCATTCAAATTAGGTACTACATTATCATATTGCATAAACAAAATCATGTTTCCCACTAATTGATAGATAATAAATATAAGGCCTTATTCAAACAACCAAACACCCCATGTCAAAAGTTTTGAAAAGCTTCTCACTTGTAGGAAAACATTTTCATTGCTAATACAAATAGAAACGTTAGAATTTTCATCACTTGCATGCTCTTGAATACTAAAGGTATTGCATAACTAATATGCACTCCCGGGTATATTCAAATATAGCCACATTGAATTAGGAGCATTTGGGTTATCTCATGGTATTTGCCAAACACTCCACTAAAACCATTTTGTGCATAAAATGAGTCAAGATAACCGCAACTCCAAATTGTTTTCATATAGGCACACACTAGAATCAAAAAACGTTAAAATATTTTTTTCTAACATGTTAATTCTTGTCCTTAGGAATAACTATGGTAGCCGCAAGATTCTATGATCACAAAGACACCCTTAACTACATTCCCAAACACCACAAAACCAAAGGACTCACCAAGGAACAAGTAGAAATATTTAGGGTCTAGAATCAAGGTATTTCCACGAGGTAGAACCATTCACTCATCCTTCCTTGAGCATACCAATCTTCGTGAAGAACTAGCCGCCATTCAATTCGATTGTCTTCTTGACATTGATGAACCAATTTGTCCTAGGTTCGATTAGAATTCTATGCTAGTGTGACCGGTTTTAGTGATGAAGATGATGAGTTTTGTCTTAGCTTTAGAATCAACCAAAATGACTACACCATCACTTTAAGTGACTTTGCTAGAGTACTAGGAATTCCCAACCGTGGAACTTGTGTCTACACGGATAAGTGGTCACCACCGCCTTGATGCAATCAATGACCGCTCTTCCCTACATAACCCGCTTAGCCGATAAGGATGTCATCCGTGAACACCTTTTAACCCAAAACGGATACAACCCGAGTCACCCGAAGGGAAAAGAGGTAGACCGAGATCCATATGGAATGGAGCTCAATGAACTTAAGCACTAATTTAAGAAATGGGAGGAGTTACTTAGAGCAAACGTCATTAGCACCATAGGAATAGGGATCACATAAACGCTTGTCTTTGCCACATGCTTTACAACTTGTCCACCCGACAACCATTCAACTTAGCCTACTACATAGCTAGGAGAATGATTGATATTCCAACTCAAGGATCCGTTGCTCTTCCATACGGGATGCTTCTCACCCGTCTCTATAGAAACTTCGCTCCAATTCCACCAACCCCAAAAGGGATGCACCTTCAATATGATCTCATCCCTCACATCTTTGTACCTTTGAGTGATGCTCGAGTTGCTAAGACTAAAGGCAAGAGAGCTAAACCTCCAACTCCTTCATCATCATCATCAAATAGCTCCGAGGATGGTCTTCCAAGCTCTCGTCTTCCACCTCAAGAGTATTACACATCTCTTCCCGAGATTGAGAATGAATCAGAATTCAAGCAAACTAAGGGAATGTTCAAGTGCCTTGGTAGGATGATGAACAAGATTTACAAGAAGTTGGACAAATAAGGGTACTTTAAGGAGTGTTTGGAACAATGCATTATCATTAATGTTTGATACTATTTAGTTGTTTTTATTATGTAGGATGATAATATAACTTGAAACAATGGTGTATGCTAACAATCTCATGCGGGGATAGCACAAGTATGCTATCAATTTTACCCATTTTCACTATATTGTGAAAATCAATAAGCCTTGCTCTTAATCTATGCTCCACTGTGTTTTCATATGTGTTATTTACTTTTCCTAACTAGAAATGTTTAGTATAACAGTTTTGAGAAAAATTTCGTGTTTCGAAATTTCGTGTTTTGAGAAACACTCGTCCAAATTTCAAGACTCCACGGATCGACGGCACCATTATTTTGGTACCGTCCTTTATGTAATTTGGTACCGCCATATCTCAGACAGCGGACAGACGGCACCCTTTTTGGGTTCCGTCCATGTATGATTTTGGTGTCGTGGATCCTCTAGGTAATTTTCTCAATTTCGACTCTTTCGTGATTCCAAATTATCTTCCATCACTTATAAATCAATCTCAACTAGTTTATACTGTTATTAGAACTAGTATTATTCACTAAGGGATGTAAGAAATCCATTTCCACCAAAATTCAAAATTTGAAAAATCCACCCAAGGAGCCCTTTGGCATAAAGGAAGGAACCAAATTTTGGTACCTTCAAACCCGGGTAATCCAATATTAGGAAATTCCACTCACTAGAACACATTTATTGCATATCTTTTCTTCTTCACTCCATCTTCTTTGTATGGATTGACTTGGGTGATATGACTAGCATTCAACCCACTTCCAAATCATTAGGAACCTCATCTCTTCAATGGTTCAACATCAAATCAAACCTTTTCTCAACAATTTCTTACCTCTATAAATTGAAAGGCTTTACCATGATCATCCTCACACCTTCTTCATTCTCATTACTATCTAGCAAACCAAAACCCAAGTTAAAATGACTAAATCATCACCAAAACCTTGCAAGAAAACCGCTAGAATGAGCGTAAGGCCTTGTTGTTTTGTTAATCTTAGCTCATCATCCGAATCTTCACCACTCACCATCTCATCTCCCATTAGAGATGATACACACCTTACCTTAGCTACACCCACTTCATCACACATTGTGATCACCACTCCACCACCATCAAAAGCACCTACTTCACCTCCACCGGCACCCATCCAAACATCCAAAACACCCTCACCACCTTCACCAAGGTCTCCCACTCTCACTCCCATGGAGTTATTTTCAACTCCACCAACATCACCAAATCCTTTCCTAGAGGACTTGGAAGATTTGCCTCCCAGGCCAAGTCATCCACCACCATTGCCATCCTTTGGCACCATTGAGCTAATCGCTCATGAATCACCTCGGTCATCCATTGACCCAAACGCCCATTAGGGCCAAGACCTCTCCTTTTCCACCCCATTCACAAGGACATTCATGGTCCTTTATACGGGATCATCCACTTCCATCATCAATGTCTCCTCATATTGAGGACATTCCGAAAGCATGTGGGATGACAATCCCACTAGAGAGGAGATTCAAGCCGAACTCCACAACCTCCACCAATTCAAAGGCATGGTGGATTCTCACTTGTGAGACAATGCAAATGCAAAGTGCTTTGCTTGCATCCATCATGACCACTCCAAACATCCCCAACACCACCAACACATCAACCATTCCACCACCACAACCTCCGCAAACTTTCTACCCTCCAAGGCATGGTTGCTCAACTTGTGAGCAACGGGTCAAACCGTGGAACGGACCCGGATTATGGTCCATGACTTCCACGAAGAAATGAGGTTCATCCTCAACCACATTCTTGAGCGCCTCAACGCTTTTTCCCATCCACCATCACTTTAGGATGGTTTTAGAATAGTCTTTTATTTGTTTTTTTTAGGATAATTTTAGTTTCTTGTACTAGAAACACATCATTGTGTTCTCTTTTCATGATCTTTACTCATGAAAACTTTTAACTAATGAATGTTGTTTATTATGTTGTTGGTGTCATTACATAGTATTTGGAAATGCTTGTGAATGATCATTATTACTAACAATTTTTTGTAGCTTTACTTTCACAATCCATGTATCTTCCCATTAAAGCACCCAATTTAGGGGAGCTTTGAACAAGGGGAGATAATAGCTCGGCTCATTACATTCCAAGATAGCCTCTTCTTTTGTTGAGACAAAAGGGGAGAAAATATAGAACTTGAAATTGTTTATATTTGACTTTTCCGAAAAAGTCAAACCGCATACAATTGACTTTCTAAAAGTCAAACAGAACCCTCATTGATAATACTTGACTTTTCTTAAAAGTCAAACCGCATAATTGACTTTTCTCAAAAGTCAATATCATGCATCAACTAGTGAATTCTTTGACTTTCATAAAAGTCAAATTTCATACACTTGCATTATCATTTCCTTTTCAAAGTTCTAAAACTAATATTTTATAACTCTTGTACAAACTTTGTTTCTTTTATAAAATAAAATTTATATTTTGTCCTCAACAAAAGGGAGATTGTTAATACAAATATCGTCATTAAACGTTATTTATATTTTTGATCTTTGCCTAAGTTTTGTTAACGACAAAAGTAAATTTAATTTATAAAAGCTTAAAGCTTGTCAAGTTTATTAAATATTAAAACAAGCTTTCTCAAACAATATATTCATCATTCAAGCATTTACATTTATGATTAGTAACATCTTGATATGACTCTAATCATTATGTATGATAGTAGTTTGTAGAATGTGTTAGGTTCTTAAAACCAAACACTACTTAAGCATTTGCATATTTCTATTAATAGTAATACAACATGTTGACATCATGTATTACATCATGGAGATCATTGGAAGATTCCATTAGATATTTTGTGAAGATTTGTACTCTTCATATCTTGCACAATCTTACTTAGATAGAGTTGACTTTAGGCAAGATTTGATATCTTGACCGTCGATCAAGCGGTACCAATTTGGTACACGGGTGGAACCCTTTTAAGGGTCCGCGGTCCGTGGACGCCTCGTCCAAATTGGCTATAAATAGCAATGCCAAGCCAAGTAGTTTCTCATCCCTTTCTAACATACTCTCATACATATCTTCTCTCTAACCTTTCTAACTCGGTTTCATATCATATTAGTGATCTCTTTTGTAGCAAAGAAGATCAAGTCATATTCAAGCTTCAACGAGAAGTTGGAAGTCTTGTTTGTTTAGTGTTGTATGATCTAGTGTTGATCCATACTTCATTGTTGTATCAAACCATCATAAACTTGTGAGTGTGAGTGGTTAGTATTTTAGTCCTCAAAATACATTGTGTGTGGGAGTAGTTGTACCCTTGGAAAGAACTCGACATCTAGCTTAGTGTCGGAAATAGTAAGTTTAAGTGTAAAGGTTTTCTCCACGGTGAAAGGAGCTTGTTGACTAGTGAAGTTAAACTCTCGAGTGTGAGACTCGGGAGTGGAGTAGGCAAGGAAAAGAGTCCTTGTAGGTCGAACCACTATAAACAACTTGTTGTGGTTTGATCTTACTTTTACATATTTTCCTTACTTATCAATTCAATTGATCTTTCATATTGCTTGCATATTTACTTATTATTATTTTAATTAACATACTTAAGATCAATATCAATTGATCTTTCAATAAGTTTCTATTTTTAAGTAAACTTGTAAAGTTTTTTTAATCATAGAATAAACTATTCAACTCTCATAAACTTATTTTATAAGTCCCTTCTAGTTTTCTAAATCATTAGGAACCTGTGTCAACAAACGTGTCTACGACCTATGTTTTTAGTTTAACGTCATTTAAATATTCCAATATAATCGTGTCATATTAAAAATACTAAAATTATTTATTTTGGCAACTTATAGCATTTTTTTAAGTTTTAGACTTTTACGTTACCCAGTTTTATGTTTTACGCGTATTTAAGACTTCACGTGTTAGTTATATCATCAAAACAACTAGATTATACATTATACTACAAAAATAACCACTTTTTTTCCCTTTGTGCATGTGGCCCCAAAACCACCATATTTTGCATGTAAAAGCAATACCATGTACACATGTTACTATATAAACTCAAAACCGCCTCATTTTTCATTTTTCAACTTGTAATAATCAAAAAAATCCTCTCCCTTTGCTCTCTTACTGCTGCATCCACGACCAAAAGCACCACAAACACCGTCATAAAACTTTTTGGAGCAAAATTGGAAGGTAAAATCACAAGGTGCAAAAGTCTAGTATGATTCTTGCACCAAAAACTTTTAAAAAATGAAGTTTTCATGCACTTTTCTTGAGTTTATTGCATGTCTTTATAAATCATTGTAGATCTTTGATTTTCTTATTAAAACACTTTTAAATGAGTATAGATAATTCACAAAAATTTGATTTGTTGATTAGTACAAATGGTTTAAGAGTCTATGCTTTGAAATGGATAAAAACATGTGATTTTTTTATCCTTATTAGCACTTTTATGTACATGCAACAAGATCTAAATTTTTTTATGAATTTACTACTGTGATTTCAAGATCTAAATTTTTTATGAGTTTACTACTGTGATTTTGACATAAAAACACGCTTAAGTTAGTAGTCTAAATGGTCTAGGAGTTTTTCTTTTGGTGAATGTCATAGGTAAGTCTAGGGGTTGACATAAACTATGCACATAAAATCATATATTTGGCCATTTTTAAGACCTTTACAAGCACATGCATGGAAGTGGCGTTGGATCAAGTTTAAAGCAAGGGGTGTGGAGTGCGTTGATCCTCGCCGAATCCAACGTGGCTACTCACCACTTTTTTTTCTTCCTCGCCACGACACCATTGTGGTTCGCCACTTTGGTTTTCGCCATTCCAACGACGAAGAAAACGACAATATTAAATTCTTACCGTTTCTTTACAACGGTTACAACTCTTTTATTTAATTTTTTTTC
This sequence comes from Chrysanthemum lavandulifolium, assembly GCA_022545495.1. Classification (NCBI taxonomy): domain Eukaryota; kingdom Viridiplantae; phylum Streptophyta; class Magnoliopsida; order Asterales; family Asteraceae; genus Chrysanthemum; species Chrysanthemum lavandulifolium. The sequence continues at coordinate 162,912,602 of CM040244.1, read as the reverse complement.
TTTTCAAATTCAAAAACATTTACCAACTATATATAAACCACCATCTACACACAAAAATTCACACTTCTCAAACACAATTCAACTTCAAAATACGCATTCTCTTTACGCAAGATTATTATGGCTTGCCGTCTCCCGCATTCCGCTAGTGATATGCAAACGTACGTTCAAAATCAATGCAATAACGATGATGAGGCTAGAAAAGACGCTATTATACGCGTTATCCAATTCTTTGAGCAGGGGAGGACGGAGAAGCTGCAGATGAGAGAAAGCTACAAGATTTGCAACGACATCAGCACTGAACGAAAAGGTGTTATCGAGAAATTTCTGAAGGAGGAAGCCCGCAAAGATGACGAAATTATTGACAAGTTGTGGAATTGTGTTCAACGGGTAACGAACAACATCAACACCAAAGTCAATTAGAGCTATCGGGTGAACAAAGATGATGATCCAGGAGTCTCCGGTGAGGAATCTCCGGTAGACGAGGAAGCTTTGTCTCACCTCGAGGATTATATACCTCCCGCGTATGATCCTGCGGACGAGGAGTTTTCAGATTAGGATTTAGGATTTATGTATTTTTCGTATGGTTTATTTTATTATCGTAAGTTTTTTTTATTTTTTCGTATGTTTTTTTTTAATTTTTCGTATTGTAGTTTTATTTTTATTTAAGTGAATGAAATGAATTTAATTGTGTTTGGAAAATATAGAAAAGAAATAAAATGAGGGTGGGTGGGGCCCAAATGAAGAGAAGTGAGTAACTTGTGATTGTGGGGTATATTTTAGTTAGTGTGTTGAGTGATGTGGAGGTGAGGTGGCACACGTGAGGCTCAAATGAAGAGCTTTGAGCTCCCCACGACACCCCTTGCTCTTACCACTAAGATTCTTTTATAAAAATAGTGCTAAGATATAAAATGAGTAGAAAAGTTAGTGGAGTCGTTTTTTATTATTTCGGTTGTGATTGGACTTGTTTTTGTCAAATAAAATCTCTAACAGCCCACATTTGAATTCTTGAGTCATATTGTTTTGATGACATTTTGATGAAAATGGGAGTTTTGATATGATTCTTGGGTCTAAAATAAAGTAATTTGAGTCTAGTTATCAAACATATAGGTTTTGTAAAAAGTTGAGGTGGCATGGTTAGTAAAATTTTCAAAATGGTGTAAGGTGTCAAAACTGTCTGGAAATCTGTTTTCAAACCTTGTACTAAAATGGCTAAAATAAAAAAACATGAAAAACCTATACTTGAAACTAATATGTGAGATACCTATAAGTTTTATTTAGAGTCTCTCATTTGACCAACTCATAAAACTTTATGCAAGACCCTCATATTGTCAAAATACTTTCGTATGTCCAGTCTTGACCGTTTTTGGAGTCGGGTCAAATAGACCGGGTAAAACTACTTAATAAAATCTACGAAAGTTTTTTTAAGGCTGAATACACGTAACAAACTTTTCCCAAATTACCCAATATACGTAACATACTTATTTTAATCTCCACATACGTAATATACTTTCAAATCTTTACAAATATACGTAATATTGACAGGTTACCACTTTAAAAAGTTACAATAATGGTACCTGCCATTTGCGTTGGCTTTCACCGTTAGTCCTTTGACATTTTTTCACTTAAAAAAGTTACAGTAATGGTCCATGTGGTTTGCTTTGACTTTCACCGTTAGTCCTTTGACTTTCATCTTTTTCATACATGTTTTTAAACATATTTTTACACACGTTTTTATATACATTTTTTTACACATTTTTATACACGTTTTTATACACGTTTTTATACACGGTTTTATGTACGTTTTTTTACACGTTTTTATACACTCTTTTTAAAAACGTTTTTATATACGTTTTTTACCCAATTCTATGCACGTTTTTATAGACGGTTATACACGTTTTTTTTCATGTTTTTATACACGTTCTTTACACATTTTTATATACATTTTTACATGTTTTTATACACGTTTTTTACACATTTTTATACACGTTTTTTACATGTTTTTATGCACATTTTTATACACGGTTTTATGTACCTTTTTTGCACGTTTTTATACATATTTAAAAAAAAACGTTTTTATATACGTTTTTACATGATTTTATATACGCCTTTTACACGTTTTTATACAAGTTTTTACACATTTTTATACACGTATTTTACACACGTCTTTATATACGTTTTTACATGAATATATGCACGTTTTATACGGTTTATATACGTTTTATACACGTTTTTACGTGTATAAAACATGTATAAAATGTGTGAAAACGTATAAAAATGCGTAAATAACGTGTATAAAAACTTGTTAAAAATGTATATAAAATCGTGTATAAAAACATGCATAAAATCGTGTAAAAAACGTATATAAAAACGTGTGTAAAAAGGTGTATAAAAACGTGTATAAAGCATGTAAAAATCATGTATAAAAATATGTAAAATATGTGTATGAAACAGATGAAAGTCAAAGGACTAACGGTAAAAGTCAAATCAAACCAAAGGGACAATTATTATAACTTTTTTAAGTGAAAAAAATGTCAAAGGACTAACGGTGAAAGCCTACGCAAACGGCAGGGACCATTATTGTAACTTTTTAAAGTGGTAACCTGTCAATATTACGTGTATTGGTAAAAATTTGAAAGTATATTACGTATGCGGAGATTAAAATAAGTATATTACGTATATTGGCAAATTTGAGAAATTTTGTTACGTATATTCAGCCTTCACCCTTGACATAAACTATGCACATAAAATCATATATTTGGCCATTTTTAAGACCTTTACAAGCACATGCATGGAAGTGGTGTTAGATCAAGTTTCCCACTAAGATTCTTTTATAAAAATAGTGCTAAGATATAAAATGAGTAGAAAAGTTAGTGGAGTCGTTTTTTATTATTTCGGTTGTGATTGGACTTGTTTTTGTCAAATAAAATCTCTAACAGCCCACATTTGAATTCTAGAGTCATATTGTTTTGATGACATTTTGATGAAAATGGGAGTTTTGATATGATTCTTGGGTATAAAATAAAGTAATTTGAGTCTAGTTATCATACATATAGGTTTTGTAAAAAGTTGAGGTGGCTTGGTTAGTAAAATTTTCAAAATGGTGTAAGGTGTCAAAACTTCGGAAATCTTTTTTCAACCCTTGTACTAAAATGGCTAGAAATCAAAAAACATGAAAAACCTATACTTGAAACTAATATGTGAGATACCTATAAGTTTTATTTAGAGTCTCTCATTTGACCAGCTCATAAAACTTTATACAAGACCCTCATATTGTCAAAATACTTTCGTATGTCCAGTTTTGACCATTTTTAGAGTCGGGTCAAATAGACTGGGTAAAACTACTTAATAAAATCTACAAAAGTTATAAGAGATGCCTAAAATACTGTATTTTAACATATTGAAAGGGTTTGGTCATTCGTTGACTTTAACTTCGTATTTTGGTTGTCCGTTACGAGTTAAAAACCCGACAAATTTGAGGTTTTGAGACTAAAAGAAATATGTGTTATTTTCCAACGAAACTAATATTTTGACTTATTATATTTCGTCGTCGAGTCCAAATATATCGTTAAGAGTCTAATAAGTGTTATATAACTTATTTTGGTCATCGGTAGAGACACGCGTTCATTGGGTTCATAGGTCGTTGATGCGCGTACGAAGCGCGTTCGGGGTCAAAGGAACTTCCGTTTTGTCGAGCAAGTTTTTCAACACCCTAGGCAGTGAACCTATTCGTTGTAGTGTAGTATTGGGTAAGCCTCGGGTATTGATATCGTTCTCTAGGGGAATTGGAATGCTAGCAAGAAGTGTATTATGCTAAGGTGAAGTTGAAGATGATTCTTTTTTTATCTTTTATATGTTTTTTAGAAAGCTAAGGGTAAAATCTCGGGGCAATTGATTTGGGGGTGGTACTTATATCGATTACTTCTACTATCTCATTATCTAATACTACGGGTAGCTATGTCTTTTTTATTGTGTGCTCGTATGATGATTAAAAATGTGTTTACCTAGATACTACTACTCCCTAGTTATCTTTTATTGTTGGTTGAATTGTCACGTCCTTATTCTTAACGCGTTGTGTTTTCTAAAGTCATAGGGTGTGCTTTTTTCCTAACTCTTTGAGAATACCTTTAGGTTATTGTCTACGAAGTCCTCTAGATGATTCATAAACTAACTTTAAGGTTATCTTTGGATGTTTAGACTACGAAATCCGCTAAATGATTCATAAACTAATGTTCACAAAGATTACTCAAGCATTTAAACACAACGATAGCCTAGTTGCACTCCTAAGCCAATTACAATTAAGATAAGAGACAACCAATCAATAATTAACAACTAGGTTTCATAGATCTAAACAAACACACAATAAATTTAGCTAGACATGTTAAACAAGCAAGCATACACACATTCAATGGAAGACATAATGATACTAATGGATTAAAACACTTATCTTGATGTGTATAATAGGGTTTGGGACCCTAAGATACTGTCCAAGTCGGACTACAAACGTTTAGGGTTTTTACTCTAAAAGTCTACCTCTTTAATTACAGAAAAATCGAATTCTATATATAGATTTACTCTTGCGACGGCGTCGCCTTATAGGTGGGACGCCGTCAGATCGCCGTCATTAGGATTTTCGTCTTGACCAATTTATCGATGGGACGGCGTCACGTTGTAGTTGTGACGCCATCGGGCTTCAGCAGGGACGTTGTCTGATTCTGGATCTGGGCCGTCTGAGATGAAAAGTCTTAGTTACGCCCTTCCTATTCAAAGCCTGACGCCGTCAGGTGTTATGAGCAAAAAGTCTACTGAGCCGTCAGGTGTATTCTTTATCAAATCTGTAGAGAGGGACGATGTCGCCCTTTAGTTGGGACGCAGTCAGCTTCAATTTTAGCAGCTTGAGTGGCTTCGATCTTGACTTTGCCATTTTCTTCATGTTTTCATTCCTTTTCGTCCAAATGTGCATCATTCCAGCATTTTGCTTCCAAGAGACCTAAAAAGTGAAAAGGAACTAAATTAAGTAGTAAGGGATATAAAAGTGGTCGATTAAGGGCTTAAATGACCCCTTAAAAGTGTACGTTTTAAATCCTTATCAAATATCCCTACACTTGGTATTTGCTTGTCCTCAAGAAAATGTGCTTTTGGTCAATCAATTTATAAATTAGGGGGCATGAAGCATAAGTTTAACATAATTCACAACAAGTAAAAGCACCGTAATAGTCATAACAAGCACGGAAATTATATACTAGCACCTCACAAGGAGTGTTTGGATTATCTCATCTCTCGGGTTTATATGAAATATAGTAAATGAAAATGGAAGATAAACAATCATTACCTGGCATAGTACATAGATTACCATAGGCTGTTAGGTTCCCATATTAGTAACACAAGCATCAATATAAGAAATAGAGAAGAGAAAGGATCGGTTGAACAAGACACAACACACACACGTATAAGATGAATAAGAAAGTTATGCGAGAAGAAATGAAAATGAATTGAACAACCAACCCTCAAGTGAAGGTTTACAAGAGGTATTTATAGGAACTAGGGCACTAGGGCAACACATCTAGTTCCCTTCCTTTCTTATGGGCTTGGGCCAAGGCTTATGGGCTTTCTACATAAGCCTTAGCTTGATTACAAACATAAAAGCCATATTAAGCTAACTATTACATATGAATCACTAACACTTGAAATATAGTTTAGAGTGATTCCAACAATCTCCCTAAGTGTTGGTGATGAATGATAGAGTGATAAACGATGTAGGTGCCGATGTAATAGTAGCTTTGACGCCTTCCGACATTCTTCTTTCTTGTGAGAAGAAGTGCCTTGATTCGAACAATCTCCCAAAGTAGAGAAATTGTTTCCTTTGAAGTATTCTCGCTTTGACGCCATCATTTCTTTGTTCTTTGATCTTTGTTCTTTGTGATGGTAGTGATAGTATGTTGTTGTTGTCCGCATCAGTCCGCTTCATTGCTCCAAAGGTTCCACGCCTTTCTCCAACATGCTCACACGCCTTTAACGTTGGATTTCAAGATCGATGAAGTTCTCTTAGTCTTTAAACTTTGTAGATTCTTTGACTTTGACGAAGAATCATTCGACTTTGTGTTGCCTTTGAGAGAACTTGCATTAGTGATGATGTTGGTATGAGCATGTGAAGAAATGCACGATCATCCGCCCGAGCTTCCATAAGAAGAAAACATACACACGGTTAGTAATAAGCGGATTCCAAGACTTACAAGTTTGAATTTCGAGGGTGTTAACAAAGATAGTGTGAAAACACATCTCTAATTCTCACAAAGGCCGCTCTCGAACCGGAGTCCCACAAGTGAGATAACACGATGTACCAAGTACACCTACAGCTCGGATGAGTCGCCGAGGTACACCAAGCATCACCTCACGATCAGACCGCTTGAGACACACTAAGCGTAATCCACGGGAGTTACCAAGTGACCGCCGCCGTGGCTGTTTGATGTTGACCCGGCAGAGTTTCCATTCAATCACCGAGGATCACATATGTGAACCTCTCATAAATGTTCTCGATGATTGCTAAGATCCGTGAAGGACACGATAATATATCACTATGTTCTTATTGTTGAACGACAAGCGATGAATTGTCAAGTGTACCTAAGAGATCTTTGATGAATCTCGTGGCTCTAGACTCAATAGTGCACTTTGGTTTTCCCGAGCGGAGACTAGGGAGAGGGTCTCCTTCTTCAATACCAAAGAATCTCTAAGAGAAAGCCGATAGTTTACGAGGGTTCCCCGTGAGAATGAAACAAGCTTTCGCTGGGAGAAACTTGAGTGGCTAAGAAGGTTTAGTGCATGCGCCATCGGGTCCATGACGACTTTTATCTTCAATACCGGTGTCATCTAGTGACAACCAAGAGTATATGAATTGAACCCGTGTCCGCCTCTAAGTTGAATAACTGAGGGCTATTTCTTTTCACCCTTTCTTTGCATTTCTTTTAATTCTTCAACTCCTTCTTTCTCCGATTCTCATTTTCTCCTTTTATAATCATACCTAAGGACTTCTAAGTACTAACTATTTGTGATGTCCTTGGGTAGATCCCTCCGCTCATGGCGGATCATAGGACGGTTATTCCTAACCTTAGTCACCTTATAACCCATGACTAACCTATGTTGCCATAAAACCATTTTCTTGAAAATCTCTCAAAGTGTTTGTGAATGAAAACATTTTGTACCACCGTGAGAGTTTTATCTTTTAGCGTAAATACTCCCTCCACACGTGCTTAAGTGTTTAGACGTAAATCTGCACGGTGAGAGAAGAGCGCGCACTTTTGAATTGATCGACTCAAGATAGACAATCCCCGCGAGACACGGTTACGTTGCATAGTTAAAGAGTTACATTGTCGCCTTTTAGGTGACAACTAGCTCTAATAACTACCTTGAAGGTGTGGACAAACCTCGAAGGTTGTCAAACCCACAAAGTTCATGTCTATCAAGAGCTTCTCGAATAGGTACAATTTACTTGGATAAGTCTTTGAAGACAAATCTTTTCAATGTATGACTGCTCGTATCCCGTCAATTCATGGGTTAAGTCTTTTCACACGACGATTCAATAGCAAATCAACATATTTCTTATCACAATAATTTTCTCCCTCAAAATGGCATATAAATGTTATTTTGATAACGCTTTGATATTAAATATGACCATTTCGAGTTTTGTGGGAAGATTATCACGAAGAACAATTTGTGAACAAAGTTTTAGCAAATACCCCTCAACAAGTAATACTAACTTTTGAGGTTTTGAAAACGTAGTGGAAGTACTTGTTCTTTTGAGCAAAACTTTGAAAAAAATGAAAGTTTTGATAAGTTTTACTCAAAAGTAAGAAGCTTTGCCTCCTTTTATAGGATTGTGGCAATCAAGCGCACTACGTGGTCCTTTCATTACAAGAACGGGTTGTACATCGTGATGTGTGCACAAGCCATTGTCGATAATCAAACAAACAAAATCACAATCAAGAGAGTACCCAATGATTACGACGATCGCCTACTTTTCGAGGACGTTGGAAAGTCGAATCGGAAAGTTTGGTCATCCTCCCACATAGCTCTCCAACCGCAGATCTCGATCCCGATGAATCAAACATTCATCAATCCTAGTGATAAATCAACGAACATCCTTGCGATCCTTTGAATTCCATCTCTTCGTCTCGAATTATACCCAACTCAATGTCCTTCAATCGATATGACAATCCATCTCGAACCATCTCCGTGGTGGCGCCATAGAACTTAGTGAATTTCATCGAAAGCCATGAAGCAAGTATGATGATTTTCACTTTGGTAGACAAACCCAAACTTTTGTTTATGAACGATTTTGTATCGAGGTTCTTGATTGATTCCGATGAAGTGTAGAATTTAGGTAAGATTCGACCCCGAGGTGGAGAACTTCAACACGCCTTTGATTTGAAGCGTATGAAAACAAGGAGTGCAAGAATGTACTTGATCTAAATTTCGTTGAGGTTCGTTGGGGCTCGTGTATGTCGTGATCCTCACCACCAGTGTATGTAAAGTGATCAACGGTTTTCCATTGGTGGTGTGGTTTCAATCCCTTGGTTGATCGATGGTGGTGGTTGTGTAGCTTGTTGTGTAGTGGTGATAACCGCTTAACCATTTGTCGAATCATTGGATGGAGTTGCCTTCTTAATGATTTTGTTGTTGACATAGGTGTTTTTATGTTGATGGAGGTGATGATTGAGATGATGATTTGGGTTTGGTGGAAGTGTCAAGAGGTGGTTCAAGACCGTTGAGGTTTGTGTATTGGATTGTCAACTATGTAGTTGTCTCGATTCCTTCTTAAACTTTTCCTCCTCACTCTAGCGCCTTCTTTTGCCTCTTTTCGAATCATTTCCTCTTCACCGCCAAATTATCATCATCGTGACTCTTTCATCCTTATCATGATCGTAATCTCCTTCGTCATATATTTCCACATCTTCACCATGATTTTCTTCATGGATGTTTTAGTTGTTGTTGTGGTTGCTTCATTTCAACAGTTGTGGTGACAAGGACACCCGATCCTTACCGGTTGATTAACCGGATCGGATGGGGTAAGAGATGTTTGCAATGGATCTTCCATAAGTGGAGGACTACTACTTGACCCTCCCGCCCCACCGGTTGATTAACCGAAAGGTTGAAGCATGGTATTCCATCCTTTTCGCTTTAATGTCTTATGAAATTTTATTTCTCTTCCATTGAATCATACTCATCATCGTGATGACTTTGTGAGCATGAATTTGAATGGATGTTGCGTATGATGTCCACATCAATTTCGCAAGATGATTATGAGCATATGAAGTTGTTGAAGATGACACGGAGATTGTTCTTGCCAATTGTTTTGTCGTATCCACTGGAATGTGTTTGCCATCAAGAGCTCATTGGGCATTGATGATTGCTTGATTTGCACCATTTTGTGATCTGAAAGACATTAGACAAAAAGATGTATATATGGAAACACAATGTGTTTGTTTTAGTCTCGATTTATTATCTAATTCCTTGTTTGATGGTAACATGTTTATGTTAGTTACAAGTCCTAAGTCACATTATTCCAATTGATTGAAGTTGATGTGATAAGTTACGTGAACATGTTAATTTTGAAATTTCAAAGTCCAATTTTTCACTTAACACACAACATATTAACTTTTGTAAGCTTATACGAAACATCGTATTTGTGACTTATGCGTAACATTTAACAAGTAACATATGCGTAATAGGCCAAAATGTAGTGAATAAGTGGGTTATGAGTAACAAGGATCCTTATGCGTAAGAAAGGAGCTTATGCGTAGGAGTAAGCTAAAGCGTAAGACCAAGCTTATGCGTAAGAGTTTCTTACGCGTAAGACAAGTTCAAAGGCTTTAGGCTTATGCGTAGGAATAAGCAAGATGTTACGCGTAAAGTTTACTCGTAAGAGTAAAGCTTATGCGTAGCAAGCCTTGTTTACTAATATCTTTCCAAGATACGCGTAATCCATCAGAGACCTCTTATGCGTAAGAGTTACGCGTAAGATTTCTCTTAGGCGCTACCTTTACGCATAAAAGTATTCTTTAAGCGTAACGGTTTGAACACCAAGATTTCGACATTACTAATAATTAACCCGTTAACTATAAACATGAAAACTTGATTGCGCTTAATTCCAAACATCTTTTAGATCACAAAACAAGCATAAGAACATATATCGATATACACACGTAAAGACTTAGGCGTAAAATTACTTAAACCCTAAACCCTTAATCTACGTGTAAGGGATATAGCTACACAAATCAAACAAGAATGTTTCGAGTGTCCTAGATGTCATATGAGTGCAATGGAACAAGATTTAACACATTTCCACCACGTAATCAAGATTTATGGGAGATGAACCCTAAAAACCTAAAACTTAAATTCATACAGCTTTAGATGTTTCGGCTAATTTAAAGGTTCAAAACATGCATATAAACTTATTCTAACACTTTCTTGACTACCTAATAACATATCACGTAATAGAAAAACCCTAGATGAGCGCAAGAACCCTAGAATTCAAATTAATGAAATTTAAGATTCGTGATGGTTTTGGACGATTGAAACAAGTTTAATAGACACTAAGAAAGGTTTTAACACAACTCATTTCAATCCAAACACTTTTATGCATAAACACCCAATTGCTCGAGTGAACAATTTTCCAAAATCGCTTTAAAGAGTTTTAACCGTTGGATTTGAAAGATTTTTGAAATCCTTGTTTAGAATCTTGATCAAAACAATTTAGAACTTATGATTATGAACAACTTGAACGGATTTAGAAGATTTGATTTGGGCCGTTTGATCTTGGTGGTTTAGGAGTAAATGATTTTGTTAAAATTAATTTGCCAAGTTGACACATTCATCCCTCAACCTTAAAGAGGTTCCAACCAAGATCCTTTAACTTCCGCTTAGGTTAGACAAAACACATGTAAGGCAAGAAACTTAACGATACTCCCCCGACTTTTGAAATAATGAATTTTGAAGACATTTGAGTCCGAGGAGAGTATTTGACAAGAAACGATCCACCATTTTGGAAGAAACAACATATTTTTGAAAACATGGAAGTACAAGGTTTTATGAAACCGAAAATATTTACTTTCTCCCTCAACACTTGTTCGGGAAAAATAGTGAAAGATTTGATAGAACAAAGTGTTGATCAAGATTTGTACTTATGATGTTTGAAAGAATTTAGATAGAAGAATATTTTGAGATTTTATCGATTTTATATTTTTGTATTTTGTTTTGAAAATATTTACAAAAGAGGTTTTGGTGTTTGACCGGTTTTAAGAATGTTTTAAGAGTTCATCCAGTTCTCTCGAGTCAAACACCTCATACCAATCCGTGGACCAACTCATTAAACCTAGCAGAGCTAAGGCTTTGGTGAGAAGATCCGCCAATTGGTATTCAAGACCACAAAGTATAATTCAACTGCACTGCTCCACGTGGTCCTTGATGAAATGATATCAAGATCGATGTGCTTTGATTTCGAATGTTCGAGTTGCACGAGATCGCAATAGCACCGATTGTCGCAAAGACATCGATTTTGTCAAACACGTAACCATAGTCTTTGAGTTGTGTTCTCATCCAAATGACTTGAGCACAACGCCGACATGGCTACATATTCGCTTCGTTGAGGACAACGATGTACAATCCTCGCTTCTTCGATTGCCATGACACCGCTTATCACCAAGAAATTGTAATGCTCTTCAAGTACTTTTCCGTGAATCTAAGCATCCCGCGTGATCGCATCTCGAAAAAGCTATTAGTTCAAAACCGTAATCCTTCTGATACCGATCCCCAAGTTAATGGTTCCCTTGATGTATCGGAGGATTCTTTTAGCCTCTAGAGGTGGGTTTCAGCTTGGTCTCGATCGATAACGGAGCAAAGATATACGACAAAAACAATATCGTGCCCGCTAGTCGTTAGATACATGAGAGACCCAATAATACTACGGTATTTGGTAGGGTCCACCAATTTCCCATGTAAATCAAAGATCTAGCTTCTTGGTATGAGCCATTGGTGTGGCATAGGTGTCACAGCTTTGCATTCCAAATTTGTTTAACAATTCAAGGGCATATTTGGACCGACTCAAGAAAATACCACGGGTGATTGATGAACTTGCATTCCTAGAAAGAATGTGAGTTCACCCATCATTGACATTTCAAAATGTTTTGTCATTAGTTTTGCAAAAGCATTTGAGTATTTTAAATGTGTTGACCCAAAAATGATGTCATCCACATAAATTTGAACGATTAAGATGTGAGCCCCGTGATATTGTATGAAAAGTGTAGGATCGACCGAACCTTTGGTGAATTTATTGGCAATGAGGAAGGATGATAACTTATCGCATCACGCCCGAGGAGCTTGTTTGAGACCATACATGAGCTTTGTTCGCTTTGTAGACATGGTTCGGGAACTCGGATCAACGAATCCTTCCGGTCGGTCGACATAAACCGCTTTTCGCTTGACCATTCGTAAAAGCGCTTTGACGTCCATCCGAAAGACCGTTATATTCATATGAGCCGCGAACGCGAGAAAGATCCGAACACCTCAAGACGAGCAACCGGAGCGAATGATTCTTCAAAGTCAATACCTCTTCCGTCTATAACCCTTAGCCACCGACGTGACTTGTTTTCGATTACGCCCTTCAAAGATCCAATTTGTTCTTCCAAATCCATTTGAGACCAATGACGAGACCCTCGTTGGTCTTTCAACCGCTCCCATACTTCAAGACGTTTGAATTGGTTGAGTTCTTCTTGCATGGATTCAATCCATTGTCTTTTGTCATTGCGCCTTTAATGTTTTTAGGCTCGATGGCGCAGATGTGAGTGCATAAATGCAATGTTCACCATCCGTGTGAAGACGTTGTCTTGTTACGATCGGTTGATTCGGGTTACCAATAATATTCTCAAGAGGATGGTCTTTTGTCCAACGATGTGTAGAGGGTTGATGTTGGTATACATTGTGCGATTTTGAGGATTCAAATGGTTTGTAGATGATTCCGCGACATCGTGCAGCAGCTTCATTGGCAAACGGGTTAAAGAACGATTTGGATCAAAATCTGCAGTGGGGTACTTCATTAAGAACATCATCACCGGTTCGTCGTTGGAAGCGCTTTGTTCAACTGTTGTTGTAGAGTCAATCGGTGGTGCTTCTTCAACAAGAGTTGTTGTAGCAGTGTATCGTATAAGAGTATGATCAGTTGAGCAATGGAAACAATGGATACACCGAGCACGCTCATCAATGTCATCACTAAAAAATGGAGCAAATAGCTTTTCCATTTGTTGACGAGTAAGTCGGGGCTTGGTTCACCGATGATGGGGTTTGAGGGAAGTTTAAACGGTTGTGACCGGGTTCCAAGTCGTTATGCTCGTAAGCCATTTCAGAAGTTCATCAAAATTAGCATGAATCGCTTCCATAACCTCGCTTTGTACGACGATTCCGCATCCCGAAACCCTTAGAATTTTCACAATATCCTATAAAGACTCCAATGTCACTTTGGCTTTGAGCTTTCCAAAGTCATCACGATCATTATTTGGGTAGCAAAGGGATCCAAATACATGAAAGTGTTTGAGATTCGGTTTATGGTTGTGGATAAGCTCAAAAGGTGTTTTGTTGTATGCTTTGTAATCATTGAACGATTTTGAGTATAGCATGCAATTGATACAACCGCCCACAAGTAATCTGGAAGTTTAGCATTGATTAACATTGTTCTTGCAGCTTCCACTAACGCACGGTTTCGTCTTTCAACAACTCCGCTTTGTTCGTGTACGTGCAATAGATGTCCGATGCTCAATTCCCACTTTCTCATAAAATTCTCGAAGAGTTTGGTTCACAAATTCAGCCTTTGTCTGTTTCGATTTGGCGGACGGTGTTCGGAGTCGAACTTGAATTTTCGTGAGAAAGGTGATGATCATCTGTGGAGCTTGATCTTTACTTCAAGAAAGTAGACCCAAGTCCATCGTGAGTAGTCATCGACAATTACCAAGATGTAGTGTTTGCCATTAATCGCTTGCACGCGATCGGGCCACACAAATCCATGTGAAGAAGATGAAGCACATGTCGAGAGTCGTGTTCCACCTTTGAAGGAAAATGAGCACGAGTGCTTTTCCCTTGTTCAAGTCGAGCAAAGGTGATCTTTGGAATACCGGAATCTGGGAGACCTTCAACAAGTTTGTGTCGAGCAAGGTTGGTGATGGTTTGAAAGTTTAAATGTGAGAGACGACGGTGCCATAGCCAAGATTTTGTAGATGTAGCCTTTGAGAGTAGATGATGGGAGATGAAGCAACCATGTCTTGCATTGAGATTGTGTATAGACTAGAATTATGAGAGCCGACATAAGATCGCTTCCTTGTAGATCACGAATGAAACAAGTTTTCTCCCTAAAAGCAACTTCCAAATCTCCATCACGTAATTGACCGATCGAAAAGAGATTGTGACCGAGGCCTTCCACATAATAAACCCCGCTAATTTCGATATTGCCATTGATATAATCTCGTAGCCCATGATAGTCGCGGAAGTGATCATTCCCGAATGACACAGGCCAATGAACTTTGCAATAAAGTTTGATAAATGCTTAAGATTGCTCGTCATGTGTCGGGAACATCCGCTATCAACAATCCAAAGGATGATCTCAGATCACCCGCATTACACACGCATTTACACACGTATGGAATAGAAGTAGATGTGGAACCCGAAGTGTTAGAGGGTTTCAAGCGCTTATAGTAGAAATACACACATCAATGACTTTAGGCATCCATTTAAATCCTAGTGTATTATGTATCCATTTCGCCATCTCCAACTAGTCTTTGCTTTAGTCTTAGTGAATGCACTAGGTGGTACTACATTCCTTGGAGGTGATATCGAACTACAGGACATCAATGCGCTTCTTAGAATCTAAAGAGGCGGTTTACCAAGCACACGACTTAGAAGCATTAGTGGGCCTAGAGGTATTCCGATTCTTAGGATTCCTTAAACGAGACAAGATAGCTCTAGCAACACATTTGTCATGACAATCGAAGCATACTTTTACGACAAATAACACAAGAAGCATCGATCGAATATCAAAAGTACTTAAAGGTTTAGCATTCGTTACAACACTTTTTCCATTACATTTGTCGACGCAATATCTAAAGTGGGTGCAACTTGAGTCTTATTCAAAGTCCTAGGTGTTCTTCTACTTCAAAGATTCTTTATTGTTCTTTTCTTAGGTCGCAACTTCCTATTCTTCCTTGTATTGCTCCTAGGTCGTGAAGTGCGACGCTTGGAAAAGAGGCAACTATTCCTGTTTCAAGAGAGGAAGCACATTAGTATCTTGTGTTTTGTCAAGAGGCAACTGGGATCACGCTTGCTAAGTGTTACAGTGCAATTTTCTTAATGATGCTAGGTGAACTTGTTCATACTTTCCTAACATTTCCTTAACTTAATGATAGTGTGCACCAAATCTTGATTTTCGTAACTAAGATTTTAAAAATTCATGACTTCTTTAGTGTGTGCAAGATAATGATCAAGTTCGTTTGATGCTTCATTACGAGTCTGTTTGAGTAAATCAAATATGACACCATATTCCTTTTAACTTTGCAAGTTCTTGTTCATATTTTGAGATTTGACATTTCAAAGACACGCTTTGATCATCCAGCTTGCTCAATTTTAGGATCAAAAGATTTTGAGCGAATCGAGTGATTTTGTTTTGCAAAGCAAGTTCACGATTTTGACAATCTTTTGACACCATTGAAGACGACGCTTTGAATTTGAAAGTTCATTTAACAATCGCTCATTTTCAACTTTAAAGATTCGATCCGATGCACATTATCAAGATTCTCAACAATATCAATGTAATCAACAGTAATCGCAGAGATATGATCGATGCATATGCAATGATTGTAATAAAACAAGATTATTGATATCAAGACGATAACATCTTCCAAGAGTCGATCAACATCTTTTCTCAACAATTTCTTTTTACGCTTAGTATTTGAAATCGATGTTTCGCTTTCTCGAAAACTGCTTTCATGAGACCAAGTTCCTTGTGAAAATCCCTTTCCCAATATAGTGCACAAGTTTTCAAATTTTTGACATGGGGTAAAATTCTTTTTCAAGAATATCTCTTTGTTCTCGCGCCATTGGCGATTGAAAATGTTCAACTTTTATTTCGTAATGAAATTCAATCTCACGCTCCAAAATTTTGAGGTCGATAAGAAAGTGTCAAAGTATTTTATAACGCGACAACTTTCGGCTTTTGTTTTAACTTCACTAAGTGAAGGTAAAGGACCATTAATTTGTGCACCATTGTGTTGGGGACTAACTTTAAACCGTGTGATAACCAAAGGTTTGTTAGAAGTATCTTGTTGTGTGACAAAAGTTACGGCTTTTGAATAGTTAAATGGTTTGTTATAAACGACATTTTCCATTTTTGACCGACTCTCGCCATCTCGCATCTAATTCCTCCATGCGATTATATTCAACAACAAGTCATAATTGAATCATCAATTCTATGTTCTCGCATCAGTAAACTTCGTGATTTGGTTTGAATGCTCGCTTGAAAACTTAGGTTTGTAATCAAGAAGAATTGGTCCATATCCATTTGGATTTGGTTTAAAAGTAAACTTTGAATAGTTGTGATTGACTCACCATGTTTATAAACAACATTTCAAACTCTTTGATTTTGTGTTGTAAGTCGACAATTTCTTCAAGATAGTTATCTATTCGCTTCGTGGAATGCTTTTTGTACTGTGAGAACTGCTTTTGACAAGTTAACAACTCACCTTGGCTTTTGAGTTTCCAAAGTAAGAGCGTTAATTTGTTGTTTATGTTCATGTTTCGCTTGTTCTATTTGAGACAACAAAGCATTCTTGGATGCGGCTAGATCACGATCGTCTGCTCTAATGATTTTTCGCTTTGATGAGATTTAGCAAAAGCGACTTCAAAACCTTGTTCACGCTTTTTCTTGAGTTTTAAAACGTTGATTTGTCTAATTAAGCATTCATTATCCCTAATTAACAAAGGCATTTTTATCTTTTAATTGCTTGCAAATTTCCAAACGAGATTCTTGGTCTTTAATTAAGGTCGAGCTCAATTTCTATTAGACAAAAGCTCATCTTGTTCAACGCGAGTCTCAACATGATCATTATTTAGATCCTCAAATATAATCACGAGTCAACTTGATTATCAATATTAACCATAAGGTTATCTTGATCGTCAAATATAACTACGGATCTATTTGATAATCATCGAATGAGATGTGGATGGCTCATGTTGAACACTCGATCCTTGTCGGATGGAGAAATTGGCGGAGATATCGATCGTTGATGAGTATATTTTGTTCCCAGACCGAGACAAGCCATCGTTGTCATACACCGGGCCTCAGATCACTCATGTGTAGAGCTTGCATTTGTGCCATCAACATCACCGCCGCATTAGCCTCGCAAGTCCTCCATATCATCATCGAATCAGATCCGCCATAAAGCTCGCTCCTTGTTGGTAAGAGTTCCACCACTTCATCCTCGAGAGCCAAGAGCAACGCCTCTTTGTGATAAGCACCGCCTCTTGTCCTCGGCTTAGGGCATGCATTAGCCGATGACCCTTCTCATTACGCTTATAACAACGAAGACCATTAACCCCATTTCGAGCATTCCCTGCTCAACCACTTGAGCCCTTTGTTGTCATGAGCACCCATGTTATTCCTTCCCATAGCATTAAACCTTGACCACCTCCCATCCGACGACCATAACCACGATTCGAACTTCAACGCGTCCATTGTTCACAACACCGATTCCTTGTGTTTGATGAGGAACGAATGCGATTGTTGGATTTGTTTGTATACCGACCAAGGCTTTAGCAATCATAACAAATCCTTGTTGCAATTCATCGAAAGCATCGGAGTCCTCATCGCCTTCACCGTAAAGTGCTTGAGCATTGTTGTTGTTGTATGGAACCAATTGAGTTTGTTGAGGTTGTTGCCGTGACGGATCATATGGTGTGATGGTTGCAGCTTGGTCGAGGAGCGGGTCGAGGAGTCGTTTGAGGAGGAAAACTAGTTTGAGCCCACAAAGCAAGTTGTTGATTGTCCGAAGTGATCGTGAAGCCGGAGTCCACGGATAGTCCTTTCTTTGTCAACTTCTTTTGGTGAGGCTTCAAATAGTCGTACAACAATCCGTATGTAGCATGATGAAGATTCTTAGCTTGACGGAGAAAATGACATACTTCTCCCATTCCGACCAAGACTACTTAGGAACTTAGTGTTGACAAAGAATTGTGGCATGATGATGTTGTGTTTGTCCAAATCATTAATGATGTCCAAAAGCGATGATGATATGACTCTAATGTCTCTCCCGGTTCAATCATGAAGTGTTCATAAGCCAAGTAGATTTTGGATTCCATGTCTTCCCGATTGAGTGTTGTGCTTCCATAAGAAGATGAATATGTTCCCACATTGCTTTTGTAGTATTTTGAGCATCAACACTTCAAGGATTGGATTGGGTAATCCTAAAAGGATGTATTGCATTGCTAGTTCATCGGCTTCAAAATGTAGAAGTTCATCGCCAGTGAGGTCTCGAGATAGTTGCAATGTTGGTGACAAGATCTCTTGGTGGATTGGCATCGGATCTCGGGTGTGACAACAAGAGGCATCCGAAATGGACCTTCCATAATGACCTTCTTTAAGAACTTTCCATGTGGCTTCTTTAGATCACAAAACCTAAAGAACCTTATCACCCATTGATCATAATTTCCGGAGTGAGCATTGAGGTCTATCAAGTGAGCCACTTCATGAATTGATTGTTGGCTACTTAAGGCTTCACACATCTTGCCAAACCATGTCGGTTCCTTCATAGTACTCCTGGATGGATGTTGATTGTAGAAGTTTGTGTAAGGTTGTACTTGAAGACTAGGTGGTGGTTGAACCATTTGTGGTGGAATTGCTCCAAGTTGTGGAGTATGTTGTTGATTAAATTGTTGTTGATAAATTTGTTGTTGTTGATTAAATTGTTGATGTTGTGGACTTAGTTGTTGTTGTTGTTGTTGTTGTTGATTATAAGTGTAAGGAAAATAGCTAGAGTATGGTGGTTGTGACATGTTGAAAACTTGTGTTGTTAAATGGATCTTTGTAGTCGAATGAAACGTTGTTGATGAAGTATCCTTAGGCGTAGAAACCAAGTGTAGGCAAAGTAACACTTAAGCGTAAAAACACCAAACTTACGCGTAAACGTGATAGTTACGCGTAGGATTAGCTTACACGTAAGAATTGAGAAACACTAAAGTTATGCGTAAACCGAAAGTTAAGCGAGAAAACTTAGGCGAGGATTAGCTTATGCGTAAGACAAAGCTTAGGCGTAAGAAAAATCTTATGCGACGAGTTCTACGATAAGTTTGAGCTTATGCGTAAGATTAGGTTTTGCCCAAAAGATCTTTTACACTATCACAAAGGCAAAGGATATCCAAAGTCAAGTGTTTTCGTGCTTATCCAAGCAAGAAAACACCGAGTAAACCACTAAAATCAAGATCGATCCAAGGATGAGTTACGCAGAAGATTAGGGTTTTCTACGCGAGAAAGCAACCAAAATGATTTCGCCCAATGATGTTTCTAAACCGATTTTTGTGATGAAACAGCTTCAATATCACCAAAATAACACAAAAGTGTGAAACTTGATGATCCAAAACTTCTAAACACCTTATGCGAGAAATGAACCCACGATAAAACCAAGCTTAAAACAATGATCCACACGTAAAGTTTGAAACTTTTGCCAAAAATGATATTTTAACACCTAAAACGTTGAAAGTACAAGAATCTTGGATTGAAAAGTGTAAAAATAAGTTTTAAGCGTGACAAAGTATGAAACCTTATTACGCAGAAGACCAAAAACTTCAAAACAAAATATGTTCACCCAACTATTTGGCGAATGATACCACCGTTAGGTTCCCATATTAGTAACACAAGCATCAATATAAGAAATAGAGAAGAAGATAGATCGGTTGAACAAAGACACACACACATGCGTATGAATGAGAATAGTTATGCATAAGTGAAATGAATAATGAACAACCAACCTTCAATAGAAGGTTTACAAGAGGTATTTATAGGAGGAGCTAGGCAACACATCTAGACTCCTTCCTTTTCTTATGGGCTTGGGCCAAGGCTTATGGGCCTTCTACATAAGCCTTAGCTTAATAACAAACATAAAGGCCATATTAAGCTAACTATTACATATGAATCACTAACACTTGAAATATAGTTTAGGAGTGATTCCAACAGAAAAGTTCACGCAAAACATCCATTATGACTCGACACAAGCATTTGACTTTAACAAACACACATATACATCAATTTCACTAATTGTAATTCTCATGTTCACGTTCTTTTAAAAACGTATGTAATCTTCCCTACACTTATCCTTTTGTAAAATACCTTTATATGTAATTAAGACGAGGTTAAATACAAAATAAAGCATTTTCACAAATTCAAACATGAGAATAAACAGCAATGAAAAAGATGTATGACACACAAACAAGCAAATAATTAAGCATGGGTTGCCTCCCACGAAGCGCTTTTCTTTATTTATGAGTCTTGTAGCTAGACTCGAAGTCGTGCTCCTACGTGACTTCATTGCCGTCATTATTTTCTTCTACTAAGCCTTCATCATAAGGTTGTAAACGTTGTATGCTTACCTTGAACTCTCTCCCATCGTCGTCTAATATGATAACAGTTTCACTTTTTAGATTAGTTTCTTTCACCGTATTGGGTCCAAACCATCTTGGCTTATTCCTTCCTCTTAATGCTTTTAATCTTGATCAATACAAAAGCACCTTTTCTAAATTCAAAAATTCCTTAGGGTTCTTTTGAGGCTATGGCTTTGTGGTGTAGTTATTCCCTAATTTTTTATCACGTTTCCACAGTGTCGCATTTAACCTTGACCCATGAAATCTCTAAGCCCTTTTTCCCATTCACTAATTTTCTTCTTAACAGTATCATCGGAGACTGCGAATTCTCATCATTTATTTTTTCCATAATCTTCAAAGGATATCTCGGAACAATAGGTATCCTAACTTCTCCTTTTCCACTTTTGAGTATCATGATACCCTCACCACATTTGATGGTTGCCTTGCCGGAGGCCAAAAAAGGTGTTCCAAGGATTAATGGAATGTTTTTATCTTCCTCAATGTCTATGATTACGAAGTCTACCGGATAGATAATATTGGCAACCTCAATTAAGACATCCTCCGCTATTCCTTTGGGATAAACATATGAGTGATTTTCTAAGGAAAGTCTAAGATTGGTCTTGGTTGGCTCCTCCTTAGTCAATTTACTATAGACTGATAGCGACATTATTTTTACATCGGATCCCTGATCGGCTAAGGTATTTATATTCTCAAAGTTACCTATGCTACATGGTATTACGAAGTTCCCTGAGGTCTCTTGTTTCTTAGTTACTGGTTTTCTCAGAATCAACTCGTGCATAGGTCCCACAGGCATGGTGTGATATTCTTCTTCTTTTATTTCACCTAAGAGGGCTTTCCTAAGAACCTTATTGTACCTAAAGTTGTTCACTTAGTTAACAATTGGTTTCTTATTGATCTCATGCTTAAGGTAGTGTTTAATGATTTTGGGTTCATTATTAGTCTCAGCCTCATCCTTGTCCTTATTGTCCTTGCTGCTCTCAGTCTCCTTCTTCTCAACTACTCTACCCTCATCGGAAACAATGGAAATGGCATTAACAAATGAAGTGGGGGAAGCATGATCATCGTTTCTCACTAACACCTTCTCGGGAACCTTCGTCTTAGTGTACTCTTTCACCAAGTTCATCATCTCAGTCATTTTTTCCTGCATTTCTTCCCTTTCCCTATAAACCACTTCTTTAAATTTGGCTAATCTTTCCGAATGGGCTGCCATGTATTCTCTCATTTGTGCTTTGAAGCTTGGTGACAGTGGAATTGGAGAGGTGGAACGGAAGCGTCGAACAAAATTGGGATTTTGTTCACGGCTTGGTGATTCAGAGAGAGGTGTTGGGTGGTTGGTGGAGTGAATGGAATTAACCGTTGCTCGATGGATTGGTCCAGGTGCTTTCTTTTGCCTTTTGATTAGATAGTCGATCCTTCTTTCCAGAGCACTAACTTGCTCTTCGGTAATGTTGGAGTGCTCGTGAGGAATTGATATGGCATTTACCATTCTTATGGGGGTGTCATGAGATTCACTCCAATCTTCATAGCTTTGACTGGCAAGCTCTTCTATTATATCTCAGGATTCTTCCGCATTGAGATTGATGAGCCTTCCACCGACCACTTGGTCAATGGATCGCTTGGTGAGGAAGTTGGCATGATCGTAAAAGATTTGAACTTGAAGCCAAAGATCAATGTCGTGATGAGGGACTTTATGGAGCAAGTCCTTGAATCGAGTCCATGCTGTTAATACAAATAAGCCGTAAAAACGTTTATTTATATTTTACGATCTTCTAATGTTTTGTCGATAATAAAAGTAAAATCATATTAACGAAACAAATAAAGTACGTAAATGGTTTGAACTAATAGCTTTCTAACATATTCACATAAAACACTAAAACAAGTATAAGTGATTTTATGAGCTATATATATATATATATATATATATATATATATATATATATATATATATATATATATATATATATATATATATATATATATATATATATATATATATATATATATATATATGTACAACAACTAGTGTTTACATATTGGCTTAACAAGTATAAGTGTTTCTATGATTTAGATATATATGTACAACAACTAGTGTTTACATATTGAGTTAACACATACTTAAGCTAAGTATACTAAATGGGTAAAACAAGTATATACTAAAATGGGTAAAACAAGTATATACTAAATAGATAAAACTAGCAAATGGTTTCACCCATAACCCATGGTTTTATATATACCACTTAACCAAGTTCAATGTATCCTAAAGGTACTTTGTATCTAGAAAGAGAACCATGGATCAACCCATAACCCATGACCCATGACCCATAACCAAAAATACCCATGGGCAAAGAGGAGCGGACCACGGATCCCCGGCTTTGTGCTAGCCGGATCCCTTGTGGTAGGGATCCGTGGGATCCGGGAAAATGAGGATTTTTCCTCTATAAATAGTGAGCCATTTCTTCATTGTATCTCACCCTCTCTAACATACTTTCTCCCGAGTTAAATCTCACTAACCTTAGATCCAAAAGATCTATGTTTGTAGTCTTGTTTTGTGTGATCTTTAGGTTCCTCTTAAAGGCAAGATCACCACCTTTGAAGTCGAGCAAGCTCAAGTCCATGAGTTTCCATGCTTCCTCATCATCAAGGCTATTGAAGTCCTCTTGTTGATGATCTCTTTCTTTCTTCAAAGAAGTGTAGTGTTGAAGACATTAGTGAAAGATGTCTCAAGTGTCAAGACGAAGATATTAGTGAAGGGTATCTATCGCTCTATAGGATAAGCACTTGTGGTAGGTGCTTAGAAGTCAAGACAAGAAGCATTAGTGAAAGGTGCTTAGAAGTGAAGACACAAGACATTAGTGAAAGGTGTCTTGTAGATCTAATCAAAGGCATTAGTGAAAGGTGCCTTAGATGTACATTCGATATGGTGTGTTTCGATGTACTAGATAGACTAGCATTAGATCCAAGGATATTGATGTCCTTGATGATGTTGTAAAGGAGTAGATCTCCTTTGGGATTAGTCGTTGGTGTAGTGTGGTAGTAGTTCCTCCATTGCAATGGAACTAGGTGCTTAGCCTAGTACCTAATAAAGGGTAGGCGACGTTGTGAAGGATTAGTTCTCCTAAGGTGTAAAAGAACTCGGTGGTTAGCCTAGCACCGTATAAAGGGTAGGCGACATTCTGGTTAGGTGTGGTTCGCCTTGGTGTGAAAGAACTCGGTATTTAGCTTTGTACCGGAAAAGGTTAAGCGACGTTGTGAAGGCTTCTCCGCCATAAGGAGTTGGTGTAGTGTTTACGAACTCTCGAGTAGGTGACTCGGGGAGTGGAGTAGGGCAAGGAAGGTGTCCTTGTAGCCGAACCACTATAAATACTCGCGTTGTGTTTAGGATCCAAATAATATTGTGTTGATGATTCGGGTGGTCTTGGATGATCAAAATACATGTTTACCATTTTAGAGAGAGAAAGTAGAGAGAGAGGGTGTTCTTGCTAGAGGTTTACACAAAGGAAAGGTTAGATTGAAAATGAAGCACCACCCCTTCCATGGATGGAAGGGGTATTTATAGTTACAAGCGTAACGACCTCCCATCGGCCCGTGGATCGTGTATACACGATGGGTAAAGACCCGTCCTTCCTCCACGGTGTTGCACTAAGCTATACTACGCTACAAACTAATAAATAAACTACTAAATAACGTGACTAACGACAAGTCTACGAGCTAAATTAAGCTAGATAACATTTGGGGTGACCGACTCTTCACTATGGAATTTTCTAATTCTAACAATCTCCCCAAGGAGGTCACCCCATGTTTTACATTTTGCATCCTAGCATTCTATTTTAACTTCGCCTTGAGCTCGAGACTTGAATTCTTCATTTCCGCAATCTTTGTGCTTTAGCAACGATTCTTCAAAGTCCCATAGATTTGTACTTTTAGTGGAGGTCTTTGGTCCGATCCACATCTTTGATGATCTTCGAGCTTTCATTGAGAACATCCCGATCACCCTTTATTGTGTTGCCATCATGTGAAGTTGTGACTTTTGGACCGACATGCTCACACTTTTGAATCATGACATCTTTCCATCGAGTAGCGGAAGCCTTCATCGGTTCATGATATTTGCAGCAGAAAGCGTAAACATAGTATAAAAATATCGAACAAGGTTATGTAGATATGCACCACCATGATTTCTTCAGATTAAGTGTGGATGTCGTGAGCATGCGGCCTTGGATTGACGCCTCAATTCGATCACCGCAACCGTCCAAATGTACCGCAAACAACGCTAGCAATAAAACACATGAAAGTGTCTTTGACCACTTTCGTTGAATTGAGGTACACGCCCACGGTTCCCCGCTCATCAAGATAAATATCGCCTGTGATCGTGTAGGATTCCTAAGAATCTCCTTGATGTGGTTTCGCAATGCTCTAGTCGTTCTCAAACCGGAATGTCTCAAAGAAGACAACACGGAGTGAGTGAACCAAAGAAATTGAGATTCACCGATTGATGAAAATGATTTGAAAACAATCGCGTATTGCTTGAAGAAAGAGTTTTGCAACGACGAAGGTTTTATGAGAAAGATCAATTTTCAATCAAAATACTTTTGTATTAAAGAATGAGTACACATTCGACGTGCTAGCTAAAAGAAGAGATTCGCACATCGAACGGTTTTTCTAAAAGTATTTTTCAATCGAGATACTTTTGAATTTGAAATGAATACACATTCGACGTGCTAGAGAAAAGAAGGTTTGCACATCGAACGGTTTTTCCAAAAGTATTCGTCAATTCCATTCTCGGACCAAGGTTGATTCAAGAATGAATCTCCCATCGCTTCTATCCGCTTGTCACAAGCTTGATCTTTTGCAAGATTTCACATGTCACCCACCAAGAGCTTGTTAGATGTTGGCTCTAGAAGGATTTCCATCTTCATTGTGAATATTTTTACATATCACTCGGATGTTCCGGCAATACCACAAGGATAATGCGAGGACTCTTAATATATACTTACTTTCCACATTGTGTGAAAAAGCAAGTCTTCAAGAATATAGTGTCCTAACGAGATATTGTGGATGATCTCTTGGCTCTAGACTCAATAGTGCATTTTTGGTTCCTTTGCGGAGACTGGGAGAGGGTCTCCTTCTTCAATATCAACAATCTCTAAGAGAAAGTCGATAGATTATGTAGGTTCCCGTGAGAATGAAACAAGCCCTTTTAAGAGGAACTTGAGTGGTTTGGGAAGTTTAGTTCAAGGCATCACCGGGTCCATGACGCCTTGTCTTCAATACCGGTGTTACCTTAGTAACAACCAAGAGTATATGTATTGAACCCGTTTTCGCCTCTAAGGTTGAATTGATGGAGGGCTATTTCTTTTCACCCTTTTCACATTCAGTTCTTTTTCATTCTTCAACCCCTTCTGCTTACCGAGACTTCATAACTAGAACCTTGTTAGGTTTATTCCAAGACTAGCTCTGCCTCATCCGCACTTTTCCCATATTCTCATTTTTCTCCTTTTTTTTCATCATTCCTAAGGACTCTACACTATCTAGTGGATTGTCCCTGGGTAGATCCCTCCGGTTCTGGCAGGATCGTGGGAACGAATACCTAACCTGACCATCCTTATATCACCATGCATAAAGTAAATTGGTCGGTCTTTTGGTATTATTCATTCTTCCTTGAAACCAATAGAAAAATCATTTGGAAAAACAATCAAGGTACTTGTGATACGAGATCAACGCATTTTGTACCCTAATAGTTTTGATCATTTAGAAAACCTCCCCCTCAACATGTGCGTATGATTTAGAAATTGTTTAGCACAAGGAGGCAAGAGGACTTTGAAATATTTTCTTTGATCACAATTTTCATACGAAAAAGCCATTTGATTTTCATGGTAAAATTCTCCCCCTCAATATGTGCATAAGATTTTTGAAATCATTTTTATCACATAGTGGCAAGATTTAATCCACAATCACAAGCGCCATTAAGAAACCATTTTAAAACACAATCAAGGTACTTTATGTTAACACATAAAAGCATTTGCACCTCGATAGTTTATTATCTTTAAAAATGCTCCCCCTCAATATATGCTTCGAGATTCGAAAGCGTTTAGCACATACGAGAGAGCAAACTGCACAATTAAATCAAAATGATCACCTTTATCAAATTTCATTATTAAATCACAAATTCTCCCCGATCAAAATATCAAACCCTTTGAGATTTTGGATCCCAAGTGATTTAATACGGTTTAGAAAACATGGGAGAATATGTGGCCTGGTTTAAATACTCATCATGTTTTGGATAACTCCTCCTCAACATGTGCATTGTGTATGAAATTGTTTGGCACATGGAGGCGGGAGTGCCTTTAAAGGACTAAAACCAATTCCATTTAAACAGATTTGAGATTTAAATCACGATCTCTCCTCGATCAAAAAATTCAAACCAATCGAGATTTGTGATCCCAACCGATTTAAATCATTTAGAAAAATTTGGGAAAGACGTGGCGTAGATTTAATTTTTGAAAAATGATGATAAGGATCAATTTAAGACATTAAAGATTGTTAGTGTCGATATGAAAGTTTTAAGAGATCTTTAAGTAAAATAAAACAATTTCACAATCAAACAAGAATGAAAAAATTTCATTTTGATGATCTTTGAGTTTTAAAGAAAATCATACCATGACATAACATTAAATCTTTAGATCACCACATTTTAACGTACAAACGGACTCTTTTGAAGATATATTGTTTGAAAATATTTTAAATTAAATCACTCTCCCCCTCAATCGATGACCGAAGTCGATAATTGAGTGACTTAAATTTTGATAAAATGAAGTCCGGTGATTTTCAAAATTTAGTCAAATATATTTTCAAAAACAATATTTTTCCATTTTCAAAACAAAATTCAATTTACTCAAAAATTGTTTAAAAATGGTATCCTGCACAAAGATTTGTTAGGTGGTTGAGAAGCTTCTGTTGTTGTTGCTGTAGGGTTTGGAAGAAAACCGCTCATCGATGCAAAGGAGACTTCTTCACGCTGCATTTTGAATGCCAACCGAGGTCAAATTAAGCTCCGCTTCTTCAATCACTTAGAAGAAAACCATCTCGCCGATGCAAGTGAGACCTCTTACGCTGCATTTATGCCAACTCCATTGAAGTCCAATTAAGCTTCGTTTTTCATTTGTCAACCCAAGAAATAGTTACCCTTTCCTTTCGCATCCAATCATCTTTAGTTGTGGGATCCGGATCGTGAACATTCTTTTATACCAATATACCGCATACGTTAGTGAACACACACACGTATATATGGTGGTCGACATCACCCAAACAAGAATCGACTAATAAAAGTCTATGCAACATATCAATCGATCATTTAAATGTATGGGAAAAATGTGTTCATCAAACTCTAATTATCTAATCCTAGCAATCATATCCTTGGCACCTAGTCCTTCAACATAGGTTAACATCATTTTAATTAAGCATATTAGGATAATTAAGAAAGCCCGTTAGAAGATATAGATTTGAAAACATTTTCCCCCTCAACCAATAACTCATTTAATAAAAGATTTTAAAAGTGCTGAAGTCATTGATTGAGTTTGCAAATTTTATAAAAACTCTGAATCTTATTGATTTTAAGCAACTCATTTTCCACCATTTTTGAAAACATAACAAATATTTTTCTCAAGAATTTTAGACGGAAAACATTTGTGTAGGAACAATGCGTTTTTTGACGACATGATTTCCTTGTTTTGTTTTAGGATAAGTGCACAAATATTTTGAAAATAGATTTAGCGCAAAGACTTTCCTTCCTTTAAAGAACGGGTTGCTATCTCAAATAATAGCAAGCCATGGTTTAAGCACGGGTTACGATTCAAATAATCGCAAGCCATTTGTTGAAGTGCGGTTACAAATCAAATAATCAGAAGCCATATTTTGAGACATGTTTAAAAAGAAATATTTACACCTCCAGATCGAACTTCATCTAAAGTCTCGTGCCATTATTGAATGACATTTCTAAGACCGTAGATGTTATCGATACCAGAAGACATGTCTTGAGAAAACATATTTTTGTTCTTTTTCAAATTTTCTGATTTTGTATGGATTTTTGAAGATTTTATATTTTTCTATTTTTCTTTTTGTTGGTTTTATATTTTTTTATTTTGTTTTGCTGGTTTTATATTTTTGTATTTGGTTTTTTAATAAATATATACAAAGATAGAATAGATGATATAGTTAAAGAGGATGATGATACGAGTACCGAGATAAGGATATCGAAAGACGTCAGAGAAGAAAGAATTCGCCATCTCTTAAACATCCACCACCAAAGCTTCCAAGGGCTCTTGAATTGAAAGAAATAGAACCATCCGAAAGTGAGACTTTGATGCTTCCCCCAAACCGAAAACTTTAGCCGAAAGCGATTCAAGCTCTATTTCAAGATTGCCTTAGCCAGTGCATGTAAAAGCACACCATTACCATAAATCCCCGCCCATTTAAGAACGATAATCGAGGATCTCCATTCGGGTTATATCATCAAGAAGAAGAAAAGAACGCTTTCATCCCACTCTTTAAATTTCTTCTCAAATTTCATTACCATCAAGTCTCAAGCAATCCATTCCAAAAGGTGTCAAGAAACCACTTCCCCACGTAGTTGAATTGATGCGCGCTCTCTTTGTACAATGCTCAAGAACTCTCCCAAATACACATCATGAGGGAATGAAAACACCTTCCCATGTTCACATTTTTCTTCCTGATGATCGTGTATGAAGCTCAAGAACCCAAGTACACCAAGCACTCCAAGAGCTCTCCGAATACACATCATGAGGGAATGAAAACACCTCCCATGTTCACATTTTTCTTCCCCGATGATCGTATGAAGCTCAAGTATCCAAGTATACCAATACCCAAGGAAGGAATAATCGATAACATTGAAGAAGCAAGCCAAGTCATCGATTATCTCAGGATGACAATCTGCGGATGTCAACTCCGAATAAGTGATTATATCTCTCGAATCACCGATTAAGCCCTCAAGTGAAACAATGAGCATCCCCAATGTACACAATCTCTCTCCCCGATCATTGCGATACCATTGAAATCACCACACACTAGTGTACCTCTTTATCTTCGTAAACTTTCTAACATCACTTCCCCACGTAGATGAAATACTAACACTAAACTCCTTGATGAGTAAAACCTTGAGTTTCTCGCGGTCATGACATTTGTTTTCCCGGATATCTTCAATCACTTAGAAGAATTAAGTTCATCAAGTTTACTCGTCATGAGTCAAACCTTGAGTTTCTCTCTGTAATAACATTTGTCTTCCCGGATATCTTCAATTACTTAGAAGTATTAAGTTCATCAAGTTTACTCGCTTAGGTGCTTATCTCCTTACTCCTTGCCGGTTTTGACACTTCGTAATCAACAACTCTTTGTAAGTCCGTACTAGAAATATTTTGAGAAGAACATCATTAGCTCGGATGTATCTCGTGAGAGTCAACTTGTCAAGAATAACGTGAGCAAGTCTAATTAGGGATTAAATTTGGCACTTCACATTCCCCAATTAGTGCTCTCCCTAGACCGACAATCCTTTTGATAAATGCCCAGATTAAGAAGAAGTCTTTAGATCATTAAATGCAACTCGCCTTTGGTCTTCTAACATATAGCAAGAAATGTAGAATGATCAGACTCAACCTTCTTCAAGATTGTCCAATGGGGAATAGATAATTAACATCTTCAACTCACACCAAAAGAATCCCACCAAAAAGCATCCCAATTAACTTACATCTTGAAAATCCCTTAACTAAAATCCTCCCAATCAAACAAGAATGTAAAGATGTTCATCAAGGAAATCAAAGAATCAGCCGCAACGAACACACATGTTGGGAATTATGTGAAAGTCCGATTATGTCGAACTTAATGCCAAGTGTTTCTAATGGTGAAGTGGATTCTCGCCAAGACTTATTCTCAATAAGAATGATAGTGATTAGTTTGATTCTCGGAAGTGTTTATTCCGTGTTTAGTTTATTTAGTATAGATATACATGAGCTTTATTAGGAAGTGATTGTGTATATCTTATTTAGTTTTATGATTATACGTTTCTTGGGAAACGGTTTAGCAATATTGTTTAGGGTTCCTTATCTATAAAAGGAACACATTAGAAAGGTTTATGTACCGATTGCGTAATCGCTTTTAGTTAATATATAGATCCATAGAGGATCAAGAAGTTCTTAGTTATTTGTTACTTGTGTTTATATTCACCGATAAACATTAGTAGTAGAGATTGTCTTTATGGTGCTTGTGATTACATAGGCATACATAACGATCCACTAAGCTCAAGATCTATTAAGGTCTTTGTCGATTCAACAGTGGTATCGAGCCTCGTGAGAGTCTCTACGATACTAAGGACAAGCTTTTTCTAAACACACATACAACCATAACAAAACATCATGCCCGGTTCGGGATGTCGAACCGAACTCACCAACAACCAAAACTCCACCCATCTCGCAAAGAACTAAGTCTTGCTAATAGCAATGCTAAGTTTCCTTACCTTAAAAGGGAGGAATATGATCTTTGGGCTATGAAGATGCAGAATCGATTTCCAACATTGATTGGAATCTATGGCGATAATTTTGAAGGGAACAATTGAAGAGAACTACCACAGATGTCATTGAACATGATTAATGTTCCTCCCAAAATCGCCAAGAGTTGCTAGCGCTCGAGAGAAACAAAGGTCGAACTATTCTTCGCGAAGCTATTCCCGAGGATCACTTGAGTGATTTTCACTTCATGCATGACGCCAAGGATATATGGTTAGCTATTAAAGCAAAGTTCGGTGGGAATGAGGAGTCCGTAAGATCAAGAAGTCGATGTTAAGACAACAGCCAGGACTTTCGGATCTCTCAAGAGAAGGAATTCACAAGGGCTATGATAAGTTTCACAAGATCTTGAGTCGCTTGCACCACCTTCGTGCAAAGCGGATAATGATGATCGAACTCTAAGTTTCGAGGTCATTACTCCATCCCGGCTACATGTGAGCATAGCTTTAAAAGCTAAAGGTGGTTTGGACATGATGACATTTGATGAGTCAGACAACAAGCTTAAAGCTCTTGAACATGATGTGAGAAGCCCTTTTCGATCATCTTCATCATGAGTCATATCGCATTTGTTGGAGCCTCTACCCAAAGTCAAACTATTTTCCAAGCTCATATCCATCATCATCTAATGTCGCTCCTTCATCAAGCTCTCTTCCTAGATCCGTGGAATTATGGAAGATGTAGTTGGAACCTTCTTTGTCGATTATGATCCTCAGCAGAACTCGGCTTATGAGGATTTTGATCGTGGACCCGCTTGACATGGAAGAGATGAAGTCAAGTGGCAAGTGGCCATGATTTCCATGGATATCAAGAACTTTGAGCGCAAAGTCGCGTAAGATTTGGGTTCAAAGGACGTGATCCGCCTAGGTTTGACAAGAAGAAGGTTAAATGCTTCACATGCCAACAGATGGGTCACTTTTCTAGAGAATGCAAAGACAGAAAGTCGGTGATGAGACAAGATACTCCACATATCGCCAGATCGTAAGGATGCAGAAATTCAAGAGGTTCAACCGCTTTGGTCACTCTTGATAGCAATGTGGACCTGGAAGCAACATGAGGAGGATGACAATGATGGTTCCGAGAATGTTGGGTTGATTGCAGTCGTATTTCGAGGATAGGCATGATCGATTGCCTTGATGGGCATCTCTCGTGTACAAAACTGCTTGTTTGGTTGTAGTGAGCGTTATAATGAACTCAAACAAGCTTATGATATTATGGAACCAAAATATAATGAATACTATGTGGAAGTAGAAGCTTATAAATGTGCTTTAAAAACACTAGAAAGACAAAAGGTTTGGTTACGTAAGAATGAAATAGCTTATGGTGAGAAAATAGGTGTTTTAGAAAGAGATCTCGAATGTGCTACAAATGAGTTAAAATGGTCCGAGAAATTAAGAGCGGATGTAGAGTCGAAAATCTAGAGCTTAAGGAAAAACTTAAGGAGGAAATTGCTAGGAATAATGAGTGGATGATGAATGGTAGTAAGTTGGCTAGTCTTATTTATAGCAATCAAGCTCCCAATTCTACAAATGGCTTTAGGTTTTAAGAAATATGTAGGCCTAGAAGCTAGGGATGACACACGAGATCTACACCACCGGCCTAGCACATTTTGTGAAAGAAGGTGACCTACATGTCGCTCGTGGACCAATTAGAGGTGAGCACATGCCCATTGACCTTCCACTACTAATGACTTTGATGGATCACACCATCTGTATGGCAAAAGTCAAAAGACTTGCTCGACCCTAATACTTCTACTAATGACTTTGTCTCTTGTGTTAACAAAGGACAAGTCCTCCAAGCAAGGGTCTACTGAGTGTGATTCAAATGACAAGTACGACCTTCCCAAGTCGACCTTCCCAAGTCTTCACCCCCGCTCGCACCCAAGACTACCAATAAGCATGACAGAGTTGCCGCCAAGGAATGCCCTTCCAAGACAGTTGCCTCAAGACTTGCTTTTAATTCTTTGCATAATAATACTGTTAAAAACAATTCTTTTCATGGTTTTGGTTTGAATACTTTTGCTTGTAAGAATACTTCTTTTGGTTTGAATAAATCTTCTCTTCTAAGAAATGTTTTGTGTGGAAGTAAATATCATTTAATTAAGGATTGTGATTATCATGAGCAAAGAATGAGTAGGTGTGGTGATTCAAGGAAATCTAGACCAATGTGGACCAATGTTAATGATATACCACCTTATGTTCCACAAGCTTCTAATTATAATACATCTTTTCCTTGGAGAAGATCATTTGGAAAATCATATGTTCAACCAACCGGTGAATATTTTAAAATGGTTTTGGCCTAGATATGTTAACCCTATGACTAATGGGAAAGGGTATCGATACTCTTGTCAAGACCTCAAAGAGTTGTTCTTGGAATAAACAGAGACCTAAGTTTCATTGGAAACCCAAGAACAATAGTGGATCTTATACTTCTACTTGGCACAACTCATATGATCCACAAGGTGTTCAAGTCAAGAATGACTTGAGCCTCCATAGTGTACTAATTCTTTGTATATTTTGTTGTTGTAGGATCATCCCTTAAGCATAAAGATGTTGGAATTGTTGATGTGGTTGTTCTAGAAGTATGTCGTGAAACAGGACATGATGCATAACTTTATACCTATTGAAGGTGGAGGCAATGTAACCTTTGGAGGAAGTGATGGACGAATTACGTGAAAAGGGACCATCAAAACACCACACTGGACTTTGAGAATGTTTATTATGTCAAGGAACTTCAACACTTTAATTTGTTCTCGCCTCACAAACTGTGACACTAAGAACAAAGTACTCTTCACGAGGATGAATGTCTTGTCGCCTAAAGACTTCAAACTCCCGTAAGATACTTCAATTCCCATCAAGGTTCCTCGTAGTCACAATTTGTATACATTCAACTTAACTAATGTCAAACCAAGCAGTGACTTAACATGTTTGGTGGCTAAAGCATCCGTGGATGAGTCCACCAAATGGCATGAAGGATGGCCCATGTCAATTTCAAGACCATCAACCACTCTCTAAGCCGGGTCTAGTTCAAGGACTTCCGCCAAAGTATTCACCAATGATCATAAGCGTGTTGCATGCAACAAAGGGAAGCAAAGACAGAGCCTCCTACAAAGGTGTTCTCTTATAAAGAAGAACCATTATTTCGAACCTCTTCACCGCTTCATATGGATCTGTTTGGTCCAACTAGAGTGAGAAGCATTGATCATAAATATTTTTGTCCGGTGATCACCGATGGATTTAGTAAATTTTGTTGGGTATTCTTTCTAAGTACCAAAGATGAAACTTCGCAATATTGAAAGATTTCATTACCCTTATTGAGAATCAGTTGAACAAAAAGGTGAAAGGAATTAGGTGTGATAATGGTACGAGTTCAAAATGCCATTCGATAGAACTCGCAGTTAAAGGGAATCAAAAGGACTATAGCACTCCAAGAACCCCTCAACAAAATGGGGTGGCGTAAAGAAAAAATAGAACCTTAATAGAAGTCGCAAGATCAATGCTAGCGCACTCTAAACTTCCTACCATGTTTTGACTGAGGTTTGTTGGTACGACTTGTTATGTACTCAATAGAGTGTCCATTACTAGACCACATCTTAAAACACCATATGAACTTCTCTTTGAAAAGTTCCGTTATTCATTACCTTAAACCGCTTGGTCGTCAGTGACAATCTTAAATACCAAAGTGATCCTTTGGGCAAATTTGATGAGAAAGTCGATGATGGCTACATTGTGGGGTATTTCGCTCATAGTAAGGCATACTGAGTTTATAATGTATCCGCAAAGAAGATTGAGGAGACATTGAATCGAGGTATCTTGAAGACAAGCCTAATGTTCAAGGCCGTGGTCATGTTTGGTCATTTGATCTTGACTACTTGACCGACACTTGGGTTATGCTAGACATAAGGTCGATCAAAATGCGATTCTCAAGCATCTCCAACTCCTAATACGTACACTATGGATGCTCATTCGACAGCTGGTCCGATGATGAACAACCCATTGTAGTGCCTTCCTTCTCTCCTAACAATTTTGTAGGTGACACTTCTAAAGATTATACCGATGTGGGTGAAGATGAATTCTATTATGCCGAGGACCTTGCCGATCAAGAAACAAGAGTATGCACCAACTTAGATGCCGAGAAGAATGTTGATGAAGCTCTCTGTAAACTTCAATTCTGTCAAGGTAGTTCTGCTTTCTCCTCACCTCTCCAATTCGGCCGAAAGACATGGTGACACTACTCCTATTTCTACAAGAGTGTCAATGCACCTTGAGAACCTTATACAAGGTTTCCAAAACCTTCGGATCTTGGTCATCATCAACCCAAAAGTGCATCTTCAACACACCTTCCTATGATTCCGAGTTTGAACCTACTATGACTAATCTTGATTCTTCCATTGATGTCAATACCACCACTACTACAAGGATCAACAATGTTCATCCACGCCTAATATCATTGGTGATCCTAATGCACCTGTTAGAACAAGAGGTACCGTGGCTGCTCTAAATATGGATGTGTAGCTTTTGTCTCTTATGTCTCAAATCAACAGAGAGATAATCACACGTACTATCAACATTGTCTGCTTGCTTGTTTTCTCACAAGTGGAACCAACCAAAGGTTACTCGTGCTCTTGAAGACTCAAGTTGGCTTGAAGCAATGCAGATGAGATGTGATTTCAAAATCAGGTTTGGATATTGGTACCACTACCGATGGTAAGTATGCTATTGGGACAAAATGGATTTCAAGAATAAGAGAGATGCTAGAGGTGTTGTCATTAAAAACAAAGCCGATTAGTTGCACGGTGGTTATAGACAAGAGGAGGGATAGATTATGATGAAGTGTTTGCACCAAGTGGCAAGAGTTGAGGCTATACGGATTTTCTTAGCTTATGCATCCTATATGGGCTTTATGGTTTATCAAATGGATGTTAAAGGAGCCTTCTTGTATGGTGAAATTGAAGAGGAGGTGTATGTCACTCAACCTAAAGGATTTGAAGATCCGGATCATCCTAATCATGTTTATAAGGTGGTCAAAGCTCTCTATGGACTACATCAGCACCCGAGCCCGGTATGCTAGGTTCTCACATTTCATCAAGCATGGTTACGTAAGAGGTGCAATTGATAAGACTCTTTTCCTAAAGAAGAATTCCACCGACATTATTCTTGTGCAAGTCTATGTGGATGATATTATCTTTGGATCCACAAAGGAAGCTTGGTGCGGGGAGTTTGAGGAGCTTATGAAGGAGAGTTTCGGATGAGTGCAATGGGAGAGATGACTTTCTTTTGGGTCTTCAAGTTCAAGCAGAAACCCGATGGTATCTTTATCGGTCAGACAAATATGTGAGGACATATTGAAGAAGTTTGGTATGGAGGTGTAAGGATCGCTACTACACCTTATGAAGCTCCAAAGTCAAAGACCAATAATGAAGCCGATCCACCGTGAATGTTCATTTGTACAGTGTCTATGATTGGGTCTTTGATGTACTTAATGCCTTCCGTGCCCGATATTACTTATGTTGTGAGTGTTTGTTCGCGACATCAAGTTACTCCACCGACTTCCCATCTCAATGTCAGAAAGAAGATCTTTAAGTACCTTAAAGGCCAACCTTTTCTAGGTCTTTGGTACCCAAAAGAGTCTCCTTTAAGTTGGAAGCTTATAGTGATAGTGACTATGCCGGTGCTAACTGGATAGGAGGTCCACCATCGAGGTTGCCAATTCCTTGGCAAAGACCGATTTCTTGGCAATGCAAGAAACAAACTATTGTGGCTACCTCATCTATCAAGCGTAGTATGTGGTCGCCGCTAATTGTCGTGGGATGTGTTCTTTGGATTCAAAATCGCTTGTTGGATTATGGGTACAATTTCATGAACACAACAATTTTTATTGATAATCAAAGTACCATATGCATTGTTAAAAATCCAGCTTTTCACAATGAACAAAACATATTGAAATCAGCACCACTTTATAAGAGATGCATATGATAAAATTTGATAAATGTGGTCAAAATTCATACCGATGATAATGTGGCGGATCTGTTAACAAAGGCTTTTGAAGGACCAAGGTTTCAACACCTTGTGGTCCATATTTGCATGCTTAACCCTTAACGCAAAGTTTAAGGGAGGCATAGGCCTCGTGGGAGGCATATGCCTCGGGGAGGATTTGTATAACTTTGCATTTTGCTTTGTTAATTTGTATTTTGATAGATTTTAACTAACTCTAACCCGCTAATGTAAGTTTAGTGTGTTACTTTGTTGGTTTGTGTATATTTGTGTGTTTGTTTTGCAAGATAGTTGTCCCCGATCGGTTGAGATATGGTCATGAAAGATTGTCGGTTTCCACCGAATTTATTATGTCAAGTGTGCTATTTGTTTCCTCCAAGTTGAAGTAATCAAGTTATATGATTCAATCAAAAGAAGTATGTACAAATAGATCATTCATTCATTCAAGAAACAGTTTATACTTATGACATGTAGTATCGGCAACATCAAAAGCATCTACATGATTTAATAATCCTAATCTATTACATATCATCTATTCCAACATCTAAAGTTGAACACTTGGAGAAATTGCTAAGTCGAAGGATAAAAGAGATGTGTGGTTTCTTAGGAGGAGGTCAAGAGAATCTTAATGAATCTCTTGATATATTGGCCGATGTGGCACTTAAATCTAATGTTCCTTCTTCTATTGCTAAATCTTCACAAAGAAAGGTGTCTAGCAAGGAGCCTATTCTATATACTAGCAAAAGACGAAGACATTCTTTGGATAAGGTATCCA
The DNA here is from genome assembly GCA_022545495.1 of Chrysanthemum lavandulifolium. NCBI lineage: Eukaryota > Viridiplantae > Streptophyta > Magnoliopsida > Asterales > Asteraceae > Chrysanthemum > Chrysanthemum lavandulifolium. Next base: position 162,874,590 of record CM040244.1, on the reverse strand, counting down.
CGACACATCAAAGGAGCTAAATATGAAGGATGTATCTACCGATGGTTTAGTGAAAGAGGTTACTCGATGGTCAAACTTCATCTTTACCGTAACATTCAAATGTTTCACCTTCATATGAGATGATGAAGAGTTTTTTCTTCTTTGGGAGAACGATAAGTTGAATGCTTCTCCGAAGTTTTCTACACCGCTTGAGGATTTGTCTCAACCTATTTCCTCGATGTGGGTTTGATTGTTTCTTCCAAGCTCACATTGGTTCTCTTGAAATTGGTTCTCACGAGACATCTTCCGAGACAGACAGATTCGTGATTGATGATTCTTTCAAGTCGCACAAGTGACTAAAGAACAATATCAAGCTCAGTGGAATGTTCAACGATTATGAAGATATTCGGAAGAGTCGTGTTGTGGCTAAGTTTCTTCAAGATCGAGATGCTTCGATTTGTCTCCGAAGGAAATCGAACTTGATGCATTCTTTCCCACGACATCGATGATCAATGGGATGGTTATATTTCTCAAGGTGCTTGATCCCGATCTAGCAAAACTTATCTTAGGAGATTCCTTTAATGATGATGATTTTGTGGATAAAATGAGGGCACTTGGTAATCAAAGAAAGCTAGAATCACGCAAGAGAAGAGCTCTTATTGAACAGAGAAATAAAGCAAAAGAGAAAACCTATGACAGCTTGCTCGTAAGAGGAACTATATGAGAAGAGTTGTGAAGAATGCTTCTATGCATAATTCGGTTTATCCATGAAGCAAATCATGACTTGGTCCGATGATACTTTGATTCGAGAGTATAATCGGTTATGAAGTTTTCTTCACGAGGTACTACTTCTTCTTCTTCTTTGGAAAATCGTGATTCAATGTCCGATGTTCCTATAGCCAAGAGACAGAGAACAGCTTGAAATTGTGGATAGTTTTGATGATGTTTTGCCTTGGTGGTAATCTTCGCTTGTTCCTACCGAAACAATTTCGATGTCGCTCCTTCTTTCGCTATGGTTGGTTCTCACGAATCTTCTTTGGTTTCTTCCGAAATGTTGTCAAGTGTTGAGTTAAGTGATTCTCTCGATTCGTGAAGTCGATCTACAACTTGATATCGATAACATTGCCGATATGGGAAAGCGAGTTTGGTTACAAGAAGTTCGATAGATTGGCTCGAAACATGCTTCTAGGAATACTCCTTTAGATCTTAATGTCGATGAATCAACATTTATTGAGGTTGGATCTGCTGAAGCTTTTCCGAAGGTAATCATGTAGTTTTGGTTAATTGATTTTTGGTAAGCTTAACAACGTGTATAAGTTGGATAAATCTTTTATTGAATTTAACTTTAAAGGATATTCTTCATTTGGTGAATAGACATGATTTGAAGATCTTTGTATGAACATGTCATTCAAGATTATAAGTTTCATTCAAAGAATCGGTTGGTTTATATCATTGGGAGATCTTCGTGTTATGTTTGACTCGATTCTTCACATGGTAAAGGGTATTCTATTTGGAAGAATTCTCATAAATGGGAGATTGAGAGTTGGAGATTTTATCCTCTCGCTTTGTGTTCATGTAGTTCGGACTACATGTGGGATGATTCTGTGTATGCTATCGATAGGCTTTATCCTTTATCCGATATTTTTATGGAAAGATCACGAGACATAAGTTGGAAGTGTCTCCTAATCCGGTTGGAAATGATGACCTTCATGCTACTCAATGTGTTGGTTTGATTAAGAATCAACTTCTATCACATAAAGGTTCATCTTGATTGTAATATTTTGTAATATTTGTTTTCTTTCTTAGTTATTAAAAAAAAAAAAATAAAAAAAAAAAAAAATAAAAAAAAAAAAAATAAAAAAAAAAAAAAAAAAAAAAAAATATATGTTTTGGTTTTATCTAACTTTTCTTGCGTGTTTGTTGTATATTTTGGTTATTGACTCACCGATATACTTTGGGTATGTCAAAGAGTTAGCTAGTCCAAAGGGTACACTTTGGTAAAGACACATCAAATCATTGATAGTGTAATGGTTTGCTAAAAATCATAGGGTCTCGCAACCACCTATGCTTTATTGTCGAGTGTTGTATGGTTTTCAATTCACCATGGTATATTCTGTTTGGAATCCAAGAATTGGCTAGTCCACTTGTATATGGCTTGTGGTAAAGACAAGTGGCATTCCATATTTGGTTCTCAATTCACCAATCCTAAGAATTGACTAGTCCCGAGCAAACGGCCAGTGTAAAGACATTTCAAACCGCTTATATGGTTCTTTGGTTTGCCCATAAATCGATGGTTATCGATGTACCATAGTTTACTTAACCGAAACATATGGCTACTCCAAGAGTGATGGCTATTGGTAAAGAGACATCAAATCCATTTATTTTCAATGATTCACCTCTCGTGAGTTAACACACCGGAAGTGATGAGAATAGTATGAAACTAACTGCTTTTGATGTACTTTTGTCATTTGTTGCCGCAAAGATATGGCGTTTCGTAGTTTCTTCATCATAGAGATGTTCTTTCGATTCTTTGTCGTTGTCGTTGTTCGTGTCCAATCCTCCGTGTCAGAAGATCTATCAAGAACCGGAACTTAACAAGTCAAATTCCAGTTTAGGGAGGATTGTTGGGAATTATGTGAAAGTCCGATTATGCTTGAACTTAATGCCAAGTGTTTCTCAAGTGAAGTGGATTCTGCCAAGACTTATTCTCTGAAGAATGATAGTGATTAGTTTGATTCTCATGGAAGTGTTTATTCCGTGTTTAGTTTATTTAGTATAGATATACATGAGCTTTATTAGGAAGTGATTGTGTATATCTTATTTAGTTTTATGATTATACGTTTCTTGGGAAACGGTTTAGCAATATTGTTTAGGGTTCCTTATCTATAAAAGGAACACATTAGAAAGGTTTATGTACCGATTGCGTAATTCTGTTTTAGTTAATATATAGATCCATAGAGGATCAAGAAGTTCTTAGTTATTTGTTACTTGTGTTTATATTCACGATAAACATTAGTAGTAGAGATTGTCTTTTATGGTGCTTGTGATTACATAGGCATACATAACGATCCACTAAGCTCAAGATCTATTAAGGTCTTTGTCGATTCAACAAATGACCATTTATATTCTCAAATGTCAATCAACAATGCAAAAATTCACACTTCTTCTCCCCTCAAGAATTGCATACGGAGATGCCATTCTTGACTAAATAAGTGAACATTATCCAAATGTAGTCTATTCACACTTCTCCCCATAAAATCAGCACAGGATGTCGCCATCGTCATTATAGTTGAGAAAGTGGAATCGAAAACAATCAACAAGAGTCTGTTCACTTAATGACCGAAGCGCATGGAAAAAGTATGAAGCATGTTGATGAGAATGGTCATAATAAGAAGATTTTCTTCTTGAAGATAATGCGATCTGAAACATACACATTTCTTTTCTTTAAGGTACGAGGCATGAACTGTTGTATTCATACGTCATAAGAAGATTTCTCTTCTTTCGAAGATAATGCGCATCAAACGCACACATTTCTTTTCTTTGGAGTACAAGGCACGAATCGATGTGAGCAGACGTCATAATCTCTCTCTTTTCGACTCTCTTAGCAAAACATGTAATCAACCCCATTATCATTCAAGAGGCTCTTTGTCGTGACGCAGATGGAGAAAACCCAATATGATGAATTTGACTCAAGTAAACTAACTTGAACTCGACTTATACTTGCACATATGTAACAAAGAGCGGTGTCGATTTCCATTAGCATCTCTAAGTACTCTCTAAGTACTCTATACTCTTCATCCAACCAACCATCAAGTAATAGACGTACATTACCTCTTGAAAATCCACAATTGAATGTGACACTGAGCACTACAACGTAAATCCTTTAAGTGGTAGTTATTTTGAGGTGATAAGAGCCCAATTCCCCCAAGTGGTAAAAGAAGAGGTAAAAGTCACCCAACAATAACTAGATTTCCAAGTCTTTGTTTTTGATAATAAGATCGAACAAGGATCATGAAGAATCTTCATCCATCCATCCCCGATACCTTCAGATACTAAGTACACTCGCCCGTGATAATTCACTTCAACCTCAAATAAATAATACTAAATTAACGTCGTTGTCACATCTTCTGAACTGCTCACATCTAGCCTTCTTTGACATTTAAATGAACTTTGATAATGGTTTCATCCCGACCATGGTTAATAGCACATAACCCCGTAAAACCATGTAATAACCAAACTACCAAGACGAATATCCAAACACACATCCAATTTATGAAGTACACCCTTTTATCCCTTCTTCGAAGCAGAAATCGTAGCACAAGCATCAAGAAGATCCAGAATTACACTTTCTCTTCTCCAAGATGGTTCCATCATTACGGGATTTTACAATTTCATGGTTTAAACCGAGAAATAGATTCTTTCAAGGATTTTACAAAACCAGAATAAACCGTAAGATAGCTCCTAAATGCACTTTACTATTACGGGATGTTTCCATAGTCACGGGATTTTACAAGTCTATGATTTAAACCGAGAAATAGGTTCTTTCGCGGGATTTTACAAAATCAAGACAAAACCGTAAACAATGTTAGCTTGAATATGTTATGACGACTTTGGTTTCAGTGAATATCTGTTTTAGGGGAACATGCACTGGTTCATAATCCAACATCAACAATATCATCAACTATCTAAGAAATACTTTGGTAAACACATCATTCATGCATTCTGTCGGCTATAATAGTGATAACATGGAGAAGTGAACCCGATATGCCAAACTTGATCATGAAGTAAAATTCCCCAGATTTGTTACTCAAACTTGTACTAATCCTCGTGAACAAGAAACGGTGTACCCAATGTACAAAACCTCTTGACATTCTCAACTGAGTGAGACACCGAAGTGATAGCTACGTTGTGGGTCAAGTGAGAAAGAATCACAAACGCAACTAAATAGCCAAGTCTTTATCACCCTCTAAACATGCCCAAACAAGATTACTCCCCTTTACCCAAAAAAACATGCCCAAACAAGTCCTCTTCGCGGAAGGGTAGGAAGAAAGAAGACGAGATAAGTAAACATGCCCGGAAAACCTCACTTCAAAGCCAAATAAGAAATACCATACAAACAACCCCGTAGTCAACATAGTCAATTCACCAAATCTCATAATTCAATCTAATATCATCATATTCTAACAACTCGCATCCCATGAACACGAAAGTAATACCCGAAACACGAATGTAAGAATAGCATGCGGACCACATGTTTGACGTTTTCATAAAATGATGCAAGTAGCCCAACTATCCTCATAACATCAATAAATGATTATGTAATTAAAAACCATTTTATGAAAAACGTTTAGACAATGACATTTGATACCAGAAAAAATTATGTCAAATGAAACACAAATTTTTATGTCAATTTAAGTGACATATTATGTCAAATAAATAAATAAAAACATTTAGCAGGCGATGCATTCCACAAACGTTTATGTCATTTTAAGTGATATTTTATGTCAAATAAACTTTTTGTATCACAATGAGATGGCCCATGATGCATTCCACTTAATGGCATAAGGCCACACTCCACTCTCCCAATCCTATAAAAACGTTAAGTCCATCTTATGATATAGCTGTACCAGGCCCACTCTCGACCCATTCCAAATCAAGTAACAACCCGATCCACGTGACAAAGAATATACCCGGTTAAAAGATATGAGATACCCCTAATTTTTCTCATATAACTCTAAACCTAAACACTTTTGAGATAAACATTACCACATACGTTTTCTCTCATCATAATTTTAATCACAGATCTCAACTCAAAAATTCAAATCTCATCTTAAGAATTAAAGCACCACCAACATATAAACGAACCATGAAATCATCGAATCAAGAAGAGTTCTTCAAGATCCGCTCGGGTAAGTTTAAAACTTTTAAAACGAATCAAAGAAAAGAAAATGACAAATGATCTTTCTTTTCTTCAATATTATCAGGCTTCAAATCGATGATGAGTATTTTTTGAACTTTTGTGTTTTGATAATATACGAAAATAGATCCGAGATGATGTCGTTTTGTTTGTTGTATAGAGATAAGTTTGATTGTAGATGAGATGGAGGATGAGAAGGATAGTATGGGATTTGTTTGTGAAGTTGGATGATGAGCAAAATTGGCGCTCAAAACACATTTCAAATTATCACAAATCAGCGTTTTATGTGTTTTAATTGTTTCGGATAAAATGATTCAAGTCAAAATTGGCGCTTTAGTCCCCAAGTTTTAAAAGTTGTCAAATCTCGAATTCAAAATGTGGAAATTTATCATTCAAGGTCCTCAAGTATTCTAAGTTGTTTAAAATGATCCTTGAATGATTCTTTGGTCAATTGGCAAGAAAGGTCCTTAACTTTGGAAATTTGCAAAATAGTCCTTGGACTTTAAAAATAGATTTTATGCAAAAGGGCCTTTGTTTTATCAATGTTTGTCAAAATTGGTCCTTGTGAGAAGTTTGGAAATGTTCACTCAGTCCCTCATGTTTGGTCAATTTACACTTTTGGTCCTTATTTTAAAACAAACCAAACGGATCCTTATAATAATCCAAGCCCAATCATAAGCCCAATCCAATATGACCCTTGACCCCGCCCCATGACCTCCAAGGTCAAAACTCACCTTTCGACCCCCACCACATCCCATTTGGACCCCCTTTGTTATTAAAGCGTGGTCGTAAGTCAAACCCACATAAGCGCCCTTAAACCGTAGTCATCAGAGACTCTTCTCTCCCAACACAGAAACATCAAAACCATGACTGGTTTTCCCTTTTTCAACTTTCCCCCCCATACCATGTCCCCTCCACATCATCTATACTCCAAAACTCTTAATTATCAAAACCAAATCCATTAATTGATAATACCTGCTTTGAAGAAATTTTGGCGCCAAAATTACATGTGTATGGTTCTGATTATTTCTAGTGATCCAAGGGCTCAAGAGTGGTGGGAAAGTCTCAGAGACACGTGGGAAGGATGAAAAGTCTATAAAGATGAAGTGGGATGCAATGTATCAACATATCTAGTGTAATTTTTACTTTTCATGTCGTTTTAAGTGTAATTTCCATTTTCAGTTTATATTTTAAGCTTAAAACTTTGTATTTCAAGTAATTATGTTATGATAAAGCTTTGTGAACCTTAAATTCAAGTGCCAAGTTAAAATTCAGGTTTATGCAAATTTTATGTTTAAGCAAAATTTCATGTTGTATCAAATGTTGATTTCGGTTGTTTATCCGGACTAGAATAGAACATTTAAGCTCCTAGAAAGCTATTTCAAGCTTTTAGAAACTCTAAAACTCAATTTAGAAGAAAATTAGAAAATCACCAAAATAGCAATTAAATACTTCAAAAATAAAAATCACTTGAAAAGGGTGATCACAAATGGAGCAAGGTACATAATGGATGGCCTTGGTTTAGAGCTCATGGAGAGCATTTAGGATTGGGTTTCGGATCTTAGTTCTCGGTTTGGAGCTTGGAAGCTATTGTAAGCATTTTTAAGTAATTTAGCATTTCAATTGTTGTGGTTAATAAGTTGTTGTATTTTCTTGTTCTTTGTGTTCATTAGTAGTAGTTAAGTGTTTCTAGGTTTTAAAAACAAGAGCTTGTTCATTTAAATTTGTGTTTTAAGAAAATCTTAATTAGGCGTCATAATAGCTCTTATCTCAATTCTTAGTTTTAAGTTGATATTACCGTGGATTCTAGCTTATTTAGTCCTAATTTATCATAATACAAAGTCTGAAGTCAAGTTTATAGTTTACAACTGTGATTTAGTTTGTAAATCTTCATAACAGTCAAGCATAAGAGGGTGTTTGGTTTAGTGTGTTCAAAAGTCTTTGGTTCTTAGTTTTGTTGAAAACTTGTCTAACTAAGTCTAAACTACTCATATTAGTCAAGAAATCAAGTTCTTCTTAGCAAAAAGTCAAAAAATCACATGATCTTGGTTTAGTCAGTCCACTGTTGGATTTTTCAAAAGTTGGATCTTCATTTTGTGTTCAAAAGTTGTTAATAATGCTCTAGTTAGTCTCATTACATCTTAAAACAACATATTAAGTGCTTAGAATCAAATCAAAATTCAATTTGGTCAACCTTTTGGTTTATCAAAAGTCAAATTTCAAATGGTCGTTTTGAATAAAACTTGGAATTTCATTGTGGGTTCATTAATAGGATCTAGCTTATAAGCTCTTGGGAATCAAAGTTTGGTTGGTGTAGAAAAATACAAAATACTAGTTTTTGGTTTTCAATTGTTTAAGTGCTTTTTGGTTAGCTTATTGTAGGGTACCGTCTCAAAAGTGCCTGCGTACGTAACTTGGTCCCAACTTGAAAAGCTTGCATTGAGCTTATTACTTGTCCAAATCCTCGAGTTCTCTAGTTCTTTGGAAAGCCAACCTGGTCTTCTTGTAATATCAAGTTTTGTTTTTCATTTTGAGCTTATTCTCTGTGGTTGCTACAAGCTTGAAACTTGTCCCGCTTTGCTTTTCATCACCACCGTCATATAGCTTATTGGCTTATTAGAGCTTTTCAGTTTAAGTCTTTGTGTCTTTTAGCTTCTAGTCAGTTTCTCTAGCCTATTTTTATCTTAATCTAGCTTTTGTTTCAGTTTACAAGCTTATTTGAGCTTATTTCCACCCAAACAAGCTTATTTCAATACTGTTGGGCTAATAAGCTTGTGAAACTGCTTATTTAAGTTTTGTAAATTTTTTGTCTTTATTAAAGTTTCTTATTATTAGTATTTAAGTAGTTTTCAAAAAGAAAATTCACAAAAACATCAATATAAAAATAGTGATAGCGTTTATTTAAGATTTTTTAGCTTTTTGATTTTTCTTTTCAACTTATTAATAAGCAAATCTTGTTTTTCTATTTCTCTTAGGTTTCGTCATCTTATAGGATTTTTAGAAAAGTTTCAGATTTTCTTTATCTTTTTAGTATTTATTATAATTATAAATAGTTATTAAATAATAAATAATTAGTAATAAATAATTAAAAAGTCTAAAAAATATATTTTCTGTTTTAAAATTAGTTTTATCATATTTTAGATTTTTCAAAGTTAAAATTTTATTTTTCCAAGTTTATTTTCTATTTTCTAGTAATTAAGTGTATTTTAAATAATTATTAATTAGTAATAATTAGATAAAAAGCGTGAAAAATATATTTTTAGTTTTAAAATTAGTTTTATAGTATTTTAGATTTTTCAGAATCATAAGTTTATTTTTCTAGTCTTATTTCCTATTTTCTTTTATTTTAGAGTATTTATTAAATAGTTAAAATAGTTTTTAATTAATAGTAATTAATTAAATAGTGTTAAAATAATTTTCCTTTTCTAATAATTTTCTTTTATTTTTAGGATTCCAAAATGTCATTTTATATTTTTAGGTCTTTATTTTTAGTTTTCACTTTTTATTTTGTGCGATACGTAGTTTTAAAACTCACGCTTACGTTTCTTTGATCTGGTTGTTGTGCTTTCCAATTCGTGCTCAATTCTATTCCAAATCAATCGGTAGTATAATTTCTAATCATAACCTTTACTGATCACTATCCTTAGTGATCATTCTATTCTCTCGAATCGGTTGTACACACCATTGAGTCTCCTGGGACTTAACGACCCGGAATCCTCGTATTCTCTCGATCTTAATTGTATTTGTGTTCGAGTTGTTTTAAGTCTGTTTGACTTGATTTGCTCAAATAAGAGAATCAAAATTTTAGGCGCCACACGGGAGGCTTTAGCGTGTGTCTAGCCATTTTCAGATCCATTGTTGCACATACCCACCATTTGTAAAAAGTTTTGTAAAGTTATAAGAAAACCAAAAGTTCATTAGCACTTTTCCTAAAGTGTTAAAACACCAAAAATATAAAACAACAAAACAATCGAACGTTTTCTATTTTGTATTCTCTTTTAAGGTGATTCTTGAAGAGATACGATTTGGTTAAACGGACGATAACAAAAATATTGTCCAAAAGTTTTTGAACCCATCTGCACAAATCTAACCTACGCCTTTTCGGTGGTACTTAATTGAATACATAAAATCAACCACCGCAAATCAAGGCAAAGGCACTACCTAACTGGGGTGCGACCATTAATAAGTTCCGAACATCGATTTAAAACTTGCCTTTGTGTCACTTGTGATTTGGTGTACCTTTTTCAAAGAAGCCATTTCATCCGTGATTATTGGTTAAGTTCACTTGTGTTTTGCCTCATTTGTTTTGAAAATTGATTTTTATACTTAGTGCATGCAAGACTGTTCTTCCGATTCTACAAGTCCACTTTCCGAACTTGGAAACATTCCTCGCAGACGAGAGGACGTTCGGCTCCTTCACCGTGATCGAGGAACGTCTACCACCACCACCTCCGTCGAAATGGCGAAGACAAACCGATGAATGAGCTTCTCCAAGCACCCATCGAGGGTTACGGAGATGCCATTGTTGTTCCCACCATCGTGGTCGACACTTTCGAGCTCAAACCGGGTTGCTCAATCTAGTAACCCAAAGTCAATTCTATGGTTTTGAGCGGATGATCCTCATGCACACATTCGATGGTTTAACAAGATTGCATCTACCATCAAGTACAAGAATGTCCCATCCGGCTATCAAGCTTTTTCGCTCCCATTTTCTCTAGAGGACAAGCCCGAATTGGCTTGAGAAACAACCCCTCGCTCTATAGAGACATGGGAAGATCTTGTCACCAAGTTCGTTAACGAGTTCTATCCTCCATCCCGAACCACAAGTCTTAAGAATGAGATAATGAAATTTTCTCGAGATTTGATGAATCATTCGGGAGGCATGGGATCGTTACAAAGAGTTGCTTCGCAGTGTCCGCATCACGGTTTTACCGAGTTAATGCAAATGGATACTTTCTACAATGGTCTCAATCAGGCTAATCAAGATTCTTTGAATGCCTCCATGGAGGTATTTCTGAGCAAGACCACCAAAGAGGCCTTGCAGATCATTGAGAACAAATCTCGTGTCCGTCCTTTCGAGCTAAGACATATCGCCTAATGTCGGACCTTCTTCTTCTTCATCCCCGTGAGTACATCTAGCACCGATGCTAAGATTGATAAACTCACGACATTGTTCGAGCTTTGGTTCTTGCTAACCGAAGAAAGTCTCCTTCACTCACCACCAACACATGTCAAGTGAAGAAAGTTGAAGTTTGTGTCACTTGTGGTGGTCCTCACGCTTACTACAATTGTACCGCCACCGATGGTAGTCCTTTGAAGCAAATGCTCTAGCCGGTAGTTCACAACAAGGAGGTAATCAATACCGTCCTCAAAATGAACCACACTACCGTGCTAACACTAATCGTGCACCACCCGGTTTCAATCCAAATCATAACATGCAAACCGAATCGAACCAACCAAGAATGAACCAAGGTTATCAAAACCAAGGTAATTTCTATCCTCGACCTAATCAAGGTTTCCAACATCAAGGAAACCCTCATCAAAACAATTTCAATCGAGGGAATCAATTTCATGGGAATATGAATCCTAATCAAGGAATTTTGGTCATAATCAAAACATACGACCTCAAATTGTCCCTCCAGCTCCTCCCGTCATTACTCCTCCAGACCATCATCGATGAGTTATCAAGCGTTCATGAAATCCCAAGATGAAATGAACGGTTGTTGGTCACCGATTGTCGATCTGAAGAAGTCTTTAAATGATCGACCCTGCTCGTGTACTTTACCGAGCAACACGATCGCTAACCCGAGGGGCGATGCCAAGGCGATCACAACCCAAGTGGTGTTTCATACTGGACCCGCTGCTCCTACTACCTCTTCTTCTTCTTCTCTTCCAAAGGTAGTGGACGGTGAACCTCCAAAACATAATGGACCCACGACTCCAATGCCACCTCCACCGTGCCAATGAGTCAAGTTACCAAGGATACTACGGACAAAGTGCATGATTCAAGCCCACGGCATCAAGACACGTCCCACCTTCGGTAGTCCATCCTCAAGTGGTCCGAAATCCCACCAAATCAAGGAGTTGTTTTGAACCTCCTATAGCTCTGTTGAGAATCGAATCCAAATCTTCTATTCCTTACCCATCGCGCTTGAATGAGCAAAAGCTCATGAGAAAGCTAGTCATCAAATGGATAAATTTTTCCAAATTTTCCAAGAGTTACATTTTGACATAAGCTTTGCGGATGCTATCATGCCGATGCCCAAGTTCGCATCTACTCTCAAGCACATGTTAAGCAATAAGGAAAAGTCGTTTGAAATGGCTAAGACTCCTCTTAACGAGAACCGCTTTCGCCATTATTCTAAAGAAGCTTCGAAAAGCTTGGAGATCCCGGAAATTTCTCTTACCTTGTGTATTCTCAGAATGGTTGAATGCTTTGCCCTAGCAGATCTTGGTGCAAGCATAAACCTTATGCCATATTCGAGATGGAAGAAACTCTCTTCCGAACTCACTCCTACATGCATGACTCTCGAGCTTGCGATCGTTTCCATATCCCGTCCTCTTGGCATTGCCGAGGACGATTTGTGAAAGTAGGAAAGTTCCATTTCCCACCGACTTCGTGGTTGTTGATTTTGATGCCGATCATCGGGTTCCTCTCATTGTTGGTCGAGGATTCACGAGAACGGGCCGTGCTCTCATAGATGTATTTGAGCAAGAAATCACATTGCGTGTTGGTAATGAAGCCGTCACCTTCAATCTTGACCAAACTTCGAGGTACTCCGCAAATTATGATTCTCGAATCGGTTAACCGAATAGATATCATTGATGTTGCTTCGATGAGTACTCTCAAGAAGTTCTTGGTTATTCTCATAATTCGTGAGTGGGGATTCCACCACATCTTCTCACCTATCATAGCCAATTCTACTCCTTCTATCACTCCGCTTGAGGGAAGCGACTTCATCTTAGATGAGATTGAAGCATACTTGGCTAGTGATTCGCACTTGGGAAATTGATCACGCCCAATTGATATTGAGGGGACATACTTATTGAGAAGTTGCTCAATGATGATCCATCATCAACCCCTCATCCTAGTGATTCAATCCCATTGAGATTAATCAAAATGAGATTAATCGGAGGAGATATTCTTCTTAAGAAAGTGTCAACTGGATACTTCTCCTCCTCTCCTCCCATCAAACTTCATAACAAGGAAATCAAATCGGTTGAGAAAAGCGAAGAATTTCCGAGGTTGAGCTTAAGGACTTACCTCCTCATCTCGAGTATGCATTCCTTGAAGGTGATGATAAATTACCCGTCATTATTGCTCGAGATTTGAGTAAAGATGAAAAGTCGCTCTCATTAAAATCTTGAAGTCACACAAGCAAGCAATTGCTTGGAAACTCTCCGACATCAAAGGTATAGACCCCGAGTTCGTACTCATAAAATCTTGATGGAGGATGACTTCAAACCCGCAGCTCAACATCGAGACGAGTGAATCCAAAAATCCATGATGTTATCAAACAAGAGGTTATCAAACTTCTTGATGCGGATTGATTTACCCGATCTCGCATACGGTCCTTGGGTCACCCAATTCATTGTGTCCGAAAAGGGTGGCATTATCGTTATCACAAATGAAGATAACGAGTTAATTCCAACTCGATTGGTTACGGGATGGCGTGTTTGCATCGACTATCGTAAGTTGAATGACGCCACCGTAGAAGACCATTTTCCTCTACCCTTCATGGACCGATGCTTGAGAGATTAGTAGGAATGAATACTATTGTTTCCTTGATGGTTTCTCGGGTTACTGAGATCCCTATTGATCCACGGGATCAAGAGAAGACCACATTCACTTGCCCATACGGAACTTTTGCCTACAAACGTATGCCTTTTGGCTTATGTAATGCTCCCGCACGCTCCAACGATGTATGATGGCCATATTCCACGACATGATCGGGAAACAATGGAAGTGTTTATGGATGACTTTCGGTCATTGGGGATTCTTTTCAATCATGTCTCTCCCATTTAGATAAAATGCTTCAAAGGTGTAAAGACACCAATCTTTGTCTAAACTGGGAGAAAAGTCACTTTATGGTCAAAGAAGGCATTGTCCTTGGCCATAAGATTTCAAAGAACGGGATTGAGGTAGATAGAGCAAAAGTTGATGTCATTGCTAAGTTACCTCATCCTACTACCGTCAAAGGTATTAGGAGTTTTTTGGGTCATGCCGGTTTCTATCGTAGATTCATTCAAGATTTTTCCAAAATCGCCCGGCCTATGACTCATCTTCTTGAAAAGGATGCTCCTTTTATCTTCTCACCCGAGTGCATCATAGCTTTTGAAACATTGAAGAAAAAGCTTGATCAAGCACCCATTCTCGCTGCTCCCGATCGGGACTTGCCTTTTGAGCTCATGTGCGATGCAAGTGATTTTGCTATCGGTGCGGTCCTAGGGCAACGAAGAAATAAGCATTTTCACCTATTCACTACGCAAGCAAAACTATGATCGAGGCTCAAACTCATTACACCACCACGTAAAAAGAGCTATTAGCCGTGGTGTATGCTTTTGAGAAGTTTCACCATATCTAATCTTGACCAAATGCGTAGTGTATACGGATCACTCGGCTCTTAAATATCTCTTTGCAAAACAAGATGCAAAGCCGAGATTGCTTCGTTGGATTCTCCTCCTCCAAGAATTTGATATCATCATACGTGATAAAAAGGAGCCGAGAATCTAGCACGATCATCTCGTCTGATTAGAAAACCCTCACCAAGATGTTTTCGAGAAAAGGAAATAAATGAAACATTTCTCTCGAGACACTCAATGCGGTTTCTTTTCGTGGAAATTCTACCACCCCATGGTTTGTCGACTTTGCAAATTACCATGCGGGTAACTTCATTGTGAAAGGGATGTCGACCAGCAGAAGAACAAATTCTTCAAGGATGTTAAACATTATTTCGGGACGACCCTTTCTTGTTCAAAATCTGTGCGGATCAAGTCATCCGACGGTGTGTTTATGGACGGAAGCTATTGACATTCTCACAGCCTTGTCATCTTGGACCCACCGGGGCCATCATAGTCCAAACTACACCGCCAAAAGGTGTTTGATTCCGGATTCTATTGGCCCACAATCTATAAGGATGCCCACGATTATGTCAAAACTCGTGACGCTTGTCGCGTCATGGTAATATATCTCAAAGGAATGAAATGCCACAAAATGCCATTCAAGTTTGTGAGATATTTGACATATGGGGTATTGATTTTATGGGGCCATTTCCATCTTCTCGTGGTAACAAGTACATACTGTGGTGTTGACTATCTGTCAAAATGGGTTGAAGCAAAAGCCTTACCCACCAATGATGCCCGAGTAGTTGTGAAGTTTTGAAATCTCTGTTTGCTGTGTTTGGAACTCCGAGAGCGATAATCGTGATCGTGGCACACATTTTGTAATGACCAATTTGAAAGAGTCATGCAAAAGTATGGTGTTACCCATCGCCTCTCATCGCATACCACCCCCAAACAAGTGGGCGGTGGAAGTTTCAAACCGTGGTCTTAAAAGGATCCTTGAAAGGACAAGAGGCGAAAATCGTGCATCCCGGTCGGATAAGCTTGATGACGACTGGGCCTTCCGTACGACTTACAAAACACCTATTGGGTGTACTCCATACAAGCTAGTGTACGGAAAGGCATGTCATCTTCCGATTGAACTAGAGCACAAGGCTTATCGGGCCCTAAAGCATGCAAACTTTGATATACGACGGTAGGTGATCATAGAAAAGTTCAAATGAATGAACTAAATGAACTTCGTGATCAAGCTTATGAGAACTCTTTGATCTACAAGCAAAGACAAAGAAGATTCATGACTCCAAGATCAAGAACCGCGTTTTCAACGTTGGTGATCGAGTCCTTCTTTTCAACTCTAGATTGAAGATTTTCTGAAATCTCAAGTCCCACTGGTCTCGGTCCATTCACTATTGCTAAGGTTTATCCTTATGGTACCGTTGAGTTATCTCAACCCGATGGTCCTAATTTTAAAGTGAATGGTCATCGAGTTAAGCATTACTTTGAGAGGACATTCCTCCCGTGGTTGTCCCGGATTACAAACATTCCCATGAACCAATGAATGCGGGATCGAGTCAAGCTAATGACTCGTAATCAAAAACATTAGCATGCACCATATGGGTTTTCACCCATAATTGCCTTCTTATCCCTTTCTACCACCCAAGTGTGGGGAGTTTTCCCACACCGTTGTATATTCTCAATCTTTCTAAAAAAAAAAAAAAAAAAAAAAAAAAAATCCTTTCAAATAATGGCCGTAATATTTCCCTTTACGTTCTTTGTTTCGGCATAACCGCGGTACTTTGAATATTGAGGCAATATTCATTTCTAAGTGTGGGGAATTCTCACTAATTTCATATATTATCTACCAAATTCCCGTTTTGGCCAAAATTTTTTTTGGAGTAAGTGTTTTACACTTTCTCATTTGGTTATCATCCGCCATGTTTGATAAGACTAAAGGATTGGCTAATCCAGAGCAAACGGCTCTTGGTAAAGATTGCTCAAACTGCTTATATGGCTTGCAATTTGCCCAAAATTGTATGGTTCTTCACTCCCATCATCCTCAAAAGATAATGAGTTGGCTAGCCCGCAAGGTTATGGCTTGTGGTAAAGGCAATGGAAAATCCATAATTGGTATTCACTCACCAAAGATAATCTTGATAATTTATCTAAGAGTTGGCTAGTCCGTAATGGTACGGCTTCGGTAAAGACACATCAAATCCGTTATATGGTTTATGATTTGCCAATAAATCATCCGGTTATCGTTGTACCAAGATTCTTACTTGAATCAAAACAATTGGCTACTCCGTAAGTGATGGCTTTTGGTCAAGAGATTAAATCCATCAAGTTTTTCAAATCATTGCTAGGGACTAGCAATATCTCATGTGGGGATTGATGAGTTTCAAATACTCATCATTTTACATAATCTAAACTGCAAAATCATCTCGAAAACGCTCAAAAACACATCAAAATGATCAAATTATCACAAATCAGTGTTTTATGTGTTTTAATTGCAAAATATCAAAATCGATGAAAAATGATTCAAGTTTGCAAAATTGGCGCTTTAGTCCCCAAGTTTTAAAAGTTGTCAAATCTAGTCCCCGAATTCAAAATGTGGAAATTTATCATTCAAGGTCCTCAAGTATTCTAAGTTGTTTAAAATGATCCTTGAATGATTCTTTGGTCAATTGGCAAGAAAGGTCCTTAACTTTGAAATTTGCAAAATAGTCCTTGGACTTTAAAAATAGATTTTATGCAAAAAGGGCCTTTGTTTTATCAATGTTTGTCAAAATTGGTCCTTGTGAGAAGTTTGGAAATGTTCACTTTCAGTCCCTCATGTTTGGTCAATTTACACTTTTGGTCCTTATTTTTAAAACAAACCAAACGG
This sequence comes from Chrysanthemum lavandulifolium, assembly GCA_022545495.1. Taxonomy (NCBI): domain Eukaryota; kingdom Viridiplantae; phylum Streptophyta; class Magnoliopsida; order Asterales; family Asteraceae; genus Chrysanthemum; species Chrysanthemum lavandulifolium. The sequence continues at coordinate 162,857,251 of CM040244.1, read as the reverse complement.
ATCCTTATAATAATCCAAGCCCAATCATAAGCCCAATCCAATATGACCCTTGACCCCCTGCCCCACGACCTCCAGTCCAAAACTCACCTCTGACCCCAGCCACATCCCAATTTGGACCCCCCCTTTGTTATTAAAGTTGTGGTCAGCGCAAGTCAAACCCACATAAGCGCCTTAAACCGAGTCATCAGAGACTCTTCTCTCCCAACACGTAAACATCAAAACCATGACGGTTTTCCTTTTTCAACTTTCCCCCCCATACCATGTCCCCTCCACATCATCTATACTCCAAAACTCTTAATTATCAAAACCAAATCCATTAATTGATAATACCTGCTTTGAAGAAATTTTGGCGCCAAAATTACATGTGTATGGTTCTGATTATTTCTAGTGATCCAAGGGCTCAAGAGTGGTGGGAAAGTCTCAGAGACACGTGGGAAGGATGAAAAGTCTATAAAGATGAAGTGGGATGCAATGTATCAACATATCTAGTGTAATTTTTACTTTTCATGTCGTTTTAAGTGTAATTTCCATTTTCAGTTTATATTTTAAGCTTAAAACTTTGTATTTCAAGTAATTATGTTATGATAAAGCTTTTGTGAACCTTAAATTCAAGTGCCAAGTTAAAATTCAGTTTATGCAAATTTTTATGTTTAAGCAAAATTTCATGTTGTATCAAATGTTGATTTCAGTTGTTTATCTGGACTAGAATAGAACATTTAAGCTCCTAGAAAGCTATTTCAAGCTTTTAGAAACTCTAAAACTCAATTTAGAAGAAAAATTAGAAAAATCACCAAAAATAGCAATTAAATACTTCAAAAATAAAAAATCACTTGAAAAGGGTGATCACAGCTGGAGCAAGGTACATAATGGATGGCCTTGGTTTAGAGCTCTGTGGAGAGCATTTAGGATTGGGTTTGGATCTTAGTTCTCGGTTTGGAGCTTGGAAGCTATTGTAAGCATTTTTAAGTAATTTAGCATTTCACTGTTGTGGTTAATAAGTTGTTGTATTTTCTTGTTCTTTGTGTTCATTAGTAGTAGTTAAGTGTTTCTAGGTTTTAAAAACAGTAGCTTGTTCATTTAAATTTGTGTTTTAAGAAAATCTTAATTAGGCAGTCATAATAGCTCTTATCTCAATTCTTAGTTTTAAGTTGATATTACTGTGGATTCTAGCTTATTTAGTCCTAATTTATCATAATACAAAGTCTGAAGTCAAGTTTATAGTTTACAACTGTGATTTAGTTTGTAAATCTTCATAACAGTCAAGCATAAGAGGGTGTTTGGTTTAGTGTGTTCAAAAGTCTTTGGTTCTTAGTTTTGTTGAAAACTTGTCTAACTAAGTCTAAACTACTCATATTAGTCAAGAAATCAAGTTCTTCTTAGCAAAAAGTCAAAAAATCACATGATCTTGGTTTAGTCAGTCCACTGTTGGATTTTTCAAAAGTTGGATCTTCATTTTGTGTTCAAAAGTTGTTAATAATGCTCTAGTTAGTCTCATTACATCTTAAAACAACATATTAAGTGCTTAGAATCAAATCAAAATTCAATTTGGTCAACCTTTTGGTTTCTGTCAAAAAGTCAAAATTTCAAATGGTCGTTTTTGAATAAAACTTGGAATTTCATTGTGGGTTCATTAATAGGATCTAGCTTATAAGCTCTTGGGGAATCAAAGTTTGGTTGGTGTAGAAAAATACAAAAATACTAGTTTTTGGTTTTTCAGCTGTTTAAGTGCTTTTTGGTTAGCTTATTGTAGGGTACCTGTCTGCAAAAGTGCCCTGTGCACAGAACTTGGTCCCAACTTGAAAAGCTTGCATTGAGCTTATTACTTGTCCAAATCCTGAGTTCTCTAGTTCTTTGGAAAGCCAACCTGGTCTTCTTGTAATATCAAGTTTTGTTTTTCATTTTTGAGCTTATTCTCTAGGGCTGCTACAAGCTTGAAACTTGTCCCAGTTTCTGTTTTTCATCACCACTGTCATATAGCTTATTGGCTTATTAGAGCTTTTCAGTTTAAGTCTTTGTGTCTTTTAGCTTCTAGTCAGTTTCTCTAGCCTATTTTTATCTTAATCTAGCTTTTGTTTGGTTTACAAGTTTATTTGAGCTTATTTCCACCCAAACAAGCTTATTTCAATACTGTTGGGCTAATAAGCTTGTGAAACTGCTTATTTAAGTTTTGTAAATTTTTTGTCTTTATTAAAGTTTCTTATTATTAGTATTTAAGTAGTTTTCAAAAAGAAAATTCACAAAAACATCAATATAAAAATAGTGATAGCGTTTATTTAAGATTTTTTAGCTTTTTGATTTTTCTTTTCAACTTATTAATAAGCAAATCTTGTTTTTCTATTTCTCTTAGGTTTCTGTCATCTTATAGGATTTTTAGAAAAAGTTTCAGATTTTTCTTTATCTTTTTAGTATTTATTATAATTATAAATAGTTATTAAATAATAAATAATTAGTAATAAATAATTAAAAAGTCTAAAAAATATATTTTCTGTTTTAAAATTAGTTTTATCATATTTTAGATTTTTCAAAGTTAAAATTTTATTTTTCCAAGTTTATTTTCTATTTTCTAGTAATTAAGTGTATTTTAAATAGTTATTAATTAGTAATAATTAGATAAAAAGCGTGAAAAATATATTTTAGTTTTAAAATTAGTTTTATAGTATTTTAGATTTTCAGAATCATAAGTTTATTTTTCTAGTCTTATTTCCTATTTTCTTTTATTTTAGAGTATTTATTAAATAGTTAAAATAGTTTTAATTAATAGTAATTAATTAAATAGTGTTAAAAATAATTTTCCTTTTCTAATAATTTTCTTTTATTTTAGGATTCCAAAATGTCATTTTTATATTTTTAGGTCTTTTATTTTTAGTTTTCACTTTTTATTTTGTGCGTGATACGTAGTTTTAAAACTCACGCCACGTTTCTTTGATCCGGTTGTTGTGCTTTCCAATTCGTGCTCAATTCTATTCCAAATCAATCAAGAGTATAATTTCTAATCATAACCTTTACGGATCACTATCCTTAGTGATCATTATATTCTCTCGAATCGGTGTTGTACACACCATTGAGTCTCCTGGGACTTAACGACCCGGAATCCCTCGATTCTCCGATCTTAATTGTATTTGTTCCATTTGTTTCAAGTCTGTTTGACTTGACTGTTCAGCGCAGAATCATTGGATTATTTGAGTTGGAAAAAAAATCATGGACCAATGATGGTTTATGTAATCTGAGGTCGTATCAGTTTTGATATTTGGTACATGGTCTTGTGATGGTCGTGGTTAATTCTATCTTCATCTCTTTCTGTCGCAAAACCATTTTACACAACTCGCCACGACTAACTCGCCACGACTAACTCGCCACGGCCAAGTCGCCACGGCCAAGTCGCCACGGCCAAGTCGCCACGACTAAGTCGCCATGACCAAGTCGCTAGGCCAAGTCGTAGCGACTTGTAAAGACAAGTCGCTATAAAAAATGCAATGCATCAGGACATTTTTGTGTCAAATCGCTAGCTAGATTTTTATGTTTTCCGATGAAATTTCCGGCTAAGATTCCGACCATGCTCATAAAGACCCAGAAAACGTAACAAAAACTGCTTCATTTGACCATATTGACCGCATAATTTACACAAGTTTGGTACAAAAATTCACAAATATGAATATGTTAAGTTGGTAACTGACTTGGACCAAAAAGAGACACAAGACTGACATAAACTTTGATGGACCAGATAACTTGTTGACCAAAAAGAAGGATATACGAACCGTGTTTAAAACTGTTTAACCACAAGACATGGAAAAAATATTCCGACCAAGATAAAGTTCAACAAAAACAGTCAAAAACATAAATCAAAACCACAATAAATCATCAAAACACAAAAACCATGGCTCTTGATACCAATTGTTAGGATCCAAATAATATTGTGTTGATGATTCGGGTGGTCTTGGATGATCAAAATACATGTTTACCATTTTAGAGAGAGAAAGTAGAGAGAGAGGGTGTTCTTGCTAGAGGTATACACAAAGGAAAGGTTAGATTGAAAATGAAGCACCACCCTTCCATGGATGGAAGGGGTATTTATAGTTACAAGCATAACGACCTCCTATCGGCTGTGGATCGTGTATCGATGGGTAAAGACCGTCCTTCCTCCACGGTGTTGCACTAAGCTATACTACGCTACAAACTAATAAATAAACTACTAAATAACGTGACTAACGACAAGTCTACGAGCTAAATTAAGCTAGATAACATTTGGGGTGACCGACTCTTCACTATGGAATTTTCTAATTCCTAACATTTTGTGCTTCTTACTCTTATCTTTTCATTACATATCTTTATATGCTTGTTTATCAACATCCAACACACACAACCAAATAGATTGACATAAGTCGATCTAAATAGTTTAAAAGGAAGTTTTAATTGGTAAAACTATTCAACCCCCCTTCTAGTTTTCCACAATTGGCATCAGAGCTTCGTTACCAAGTTTCTTGAAGTATATTGTACTTTAAAAACTTGATACGATCCATAGTTAATTGAAAACTACAAAGAAGGTTTTCATAAAACAAACACCATGTTTTCAAAACTATATGTTTGGATGTTGAGTTGATAACAACATCTTTTATATCTTTTCATTTAAATGCACTAATCTTCTTTGTGATATTGATTAGTCAAAGCTCATACCCACCAAGCTTTAGGAGACGCTTGGTAACAAGAATACCTTCCTTAAGAAGGTATCTTAAACGCAAAGGAGCGGGAATTGTCTAAGTGACATTTGTCATTTGTAAAGACATTCCTAAGTGCACTCGAGGTATGGCTTTCCACTTATATCTAAATGATATTAGTTTAGTAAATAAGTGTTATTTGTTAGGAATTTATTTGAGTAGATTTTTGTGTTTACACATGAATTACATGTAGCTTCATTAGGAAGCCTTTCTTTCACATATGTGTTATATTTCTCGTATATATAACTTATGTTTTATTTCTTCTTAAATCCAATAATAAAACAAAACACAATTTCAAAAATTCCCTATTTATACTCCCACCGTCAACCCTTCTAATCAAACCTTCACTTTTCAAATTTTCCAATTTCAAAATTCCTCTCATTTAAAAACTTCATCTTCCTCCTCATTTCATCCAAACCAAGAAGATCCGTCATCAACATGGTTTACATCGCACTCGTGCTCATCGCCCTAACACTCATCGCACTTGTCTTCCCGATGATGAAGTTCACATATGGAGACATTTACTTTGTATTGTTGATCTATATTGGGGTTATATACCCAATCATTTGTATCATCCTAAGTATTGAAATGCAATATTATTAATAATCTAGTTTATCTATATTATTCTTATCATAATGTGTTTATCATTTCTTTTGTTTTATATGTGTTATATTCCTTCGTGATACATTAGAAGTCACGATGCATGCTAAAAGAAAATGTAGGATAAAACATATTTCGTGGTATAAAAGCGTAAAACCTATGTTTTTATCAAATATGTTTACATTACTGGATCCACGGATCCGGAAGATATACTAGCGGATCCCTTTTGTAAAGGAACCGTGGGATCCGCCCCTCTGAAAGCAGTTTTCTTGCAAGATTAAAACCACTATCTTTCTAAAAGTAATAATCCACTAGAATTTCAAAACCATGAGTTAGTTAAGTGTTAAACACCATTGTTAATAAAATCTAGTAAAACATTAGATTTTATAGGTTGATCATAAACATCACCTCCTATTAACCCTTCACCTCTATAGGTTCAACTATGACGCATGAATACGAGTTTGATTTTTCACTCACTAGCGTCTACACCCGAACATCTCCTTGAGCCCAACACACGGCAATCATGTCCAGTGGGTTCAATAATCTCGAAACCGTCACTTCCATGAAGGACGTGTTGTAGACACCTCTCTACAATTCGAAGAAGGTATCAATACCTCCTTCCGAGCCATAGGACTAGAATGTCTTCTTGAAATCAACGAGAAGATAAGTCCAAGGTTCATAATGGAATTCTTCCGTCAAGTCGAACTCGTTCGTAACGAGGATCACTCTCTCATCTCTTTGGTTTTATATCAAAACCAAAATTCACTTTAAGCCTTGGGCATCTTGCTCACATCCTCCGAATTCCAAACCATGGACAATGTGCCTTCATCAAGATTGGTCTCTTGATTCTCTTCAACTTTCGTGAAGAAAATAGTCCATATTGTTCACACATACCCTCTCAGGAAGATTTAACGCGCATGATATGCAAACCTCGACCATATTATTCCAATCCAAACATTATCCATACACGGATATCCGAGAAGAGTACAAGCCTGTCGCTCTCATTCTACGTGAAAATGTTTGGAGTCTTAGGGAAATCGAGATATTCTTCCGCTTGTTGTGCTCACATGTTGTCATTGTTTGCTAACACAACAACCATACAATCTCGCCTACTTCTTCGCAAGGCTAATTGCAAATCTTCAAGGCTCCAAGAATAAACTCATCCCTTATGGAATGTTCTTGACACGCCTCTATCACAATGTTATGCACTTCCATCCTCAATTTCAAAGTCCGTTGTACGTACTTGTGAAAAAGATGATGGAACCGCTAAACATATCTCTCATGAAGACTTTCTTCATTCATGATTCCACCAATACCCATCAATCACATAATGATCCTCCTAGTGAAGACACTCAAGGAACCTAGAATAGTCAAATAGGATCAATTCTACTCTACTCATTATTTATCAATGTAATCCTATCTCTTTCATGAAATAAAACATCTTACATTTGATATCCTAGTTTTAGAACTCCTTTAAACAAAACTTGGAATATAATGCATTGTCAAAGATCATTGCATACCTTTAGTAAAGGTTACATCTAGCGAGATAGACGGATCCCAAATGTTGTACTAAACGGATCCCTACATCTAAGGAACCATGGGATCCTAAGAAAAGAAAATGCAATTGCAAGCATTATATGTCAAACACATCCTTAGAACACCTCACACTAAGCTAAACATAGTGTCTTAAGGTAGATTAAGACTTTATCAAGATAGGTTGATCTTTCCTACTCATTCCAACTCACATAGAACACACTCTAAGATATTCATAGATCTATCACTTTGTTTTAATCCATCACTCTTCCGCTCTCAAAACTCACATTTCATTTTTTACTTGATCCCTCACAACTAGGTTAGAAATCCTTCGATTATGACAATATTGATCATTAATCAACCTCACCTCAAAATTGATTAAAGTTGATCAAATTCTTTTCTCCATCTCAAAACCATTAGGATATTTTCCAAAACACAATCCTAAGTCACCACCTGATCTCTAAGATCACTTAGCTTCAATTAAACACTCTCATCTTTAGTGTCATCCTTGACAACTCATTGGTACTCATGAAAGTTCCAAATCCTTCCATAAAAGACAACCATTAGCTACATCACTCACCACTTTCAAGTACTTAATCACCCCTTCATTTAAGACACTTAGGAAGACTGAAACACTCAAGACATTATAGGTCTTAGATCTTAGAAACATCATTTCCTCTTTTCATAGTCTGCGATAGCGGATCCCTAGGATTAGCCTATACGGATCCCTATGAGAAAGGAACCGTGGATCCGGATGACGATATAGGTCAAGCCTTGCTAAAACAATCATTTCAACTCATCTTCCTAACTCAAACACTCCATCTCATCTTAAATGAGTTCCTAGATCAGTCCATCCTCTGAAGTTGACTCTTGTGCATATCAATCATCACATTCCAATGAATCCTAGTGGCTTAAGGCTTAAATGTACCTTCCAAATTTCTTGGTTTATAAACCACCTTGTTAGGACCTCCATTGTCATCACTCTCATCCTAACTCTCAGCTTTTGCAACATCTTGAAATAATCACATCATGAGGAAAACCCCAAGTAGCAACTTATCCACCAAAGAACCACCTACGAAAAGGGCTCGTGTTATACACGAAATTTCTTCAACCGAAACATCTCCGGTCAAGCCAACAAATGATAGGATCCTCCCTCTTCCAATCAAACCAATTCCTAAAAGGATAGTACCCACAAAACTACCAATGCCAAACACCACCATACCTCCTAGGCCAAACAATATCATCTCCACTAAACCATCACCATTGGTTCCTAGAGCTATCTCATTTACATCCCCACAATCATCACCACACCTCTACAATTTAGAGGACTTGCCACCTAGGCCGCCTCATCCGCTCACGACAACATTCTCCTTATTAGGAGGAATAATGATTCAAAATCAAGGTGTTGAGTCAACACTTGCTCCGACTTCCTTTTCGCGTCTCCATCATAATCCTATTTGGATTATGAGAAATCATCAAAGTCAACCACCCGACCATATGGAAGTTGACACTTCTTTACCATCACCATCATTCTTGATCAAGGCATTCTCAAATGCACCTCCACCAATTCCTCCATCGTTTGAAGCTCATGCAGCCGCCTCACTTGATCCTTCGCATCAAGCCATTTTATTTCCTCCACCACCACTACCTAGCCATGACAAAGATTGCTATCATTGTCAACATGTTGAAAGTTTGATACATGAAGTGCAGAAGACCAACGTTTCATGTTCTATCATCTCCTCGAGCGCTTCGACGAGATCAAACCTAAACAAAACTTGAGCTAGAAGATTTTAGTGGTGTCCTAGCATCAAGCGTTAGATAACCTAGAAATTCCTAGTCATGTATTGTCTATTTTCTTATTTTTAGAGTCATGTATATCATAACTCTTGTTTTATTAAATGGAATTACATGCTACTTGTTATTTTTCTCGAGAATATGTATTCATATCTCATTTATGTGATAACATTACTTGTTATATCACCTTTGCTGATTTTAGTCATCGTGCGGATGGATCCTCAAGATGTGCATAGACGGATCCCTACTAGAGGGAACCGTGGGATCCGTGAAGTCGAATGTTTTTTCTTTATCACATTTGCGGAAATTGTGAATTATACTTGTTTTCTAACCCTTGTTTTGCGCTTATTCAATTAACACATAAAGTATTTGACATCCTAAAGCTAGGGAGCTTGGTGTCAAAACAATACATTGCATAATTACTTGCAATATTTGATTTAAATTTCATGACTTCCGTTGCAAATATTGCAATCATCTAGGGAGCACACCGTCACATTGACGTAATCTTTTGCATAAGTTAGTTGCAAATGAACTAGATTAGAATTAGTTTCTTGACGCCCTTACTTAGGGTTGGACTCGTCAAGGGGGAGCAAAGACGAGATCTATTTCCGTTACTTGCTCTTTATTTCTTCTTTTATTTTTCTTTCACATGTTTTTTTTAAAAACGATGGGTTGCTTTTCTTCAAACACTTTTTGTTTCGACAAAAAGGGGGAGAAGAAAGTAAAAACTACAAATTCAAACATTTACGAATTTTAGCTTTTCCTTAAAATAATTTTATATTTTGTCATCAACAAAAAGGGGGAGATTGTTAATACAAATAAACCGTAAAAACGTTTATTTATATTTTACGATCTTCTAATGTTTTGTCGATAATAAAAGTAAAATCATATTAACGAAACAAATAAAATACGTAAATGGTTTGAACTAATAGCTTTCTAACATATTCACATAAAACACTAAAACAAGTATAAGTGATTTTATGAGCTAGATATATATATATATATATATATATATATATATATATATATATATATATATATATATATATATATATATATATATATATATATATATATATATATATATATATATATATATATATATATATATATATATATGTACAACAACTAGTGTTTACATATTGGCTTAACAAGTATAAGTGTTTCTATGATTTAGATATATATGTACAACAACTAGTGTTTACATATTGAGTTAACACATACTTAAGCTAAGTATACTAAAATGGGTAAAACAAGTATATACTAAAATGGGTAAAACAAGTATATACTAAATAGATAAAAACTAGCAAATGGTTTTGACCCATAACCCATGGTTTTATATATACCACTTAACCAAGTTCAATGTATCCTAAAGGTACATTGTATCTAGAAAGAAAACCATGGATCAACCCATGACCCATGACCCATAACCAAAAATACCCATGGGCAAAGAGAGCGGACCACGGATCCCGGCTTTGTGCTAGCCGGATCCCTTGTGGTAGGGATCCGTGGGATCCGGGGAAATAGTAGGATTTTTCCTCTATAAATAGTGAGCCATTTCTTCATTGTATCTCACCCCTCTCTAACATACTTTCTCCCCTGAGTTAAATCTCACTAACCTTAGATCCAAGAGATCTATGTTTGTAGTCTTGTTTTTGTGTGATCTTTTAGGTTCCTCTTAAAGGCAAGATCACCACCTTTGAAGTCGAGCAAGCTCAAGTCCATGAGTTTCCATGCTTCCTCATCATCAAGGCTATTGAAGTCCTCTTGTTGATGATCTCTTTCTTTCTTCAAAGAAGTGTAGTGTTGAAGACATTAGTGAAAGATGTCTCAAGTGTCAAGATGAAGATATTAGTGAAGGGTATCTATCGTCTATAGGATAAGCACTTGTGGTAGGTGCTTAGAAGTCAAGACAAGAAGCATTAGTGAAAGGTGCTTAGAAGTGAAGACACAAGACATTAGTGAAAGGTGTCTTGTAGATCTAATCAAAGGCATTAGTGAAAGGTGCCTTAGATGTACATTCGATATGGTGTGTTTCGATGTACTAGATAGACTAGCATTAGATCCAAGGATATTGATGTCCTTGATGATGTTGTAAAGGAGTAGATCTCCTTTGGGATTAGTCGTTGGTGTAGTGTGGTAGTAGTTCCTCCATTGCAATGGAACTAGGTGCTTAGCCTAGTACCTAATAAAGGGTAGGCGACGTTGTGAAGGATTAGTTCTCCTAAGGTGTGAAAGAACTCGGTGGTTAGCCTAGCAATCGTATAAAGGGTAGGCGACGTTGTGTTAGGTGTGGTTCGCCTTGGTGTGAAAGAACTCGGTATTTAGCTTTGTACCGGAAAAGGTTAAGCGGCGTTGTGAAGGCTTCTCCGCCATAAGGAGTTGGTGTAGTGTTACTGAACTCTCGAGTAGGTGACTCGGGAGTGGAGTAGGCAAGGAAGGTGTCCTTGTAGCCGAACCACTATAAATACTCGCGTTGTGGTTTTGTGCTTCTTACTCTTATCTTTTCATTACATATATTTATATGCTTGTTTATCAACATCCAACACACACAACCAAATAGATTGACATAAGTCGATCTAAATAGTTTAAAAGGAAGTTTTAATTGGTAAAACTATTCAACCCCCCCTTCTAGTTTTCCACACATGCCTTGTAGAGAGATTCGCCTTGACGTTGTTGGAACGTCAAGATGTCCTTCCTAAGTTTGGTAGTTCTCCCTGGTGGGAAAAATTGGGCAAGGAAACGAGTAGTGAGATCATCCCAACTTGAGATGGATCTGGCGGAAAGTCGCTCAAGCCAATTACTAGCTTGGTCCCGTAGAGAGAATTGGAAGAGACGCAAGCGCGTGGTCTCCCGTGTGGTAGCATCAAGGTCGATGGAATCAACGATCTTAAGGAAGTCCTTGAGATGATGATTAGGATCTTCGGAATGAAGTCCATGGAATGCACATCCGTTTTGCACCAACCGGATGGTGTCGGATCGCAGGGCAGTAGTTTGAGCTTGATCGGGGAGTTCAATGGTGTTCCTATAGCCATGGTGGCTCGGTATAGATTATTCACCAAGAGTACGGCCTCTTGTTGGGTCAATTGGTGGTGGGTCGATGTGAATTGGGTGATGAGGTGGGGGTTATCACCTTCCATGATGAAAAGTGATAAGGCTACGAACAAAGTCACGAAGAAGAGGATAGACTACAAGGAAGCTAAAAATAAGAAAACTCTTACTTGATAGGAATCAAGCAAGGAACCTAAACGAGATAGAAATTTAACTAGCTATTCTATTCCCCGGCAATGGCGCCAAAAACTTGATGCGGCGTCGAAGCGCGTTCGGGGTCAAAGGAACTTCCTTTTCGTCGAGCAAGTTTTTCAACACCCTAAGCGGTGAACCTAATCGTTGTAGTGTAGTATTGGGTAAGCCTCGGTATTGATATCCTTCTCTAGGGGAATAGGAATGCTAGCAAGAAGTGTGTTACGCTAAGGTGGGGTTGAGGATGATTCTTTTTCTATCTTTTATATGTTTTTTAGAAAGCTAAGGGTAAAATCTCGAGGCAATTGATTTGGGGTGGTACTTCTATCGATTACTTCTACTATCTAATTATTTAATACTACGGGTAGCTATGTCTTTTTGATTGTGTGCTCGTATGATGATTAAAAATGTGTTTACCTACATACTACTACTCCCTAGTTATCTTTTATTGTTGGTTGAATTGTCACGTCCTTATTCTTAACGCGTAGTGTTTTCTAAGGTCGTAGGGTGTGCCTTTTTCCTAATTCTTTGAGAATACCTTTAGGTTATTGTCTACGAAGTCCTCTAGATGATTCATAAACTAACTTTAAAGTTATCTTTGGATGTTTAGACTATGAAATCGCTAAATGATTCACAAACTAATATTCACAAATATTACTCAAGCATTTAAACATAACGATAGCCTAGTTGCACCCTAAGCCAATTACAATTAATATAAGAGACAACCAATCAATAATTAAACACTAGGTTTCATAGATCTAAGCAAACACACACAAAATTTAGCTAGACATGTTAAACAAGCAAGCATACGGACATTCAATGAAAGACATAATGATACTAATGGATTAAAACACTTATCTTGATGTGTATAATAGGGTTTGGGACCCTAAGATATTGTCCAAGTCGTACTACAAACGTTTAGGGTTTTTACTCCAAAAGTCTACCTCTTTAAATGCAGAAAAATCGAATTCTATATATAGATTTACACTTGCGCGTTGTCGCCTTAAAGTGGGACTCGTCGATCGCCGTCATTAGGTTTTCGTCTTGACCAAGTTATCAATGGGACAACACACGTTGTAGTTTTGACACCGTCGGAGCTTTAGCAGGACGTCGCCCGATTCGGATCCGGGCCGTCGAGATAAAAAGACTTAGTGACGCCCTTCCTCTTCAAAGCTCGACTGTCAGGTGTTATGACCAAAAAGTCTACTGAGTCGTCAGGTGTATTCTTTATCAAATCTGTAGAGAGGGACGGCGTCACCCTTTAGTTGGGACGCCATCAGCTTCATATTTAGCAGCTTGAGTGGCTTCGATCTTGACTTTGCCATTTTCTTCATGTTTTCACTCCTTTTCGTCCAAATGTGCATCATTCCAGCATTTTGCTTCCAAGAGACCTAAAAAGTGAAAAGGAACGAAATTAAGCAGTAACAGATATAAAAGTGTTCTATTAAGGGCTTAAATGACCCCTTAAAAGTGTACGTTTTAAATCTTTATCATTCGTACTTTGGTCATTCTCGTTCTCGAGCTCGTTAGCTACTTTTGTTAAGGTGAGTTCATAGCCCCACTTTTTATCTTTTATCTATTTTATAAACTCCTTGAGGGAGATACATGCTATAACTTTTATTATGATTAAAATTGCTTGAAAACTGTATTCTGAACTAAATATTGTACTGACACTAACTACCATTATTGCCAAACTCAAGTCCCTAAATAGTGAGTCATTAATCACTTGTGTGTGAGCGCGAATATTGTGAATAGGCCTGTTGGGATTGACGAATCCCGTTTGTGTTGACTGGATAGGCAAATAAATACACTATATTTGAGATTACTAGGTATACGATAAATTACCTACTAGGGAAATTGTTCTTATATCATTGTTTTGATACCCACGGTTAATGTTTTGAGTGTCATGAGCTTTGTACAATAATAACTAATTTTGAATTATGGGTGTATAACAATGCAACCAATTGTCTCTTAAACTCGAAATCTAGTGATCAACTATTTTACTTATAAACCTATGAATTCACCAACCTTTGTGTTGACCTTTTAGCATTTTTATCTCGTGTCTCTAAAGTACTAAGCGGCATGTGAAGGTGTACGGATATTTTGAAAACAATGCATCATTATCATTTGATAAAACTTTTAAACATTTATGTTGTACTACTTATGTACTCAAAACTTGTTGGGACCTCTTTGTAAACTCTGATATTTAATATTAATCGAATGATAATCTTTTCAAAATGTCTCATTTAGAGTTCGTTTTCTGTAACTTGTACTATGTACTATGAAGTAACACCCCAGTGACACTATCTTCTGCTACGATATTTTGGGGGTGTTACAGTTGTCCATAGATATGCTCATTTTGGTCCATTGCAGTTTGTTTCCAAATGTTACCGATTTGCCAAAACATAAGCATCTTCAACATATGTAAAATACCAAATTACCATGTAAAATGTGCCAAACATATGTAACTCAACATATGATTAACACCAAATAAAATGTGTCGAACAAAAGTAATACATACATAAACCAACTTGTTCTAAAATATACACAAACTACCACAAAAAAACTTAAAAAATGTTACAAAATACTAACATACACAAACTAACTTGTTCTATCTTGGCATCCAAGCCATACAAAAAAACTGATTAACCTTCACCAATGCCTTATCAGAACCTTTACCATTACCTAATCTGAACCTTCACCATTACCATTACCTTCTCAGAACCTTCACCATTCCCTCTTCGCTTGGAATCAACCTCATCATCTGGTTCCGTTGCCTTTTTATCCTTGTCAGCTGGACCCATCCTTCTTCTCTTCTTTTCTATACCCAATGTCACATTGGCAGATGCACCATCTATAGCTGGAGGTTTAATGTCTACCCTTTACAAACATTCTCCAACCTATATAGCTAGAGCTTCATCAACAAGTACTAGAGCAACATCAGCTACAACTGAAGCTTCATCAGCAAGATTTGGGCAAGATCACCACATCATCTCTTAGTTCATTGTTTAAAAAGCCACATTATGAATTACTTATGATAACTTAGCATACAACACTTCAATCTTCATGTACATCAAGTCCATAGTATCCATGATCATCCTGCCAATCAACTTCAATTTCTTGGTGGAAGACATCATCCTCTATCCGTTTCTCCAACTCACCTTCCAAACCATATTCAACTTTAAGTTCACCCATACCCTGCTCAACATCCTTTTGACTTAGTTTCTATATGAAGTTGTCAAACGTTAAATTTCATATTTGCCAAAACCTCATCTTGACAGTTTTTTTGCTTAGCCTCTCCATTATTTTCTCGTAGCCATCATCTAATACCAAATCGATATCAAACACGAGTAATCTGAACTCGAACTCACCACTCAACCTTTTTTTCCCTTTTTCTGTTCTTACTTTCATCAAACCATTATGTTGAAACAACAAGATCATCATCAAAATCTAGGAAAAAGGCATTCTTAACATCCCCTGCATTCAACCTTACTAGATGAAGCATAAATTCAAGAATCAACCTGCTTTCCCTCCTTTACCATTTCAGTAGCACCATGTCACTCTAGCAAACACAATTTTCCATCTTTCCCAGCTTCCTTAACGACACCACCTTCCTCTATCTCTTAAATCACAACACCCTTACCATGCATGTTATTCATCTCTATCAAATGTTGCTCTACCAATGAAACATCTATTTCAATGTAAACCTCTATTTCCTTAAACCTTGGCACATATTTCGACAATGTCACAACATCTTCTTAACTCATCAATGGGACCAACCCATCATCCAAAGACTCCCGGGATCCTAAAATATGTGAACAAAATCTTGTCATCCCCAATCCTATCTCATCTAACATTGCAACAAACTAATGAATGAAGAAAAGTTACAATCAATGAGGTCAACATAGTTTATATGCGCGAACCGATATCTTCGATCAAGTGGGTTTGTAAAGTCCCCATCATAGTGGATTTCAACGTGAACAAAGTGTACCATTAGAATTTAGTAAGAGAAACAAATAACAACTTAAAAGTTTGAATATCACATAACCTACAATGTACACATGCATGTTCGAATAAGTAAAACATATAACAACTTAAAACTTTGAAGCTTACCGTAAATAAGACCAAGCTCATGGGTCAAGAAATCAAGTGTTCGAATCTGCCAAAGTGAAGCTCCAACTACCATTTTGATTTTGCGTGTGGTTTGATTTTGTGATAACTAAGTTTGATATAGTATGTGTGTGAGTGATTTGATCGGATAAAGTAGAAGGTTGTATACACAATCAAATTTAGTTGCAAGTTATGTCTTTGTGAATATGTGTGCCTTGGGAAGGGAGCATGTGTCAAAAAGGCATGAAAACGAAATGACAAAATACCCTTACATGAAACACACCGAGGACTTACTAACGGATTTTTAACGGTGAGTCGATAAAAATGACATAAGTTGAAACAAAGTGTGAACCATGGGTACATTATTCACTATTTAAGTTTGGGAGGTGCATTGGGAGCAAACATGACTTAATACAAGGACATTTTTTGAAATTAACCCTTTTTATATATGATCGTTTGTAATCTAGGGCATGAAATCTAAGTGCAAAAATGAGTTTTTTTTTTTGTTAACCATTGTGTTTTCAATATAAATTTAACAAAATAAGTATTCTAAAAAATTTTAAAAAAATATTATATGCTCCAAAATTCTCACATAAAACCATGTTTATGAGAGCCACGTTTATATATTATTGAAACAAACATCTACATCGGTTTACAAATTTCAGAGGTTCTCCAAAACCATTTCATACACCATTAATATATAGGAAATAAGGATTTGTAAAAAAATTATAAGCTTCAACCAAAAGATGGCGTAATAGTTTATATAAATCAAAAGTAACTCGTGATAGTTAAAAACCCTAAATGAAGTTTATAAAATGTTAGAACCATTATTTCAATGTTTTAACGGTTAATTTTAACAAAAAATCAAAAAAAAATGAGGTACTTTGTAGAATCCATTGAAAACATCATCTTGCAATATACATAAAACCTAATGATATTAGGGATAATATTTTCAAGTGAAATTGAAAATGGATCTAATGATTTGAGATTAAAAATATGGAGTGATTGTATCCTCCGCCTAAGAAGCTGCGGTGATAGAGAGTTGATGATGGTTCGTCAATTGTCACGATAAAGGAGTGGGGAGGTAAACGTTGTAGTTGGTGCGCAAAGAAGATAATAATTAGGTTTCTCTTTTCCAACTTTTGAAATTTCTATGCAAAACTAAATACTATAATAAGTACTACGAAATTAATCTTTTCCTTAAATTAATTTTAGAAACACAACGATCATCCAAAAGACTCGTGCAAAACCAATTTAATTGCACGCAAAAAGCTTGCAATATGTATTTAAGGACAAACAATTAAATTTAGTTGCTAAAACTCTTTCATAACGACCACAAAGTTTCGCTAAGAATTTCGCAATAAATTTTCGTGATATAGCGAATTTAAGGATAATTTGTCTATGATATTGCACCGCTATCTTGTGATATATGTTGTTAAACAATTACGACAATAAACCTGAAGTTCAATCACAAAATGCTAGATCGCAATTTGAATTGAACACAAGTAGCAAATACGAGAGACTACAAAGAAACGAATACTCACAAACCTTAACCGAACAGCTACTTTTTTATTGACCACAAACCTCGATCTGTATTACAAAGGAAAGAATAGAACCTGCAGATTTTGAACCAGCAAAAAGAGTAAGATATCAACTTTGAATCGTACTTTTTAGAATGTCACAAGAAAAATGTAGGGTTCCAACTAAAAGGTCATCATTATAACTTTTCTAGATCTTAATATAACCGAAAGAATAATATTTATAATTTAGCTTAATACATATCATCTGAGGACTTCAGAATGAGTAGTTGCTAGAGAGCTAGGAGCAATGTGTGTATTATGCGTGTTTTAAACTTAAATCACGTCATCTTTTACAATATCGATTCTTATAAAAACATTTCTTATATTAGCACTATATGTGATTTGGGTAAAGGGTTACCTCGGAAAACTTTATGTAATTTTGCACTAAACCGATTGCCAAAAGTATCACAAATTATCTCCAATGTTAGCACTATATTTCTGTAGTATCTTAGTGCAATGTATAATATTAAAAAATAAAATAAAATCCCCAATATAGCCCTTAGGATGTGTTTAAGAGAATGTTTTTTCTGATGTAATAGACTATTTCAACCAATCAGAATTAAGTGTTAGTTATGCATCTACTTTTTTCAAAATTATTTTTGCAATTTTAGTGATTTTCATCCAATCATGATAAATCATTAATTACATTGTAATAACAATCACTTGCTTAAACACAACCCCAAAAGCTGTTTTTAACAAAACCCAAACCTTCAAAGTTAAACTTTCAACCCTACACTTTAATTTTCCTTTCCATTGTTATCCTTCTCATGACTTGCACAAAGTTTACGAAAAATATGTCAATTGTTATATAGAGTTAGATTAATATAACTTATATTCGCTTATAAAACAAACGAACCAATTATACCTCCATTTTTATCTAAATTAATAAAAATTATTTTACACCTTTTTTAAAACAACATATCTTACAAACGGTAAATCTTCAAACTATAAAAATACCATCACGACGAATTAAATTATCTTTTATAGATATGCACTTTTATATATTTTCGACGAACATTTTTTCAAAAATCTCGTCCGAAAAATCATATATGATTTTACTGAATCATATATAATTTTCAAAATCATGTATGATTCGATTTTACTTAATCATATATGATTTTATGAATCATATATGATTTCAAAATCATATATGATTCGTAAAATCGAATCATATATGATTTTCACAAATCATATATGATTTTCACAAATCATATATGATTTTGTTGATCGAAATTTAAAAAAAAAAGTTGTTAAAATATATAGTAATAAGATATATCTATGAAAGATAATTTAATTCTCGTCATGATGGTATAATTTTATCGCTTAACGATTAATGGTCATGAGATATTTAATTTTTAAAAATAGTGAAAGTTTATTATAATAAAAATGAATATTATTATTGGCTTATCAATTTATGGTAAATTTGAGATCTATATGAGCTTTTAAGCATTATATAAAGCAAATCCGCTGAGTATGACATAGATATCAACTTCCTGTTTAATATCAAGGAATTCAAAAATCGTTTATCTAATCATATTTTTATTTTATCTTTTGTATTTTTTTAAAATAAGAATACTCTTATTTTCGTTATTACTTATTACTATGATCATGATTTTTGTCGCCTTACATCAGTTTATAGATGGAGATTCGGTATGATCAAACGTGTCCATTGTTAATTATAACTCCAATACGATTTGTACTCGTAACTGAAAAACTGAAGTTGTGGGTTATATACAAGTTGTTGAATGTATTTTACGGATTTACCATTCAAAATCTATGTTATTATATGACTTTTTATCATTAAAGTGTTGTCCGATTTGAAAGGTTGTGTGTTTTTTTTTAAATCACAATTAGGTCCTGTACAGTATAAATAGAATGACTAAATGGGCTTAGCTCAATACCAAAAATACTAGACACTAAATAATATCGACTAACAGCACCCCGCAGTTGGAGCGGGAGGACATTGAACGCTCAAAGTAGTGCGAAACTCATCAAACAAAGCATACGGGACCTTTGGTGAAAATATTTGCATCGATAACGTGAGGGCATACAAAACATGTATCTGATAAGCAACAACCCGATCCTAAACAAAATGTATGTCAATCTCGATATGCCTCGTGCGCTAATGATGCATGGGATTAGAAGATAAATATACCGCACTAATATTATCACAATAAATAACTGTAGCAGTGTGTAACGGAGAGTGAAGCTCTCGTAAAAGGTTCCATAACCATGAAGTCTCAGCCACTGCATTGGCAACACCATGATACTCAGCCTCAACGCTAGATCAAAACAAAGTATACTGGTGCTTAGAAGACCATGACAGCAAATTATTGCCAAGGAAAACACAATATCGAGAAGTAGAACGACGAGTAATTGGGCAACCGACCCAATCAGCATCTG
Source organism: Chrysanthemum lavandulifolium (assembly GCA_022545495.1). Taxonomy (NCBI): domain Eukaryota; kingdom Viridiplantae; phylum Streptophyta; class Magnoliopsida; order Asterales; family Asteraceae; genus Chrysanthemum; species Chrysanthemum lavandulifolium. Next base: position 162,837,276 of record CM040244.1, on the reverse strand, counting down.
AATAAGCAACCAGAGAAGATGTCGATGAAGAATACAACTGAAGATCATAATCCAAAATGTCGCGAACATAACGTAAAATCCTATTCGGAGGATCATGCATATATAGATAAATCTGTTTGAACCGCATAAGACAAATCGGTCTTGTGAAGGTGAGACATTGTAAAGCCCCAAGAAGACTTACGAAGTGTTGGATCAACAACCGGAGTGTTATCAGCCCCCAACTTGGACTCCGTATCAATAGGAGTCATGCACGAATGATAATTGCGCATACCATCGCGCTCAAGAACCTCTGATGCATACTTTTCTGGCAAAAAAACATTCCCTTGGTGGTGCAGGAGACAGAGATGCCCAGAAATAGTTTAGCGGACCAAGATCATTCATAGAAAACTCCTGACATAAAGAAGCAATAATCCTTTGTAATAATGTTGCAGAGGAATATTTCAGCAAAATATCATCCATATATGGCAATAAATAAGCAACATCGGAACCCTGTTTATGAATAAACAAGGATGAGTCACATCTGCTGTGAGAAAAACCAATACGAGTAGTATAACCCGCAAACCGCTGAAACAAGGCACGGGGTGCCTGTTTAAGGCCATATAACGACAGCTGAAGAAGACAAACATGACCAAGACGCCGAGGATCCCGAAAACTAGAAGGCTGATGCATATAGACAGTCTCATATAAAGTACTATAGAGAAAAACGTTCTTGACATCGAGTTGATGAACAGGCCAATGCCAAGAAGCGGCGAGACTGAGAACCGTCCTAATAGTTGTCGGTTTAACAACCGGGTTAAAGAGTCTCATCATAATCATCACCTAACTGTTGATTATTCCCATCAGTGACAAGACGAGCCTTGTACCTGCTTAAAGATCCATCTACAAGAAACGTGTGCTTAAACAACCACATGGAACGAACAATGTTTACGTCAGGTGGTCGTAGCACAAGAACTCAAGTATTATTTTTAATTAAAGCATTGTATTCGTCAAGCATAGCACATTGCTAGTTAGGATCTTTGATTGCAAGAGTGTGTGACTTTGGAACGGGAGAAATGGTAGACACATGACAATTATAACAAGGATTCTTTTTATTAGTACCAACATGAAAACGCATGACCATGGAATGAGTTGAGGTTGGGTTTGGATGAGGATTAGGCACGCCTGGGTTAGGCAGGGGAGTATAAGGTAGGTTGGGCTAAACAAGTGGTGTCGGTCGGTAGTAAGCGATGTGTTGTTTGGGTCGGTGGTATGAGGAATATGAGTGGTTGGGATGTGAGTAACTTGTATAGGGAGTGGGCAATGGTATGAGGGATGGTTGTTGGGCCCGTGGGATGGATAGGTGGTGTTGTCTTGGGATGAACCGGTGTGGTGGACGGTTCGGTGGTATTTGGAATAGGAGTTTTGTATGTGGTATTTAGGTTAAGGGTTGGTTGTTGGAGAATATGACAAGCGATAAGGTTTTGAGCCTTGTCAAGAAAGGTGTAGGAACGGGCATCATTAGGTATGGCGGACCTGAATGAAAAAAATTGTCTCATCAAAGGTGACATGACGATAAATGATGATTTTATTAGTGGAAAGGTTAATGCAACGAAATCCGCGGTGGATTTATGGGTAGGAGTATACATGGAGTGGAGCGTTGGCCAAGTTTATGATTGATGTCAACGTGGGCATAACACAAACAACAAAGAAAGCGTAAGAGGCGTGTAGTTGGGTTTTGTGTTATATAGAGAAAGTGAGGTGTGTCGATATTTATGGCGGTTGTGTGTTTTGATAAATCACAATTAGGTTCCGTACAATATAAATAGAATGACTAAGTTAGCTTATCCAAATGCCAAAATTACTAGACGTTGTGTGTTTTTGATAAATCACAATTTGGTTCCGTACAATATAAATAAAATGACTAAATGGGCTTAGCCCAATACCAAAAATACTAGACACTAAAATACTAAATGATATCCACTAACCCAAATAACTACTAACATTAGATAACAAAAAACATGCGTTTTGTACTAGTTTTGTACTATAGTTGTATTGACCTTTTATGGCCGTTGGTATTTAATATGACTCTGCTTAATTAAAAATAATTACTAATAGACGAGAATTTCACCTTCTTATAATTTGACCAGGACAAGCCTCGTTGACCAAACTGTTCAACACCAATTAGCTAAAGAGGTAGGTTATACAAACTTTTTTTTTACAAATTACACTCTTTTTTTTTGCGTTTTATTTATATATGTTTTTTATTTTTATAATTTTATTTATATAATATAAATCTAAAAGTACGGAACATAAAATATAAAGTTTAATAAGTCAAAAGCTTAAAACTGACAGAAAAAACGAAACATAAACTAATTAAAAACTGTGTTGTATAGTAAACTCAGGGACAAAAAAAAATTTGTACTCGAACCTCTCTTATGTCACATCCTGGGTGCGTCTAACTACTCAACTGCCGTACCCTACCAATTCATGCCTAGAAGGTGCATGAATCAAGCTGAACTCTATTGACTATCGTAAATTTGTTTTATATTTATGACACGCACGTTTATTAAGCACTAACAAATTAGTAGAAGTTAACAGTGACATATATCCTGTAGCGACTTTGTATACGCTGAGACTTGTCATGTGCTGATTTATGACTTATTGAACGCATGTATCATTTTGACTTTCATCAATAGTTAAAATTTTCAGATTATTTAAAAAAAAATGCTGAGTTATTATACGTTTCTTCGCCTTTTTAGAATCAAGTTACTCGCGGAAATGATTTAGTTAATAAAAAGTTATACATAAAGAAGTGGGTGATACTTCGTAATTGAGATTAGCAGCCCTGCTTGACCTGGTATCAAAAGCTACTTAATATATTCGTATATTATATATTAAATGTATGACTTAGTAGTCATACTGCATAGCAACACTTTATTGGGTCGTAATGTAGCCATCTAAAGAGAATATGACTATAATAACATATATAATTACGCGTGATTGTATTAGATGACCCGACGGTCGTGGACTAAACACCCTATTTAATCAAATTCTTCCTCATTAGAGTTTGAAGTTAATTTGATAAGAAAAATGGATATGGTCTGCGACAAGAGCTTTTCGACTGGTAAATATATGCTGCTAGATCACGAGAAAGTTGGTGTGGTCGATCTGGTTCATATGTTGCATTCTACCGATATTAAGAAAAGGAATTTTGTCGACTGCCCAAATGACATGATTGAAGAAAACCCCAAACGCAGGTTGTTATTATCAATGTCCGTTTTGGCTCAAAAGATTCTTAAATCTATCGCTAAACCTTTGGCTGATACTGGTTCTGCTATTGAGCATTGGCTCAATCTTGTCTCGTGTAATGGCAACCTAGGTGGATTAATATGGAACTGGATACGAGGTTCGTTTTTATATATATGTTTTTCTGACATGTACTTCAGAAATGCTAGCTCAAATGATCAACTACCTAAACCATATAAATTCTCCCTCAATATAAATAGAACCAAACTAACAAGTAACTTCCATATTTCTATTCTTGTAGGGGAAATGATTCAGCCTGATAAAACATCAGCGACTTTTATATCATTCACGGAAACTTAGATGCACGAGTTGAGTTAGATAAAACCATTGTCGAATGTGGAGACAAAGATCGATATTTTCCTTGCTTTCGGTAATGGCAGCCAAAGCTTCTTATGAGAACCATGCTTACCTTCAGTATACCGTCACTGATATTTGGAAGGTAAAGCTTAAATTTCTACAACAACAACACTACCCAATCCCACGGAGCGGGTTATCGTAATTAAAGTTTAATATTTTATTAGAAAAAATAAAGCTTAAATTTCTAATAAAATATAAAACATTTGCTATAAAATATAAAACATTTGCTATAGCTAATTAAAGTAACAATATTCAAGACCTTTTAATCAAGGTATATACTTTAAGTAATTTACTATCAATGCACCAAAATTATATTTGATCAACTTCCATACTTTAAAACTGTTTGCATGAAAAATGAGTACTATTGCATCTGCATAAGTTTCATGTTCCCAATTTCTAACGTTTATTTGACCTGTACATGTTTCAATTGTTGCAGATGGAATTGTTGGGCTCTTATGATTTCTGGAATGGTAAGTGTTAAATTAAACAAGTAAACCTTACATTTACATTTCCTTTAGAAGAGTCTAATTAAGTGCATATTTTAGTGGTCTTCATTCATGTATATGTTTTACAGTTAAGCAATTATGAATAGAAACCTTCTCTTGATTAAGGAAATTTGTATCGGTTTCCAGATTATCAACGGAAAGCCACAACGCAAGCCTTCATGCTTCGTGACAAGAAAGACGACTATGATTTAATCGTTGTCGCCTTTAGAGGAACCGAGACTTTTGATGCAGATGCATGGAGTTCAGATGTCGATCTTTCTTGGTATGAACTTCAAGATTTGGGAAAAGTCCATGGTGGTTTCATGAAAGCCCTAGGATTGAAAAGGAGTCAAGGTTTTAAGAAAGATCTAACTATGAATCCAGGAGAACCATTAGCTTATTATGTCATCAGGGACATGCTAAAACAAGCTTTGAAAGAAAATAACAAAACCAAGTTTATACTAACGGGCCACAGCTTAGGTGGTGCATTGGCAGTGCTATTTACGGCAGTTTTGATGAAGGATAATGAGGTAGAACTGTTAGGTATGTTAGAGGGTGTCTATACATATGGACAACCAAGGGTTGGTGATGAAACATTTGGGCACTACATGGAAAAGAACATGAAAATTCATCAAGTGAAGTATTATAGGACAGTTTATAGCAATGATTTGGTGCCAAGATTACCTTATGATGATTCCACCATGATGTTTAAGCACTTCGGAACTTGCTTATACTTTGATAGCTTCTACAATGGGAAAGTAAGCATATCTCTCTATCCTAATTTGATTGGTTTAAGATGTAAATTTTAAATGATTTGTATGATTATGTAAACATGTCTAAGCAAAGCTTACAAAAAAATTCATTAGTTTTTGAAATGTTGGTGTATTCTACTATCTATTTAGGTTGCCGTTGTTCAACCGTATACAATTAGGATTCTTATGATATTATTTTTGTTTGTGCAGATTGTCGACGAAGAACCAAACAAGAACTACTTCTCGTTATTATCAGCTATACCAAAGTTGATCAATGCAGGATGGGAGATCATAAGAAGCTTTGTGATTCCATATACAAGAGGAGCAGACTACAGTGAAGGATTTCTTCTTAAGATGTACAGACTTATTGGGCTGATGATTGCAGGAGTTCCAGCTCATGGTCTTCAAGATTATGTTAATGCCGTTCGTATAAGATCAGAATTATATAAAGATCGTAGTATTTTGAGTAACATAACAACAACATTAATGATTGAGGATGGAAACTTTATGTAACATGGGTTTCGCTAGTTTTGATCGTTTGGAATAATTTTTTCCAAAACGCGTGATTTTTTGGAATACTTTTGAGATGGAAACTTCGAACGAAGGGCCTAATTAGCTATAGTAATGCAACTTAGTTCTTCATATTTGATCGTAAAACTGTGGATATACGGAGTATAAAGTTTAGATGATTTTGACTTGATAGAGCTAGTATTATGTTTAGCTTCTTAATTCATAAAGATATACTTGTAAGACAGAATTCTCTCTAGGGATTTTGGCATGAATTGACACTCTTTTAACATTTAATTTATTTCAGAAAGCCCAAGGTTAAGTATCCAACTAATGGCGGGCCCTGACCTGACGGGAGATTGAGAACGACATGGGCTCTATTTTAATTTCCTTCAGAAAGCCCATATATGGCTTTGGACTAGCATCCTCTAGTGTTTTGGTTAGGGCACATGTTGTTCCCAATTTAGCAATTATAACTTACTCCGTAATAACTACGTTAAAACCACCTTACCATGCAAACACATGTAAAGTTTAATCTATTTATCATGCAAGAATATTCATGACAGTTTGAACAAAACAGCACAACACAGTTTTAAACGTTTAAAATTATGATTAAATGAATCAAAGAATTTGACAAGGATTATTTGAGGAATAACCAATCCAAGTTGAAAAAACATTAGTTATAGTTTAAGTAAGAACTTATTTTCATTCTGAATGTTCAGTGGTCTAACTCCTATTCGAGGAGTAAATGATCTTTAATGTGTGTCATACTAATTGAAAGAGATACATTTACTAATTTATAAACATTCTCGTGATAGAAGAGAATTAGGGTTACAAGGGTTTCTACTTTACACGTGTCGAGCATTTAATGTATAGGTGAGATTACATCAAATGATGCTATACTAGGTAGTGAGATAAAGACTTCTTTAGGAAACAATGATTGACGTTGTTATACTTTTCTTACCAACTTTGAAAGGTGCGATTTCCCAAGAAGACTTACTTTATCCCTTTTGCATAAAGTAGATCTTTTCCGGCCGCCTTTAACCTTTTAGATACTTGAAATTCTTTACTCATTATCTTTAAATGAGGAGATGAAACATTGTTCAGTGAGGAATTATCATCATCACTTAACTGGACTTCTTCTTTTGGATCTTGTGGTTTAGTAGTTGAACAGCAACAACGCTAAAGTAAAGATGTAGTGGTTCACATAGAAAGATTGACTATTTTAGCGAATTTTTACGTCTTAGATATTGTTAAAGACTCTAAGTGCCCATTACTTGTAGGAAGAAGATTCTTAGCAACCGCAAATGTGATAATATATTGTAGGACGGTTTATGAAGTAAAAGGACATTGGTATAATGATGAGGAGGAGCCTCATAAGACAACTAAGGCTAGAAGACCATCCCAATATGGCCCTCGGCTTAGCAGTGGTTTCATATGTCCCCAAAGCCCTTTTGTTAGAAATTCTAAAATGAATGTAATATTAGTACAAAAAGCAGATTATTAGTTCTAGCAATAATAGAATTCTAAGGATATATCATATAATAAGCCACAAGTCACAAATAATTCGTTGAGTTTAAATATCAATCATTAGGTTATGTGACCTAAGGTTTTCATAAGTTTTGTATGTCAGTATTGTACACATAGAGAGTGTGTGATAGAGAAAGTGTATGTGTACTATCATACTTATTTGATTACGTCTCTTATCTCTCGATCAACTCTGTACTAAGTAATGAAATTTTCTCTTGACCAACTATGGATTCTTAATCTGGAATTATAATTGGTATCAGAGCAAAAGGATATATTGATTTGAACTTTCGACTAACCCAAAACATCACAATCACTATCTAAAAGTCGACTAGGTATTAATTTGGTCTTTCGAAATCGACTAGATTAAACTAGAAATAAACAATTGTTATACAAGCACTTTTCCACTATTTAAAAATCGACTAGCTTTTTGGATTTGGAGGCCAACCTTCGACTAGGATTGTCAACTTTCGATTAGGTTGATTTTAATATGAAAAAATTGACTAGCTTTGCTATTCAACTTTTGTGTAACTTATGGATTTGGGTACTATTTAGAAATCAACTAGGAAATCCTTTTCATAATTTTTGAAAAACTAAGAATTTATTTTCTAATCAAAAGCTAAATAATGTATTCTTAGCCTAAAATCAAAGAGTGTTTTACTATTTAAAAGTCGACTACCTTTTGAAATTGTGAATCAACTGTCGATTGTAAGTAGTCAACTTTCAACTAGCATCATTTTCATAGTCGAATGTTGCATAGTAACTTGGTTGTTTTGAGATTTTTGGTAAAGTCCCAAATACCTTTATACATTACTTAATTTTCGCAAATGAAGGCGTCGAGTCGCAATGCATAAGCTTTATAACCCTCCTGACAGTACCTAATTGTTGTAATGTAGTATAGACAAGAGTCGTGGGATTTATCATTCTAGGGAATATTGAGTTAGGTTCAAGGATATGACGATTTAAGTTTAAGGGTTAAAAGAAGCTTGTATTATGTATTTTATGTTTTATATGAAAGCAAGTAATATTCAAGGTTTGAAAGAGGTTGGTATTTAAATGATTAATTAAATTTAAATGCAAGAAAAATAAATAAACTAGAAAGGAAAATTGGTGGTGAACTTCTTATTAGAGTAAAATGCATTTACCTAAAATTCCATTACTCCCTAGTTAATTTCTTGTTGTATTCACCGAATGTCACTTACTTGTCGATGTAATGTGGAGTATTTATTATTACCTATCAAGGGTTGCTCATCCCACATCTATGAACTAGCCTAAGTGAGTGACGCCTATCTAAATGTCAATAACCCACCCAATAACTAATTCAGGCAATATATATACCCTTTTTAATTAATTCCTAAGATATAAGCATTAACTGGACACATTTTACCGAACGTTCAAGCTACCCATTAGGATCATAGCCCGTTTCCAACTCCTAACGTACACACCATTAACAAGAGAAGATAAACAAGAAATTAATAACTAGCTTTCACGCAATCCTAAGGAAATACTAATTAGTTTAGCCTAGTAAAGTAATAAAAAAAAATAAGTAAATAAGCAAATCACACAATTAAACATAAACATAATTGAATGATTGAATAGATAACTTATCTCAAGAATACATGAGGTCTTCAATAGCCAAAAAGCCTACATAATCACGAAACGCATTTACTGATTCGGTGGTGAAAGTTTATGCAAAGTTACATACTTAATAATGAAAACAAAGTGTTCGATTTATATATTTTTATTGTGACAACGTCATGTTATAGTTGTGACACTATCACCGCAACACATTTGGTTTTTCTTTTGTCCATCGACTTAGTGTGACAACGTCATGTTATAGTTATGACGCCGTCAAATGCCTTATGACGCCGCCCTATTAGACCATCTTCACACACCGACCCGCCGCAAGGGTGATGGTGTCACGTGACCGGTCATGTTGATGGAGTTGTCTTTTTCTTCGTTCTTCGTCCAATCGACCCTAAGACTTGTACTTTCCAAAGAATGCTCACCCAAGTACCTAAAAGTCTAAAACTATAAAAGAAGCAATTTAGGGCAATATATGAACAAATATGTACAAGTTCAAGGGCTAGATGACCCTTAAAAATATATGAATTTACACCTCATCAAACATCCATACCCTTGATATTTGCTAGTCCTCAAACAAATGTGCTTTATCCTAATCAAATTATAAGTTAGGGGTATTTATCATTAGTTTAAAAATAGTTTATCGCACAACCGTTTGACAATACACTTTAACGGTCATCAAGCATGAAGCATATAAGACTAGCACCTCAGAATTGGTGTTTGGATATTCTCAATCGTTCAGTGTGTTTGATGGTACATAGATATGGAAATGGAAATTGAAATATAATCACTCATTACTAATACATAATGCAACGGTTACCATAGGCTTGATAAATGATCAAAGCTCCACTTCTTTGGCGTAAGCACCTATAATTCACTATTAAAGAGGTCATTACATAGGATTGTAGTGTTAGTTTTCGGGTAAAGGAATAATGGTTAAAGGATATGGGGGAATTTTTAGTGGTAGCAAGCTAATTATCTAATTCAATTACATGTATAAACATGGCGTTGCTAAGCCAACACTTGATAAACAAATACAAATACAAAGTCTATATCAATCTTTTCGTTGCTTTTCTCCACTCCGTTTTGACTTAAACATAAGCAGAATGGCAGTTTGTATGTTTATTATTCATTATATTTTTCTCTTTTTTTTGCATTCACTTGTTCCCCTTCCATCGTTTTGATTTACTTTATTATAACATAATACATGAATAACTTGATAATATAACTTGACTAAAACATACTAATAATACTAACGACCCGAATTAAGAGGATTAATACACGTGGAGTACTTAAATATTAAAGTATGTATGGAGCTAAAAATTTAATGTTCTTCCTCATTACTCCATAAATAATATACTACCATGAGTCACAATCATCCCAAAACTGCATAAACAAGATCTAAGTCGACTTTGTAACCATGTAATCAACTAGACAATTAACTAAGGGTTAATATTTTATAAAGGGTAAGTATACTAAAAATGAGTGCACAAGTGGGGGTTAAGGCGATTTGGGTGTATACTTTTGGGGTGAAGTGTAAATAAGAAACAAAGGATATGCTCGGAGGGTTTCACTGAAGTATCTTGCACTAAATATAAGTGCAACAAAGGGTGTAAGGTCTATTACTTAACCAATGAGGTAAACGTAATTATAACAAGAGAAGGCTAAACGCAGATTAATCCAAAAGCCTCTTAATTAGTAAACCTAATCACATGAATGTGATCTCACTAGTGGTCTTAGAATGTATCAACTAAACGAAGGGTCCGTTTGGTTTGCTTACAGTAATCATAATGGATATTGATATGATAATATGGTGGTATGAGAATGAGTTTGATAGTTTAAAAAATGTTGTTTGGTTTATATATTTGGGTTTGAATATTGTTTGATAAATATGAAGGAAAAGAGTGAAATTAATGATGTAGTAAGGCTCATAGGAATGGTTTGGCAAAATCCACCAAGTCCAAGTGGTATGGATCTATGGGTTTCAAATGAAGGGCTCACGGAAGTGGTGTGACAAAACCCCTCAACCAAATAAATACAAATGGTATCAAACTCATACCCTGATTCCCACACCCCTATACCAAACGGACCCTAAGTTCTAGAATCTAATACACTACCAGTACACTCAAGCATTAAAATAAATGCTAATTAAACGCCCTCACATTTTGGGGTTGGTATTTGGGTGGAAGGGTTTTGTACTAACTTCGGGTTATATCTGGTGAGACGCTTGAAATAAGTGTCATAGTAAATTCCATAAAAATTTAATTTGGTGCTAAAATCACTTTTATGGTTCTCTTTTTGGTTTATTACACAATTTTTATCAAGCAAAGAAAACAACAAATGCATTGATAGTTTCTAAGGTTTCCCTTTTTACCTTCCCTTTTTTAAATAGATCAAGATCGTTGGCATGTTATTTAAATTGGTGATTTTCAACCAACGAAAATTAATTTTGAAAATCAAAGTGATGATATTAAAAGAAAACTTTTTAAATATATTGAAGCCAAAATATTGATTTACAAAGCTTTACCGAAAAATGAATATGAAAGAATTTTCATGTGTCAAATGGCAAGTGATATTTTGAAAATCTTTTAGTCATTCATCAAGGAAATGCTCAAGTCAAAGATAGCAAAATTAATCTTGAACAATATATGAACAATTCGTCATGTCTAAGGACTAATCTATAGATAGCGCTTTGCTAGGTTCAATATTATTGCTACCGCTTTAAATGTTTTTAATGAAGGAAATGCCGTCATGAATTATACGAGAAATTTTCAAGGATAACTCATTTAAGAAGCATGGAGTGATAATGATGAAGAAGACAACAACCGAATAAAAACGATGTATGTCAAATGGTTGGAACTTCAAGTGAGATGCACTTGAAAGAAATTTGAAGATATGAATAATCATTCATGCTCTCACTTTATGGTGGATAACTCTATATTGCTCAAAACTTTGCATCATCAACAACCTCTCATGGTAATGTGTTCTTAGGATGTATCATCGCCAATGTACGCTTTGTCTAAATCATGATAGCTCTATGTGTGACTTAGTTTCTAGTAAACTAGGACATGCTATTTAATTAACTAAAACCATATGTGCATCAAACCTTTCTGTGGAAAATGAAACTTAGAAAATTGAACTCTCTGCCTAAATGTTATTCCTCATAGGAACTATGTGAATCTTTAGATATAATTTTCTTGCCCATGTCCTCAAGTACAAAACTTACAAAGAAGATGAAGGTGAGTCCGTGGACATTAGATAGTGTTAGGTGCCATGTTGTACCTAAAATGGCAAGTTGACTCAATATCATATCTAGTGTTTGCTTCTAATCACACTTCTGAGAGGACTCTCTCTAAAGTGGTTAATTGTATTTTTCAATACAATTAAAGACACTACGTATTTAGGATTAGTTTATTCTAAGAGCAAAGACATGTAAATCACAATATATGTTGTCTCTGATTATTGAGAAAGTGTGGGGAAGATTTAGCAATACTTGTTCGATAACCCTTGGTTTTCGAGAGACACAAATTGCTCTTGATACAACTACATTTAAAGCCAAATACGGAATCACCGGAAAGGTACGTCAATTAATCACTATGGATGACACAAAATCTTAAACGACAACGACATCTCTTCTCCCCTCTATTTCTCGACTACGACCTCTAGGATTAATATTCTTTTTCTTGTTTCTATTCTATCTCATTCAACAATTTGCCATAGACATGATTGACCGCATAGTAACTCCATGAAAGTCTCGCATTTGAATCTCGTCTCATCCACATCGCTTATATACTTCTTCTGACTCGACTCTATTTCAACACTATATTCCGTTTCAACTCAACTCATTAACCAAAAACTAGTCTCTTCTATTTCTTCTGTCTAGATTATCCTCAACACCCATTCCCTTAAACTATTTGTATGCGTCTCTCAAAGTGTCTTAGATGTTTAAAATTTATTTTCTTCATTTCTTCTATACACTTTCTTACTCTATTGTTTCATATCATTTCAACCACTCGATCCTAAGTGTCTTTAACAATTTTCTTTTCATAAAACTCCAGTTAAAAATTGTAATCTCTCAAAAACCTTGTACTGACGACGATTCCCCAATTGGCACGGTCCCTAATATTTAAAGGACCGTCACATGTTTTCATGTGATACCCTATTTTCTTTCATATTCATATAAAACAAAACCCAACCACTCCCTCTTGTAGCAACAACGACGAAGAGTCCTAAAACACACCTAAATCCATAGTTCCACCAATAAAACTTAATTCAAACACTTAACAATCAAATATCATCAATCACAACATCATTAGTTCTAAGTCATTTCATCATTTTTTCAATAATTCAATTCTAGGGTTTATATGAACATGAAATAAAAAATTAGGGATTTTCAATCTTTCTTGTAATTGATTGTAATTAACATTGAAACTTAATAAAGGTGCTATCATTATCACTCACCTAGATGTAGGATTTGTCCAATTAAGTATGTTTTGAAAAGTGTCAAAATATATGTTAATCCCCAATTCGATTTGTTGAAATCAATCATGTTTAGGAACGTAACAAAAACATAATTATGCATTGTTAATACATTTGAAACGCTTTCACAACCATGCATCGACATAAGTCAAATATTTCAAAATAAAAGCGGTTTCGGGCTTGGTATATTAAGTAAAAATGGAGGAATATTTGGTCTAACACATAAGATTAATCAAGATAATCATGATTTCATATTTTTGCTACATGTAACTATACACTATAACCTTAAGGTTAATCTCGCTAATAATGCATTTCTATTTGTAATAGGTGAAAAATGCCTAAACCTACTGGTACTGATCACCAATAAACCCGTCACTATATCCCCATACTTTCCACTTTTTACACTCCTCCTCTTTCACATGCATTCCATAATACTGAAAAACGATTTTTCCACGAAGTACGAGTAGTCTTCTAGGACTATGAAGACATGAATTATCTCAACACTATTTTCGGATCATTAACCTTGATTGTCTTTACAAAATTAATGAGCAAATCGTCCCTCGTTTTGTTCTCGAGTTCTATAGTCAACTCAAATTATACCAAGACCCCGAAAATGAACTACATATTTAATTCGTAATTCGAAACAAATTTATCTCCTACCCTTTTCCCATCTTTGGTCAAATTCTTGGCGTTCCCACTAAGGGGCATTGCTCATTCTCTAATGAATGAATCCTTGATTCTCTAGCTATGAGCTCACCTTCACGTGGAAAATACGCTACTATTCCTCCTACTCCAAAAGACATCAAATCCTTCTTTTATTTAGAATGATCTAAACCTATCTTTCGAACTCATAAAGGAAAGGAAACTCTTGTTGAAGATAACCAAATCTTGATAATAGAGATTGTTGATGACATGAAATCTTGGGTTGAAATCGTTCGTGATAATGCTTTGTGTCTTGGCGGTAACCGAGATCACATTCCCGCTTTGTCTTGGTCATATGCTTTATTATTACTACCTCTACACCATACAATCTTGCATTCTTTATCGCTAGGAGAATGGAGTTTGTCTGGAACAAGTCGAGGATGAACTTGCCCTATGGCATGTTGTTAACTCGTCTTTATCATCAAGTCATGGATGACTTCTCTCACCTAAAGTCGGAAGATTATCCATTGTATGATCGTGTCATGCATCCACTCACTCGTAGTGTTGAGCGAAAAACAAGGTTGGATCTTGGATCTAAAAGGTCCATATTCACCGATTCCTCCTCCGGTGTCGGTTCTTCTAATCACGACGATGTTGATAAAGATGAAGGTACCTCCCGTGCTAGTACTCCTTCTCCTTTCACCTTTGTTAAATCGTTGAAAATACTGTTCCCGAGTCTTTGAGATCCCAAACCACAAAATCAAACCATGGAAACCCTTTCTCTCGACAAACTGAAATACTTAACCGTCATGTTAAATGCAAGACCAGCAACCAAGCGGGTTAAAGTCTATGGGTAAGGAGATCAAGAGCATCTTGAAAAGGATGAAGAAGCAGTGACTTGCTTTGTTGTATGAGAAGCCTATTATAATGTGTTATCTATGGTTTTTGTCGTTCATGCTTCCATTTGACTTAGTTAGATTATTGTGTACTTGCTATGTATTCCGTTTATTTACTTAAACTTGGTTACATTATGACATTTTAGATGTTTATCACTTGGATGCATGAATATTTCTTGAATTTGTTTTGAACCTATCTTAATTTAGTAGTTTTATATGATTTAAAAAAAATATGGGTTATTAGATAGTATTTTAGTTCTGAGTTGCATAAATGAAAACACAGGCAAAACCTCGAAGCCTTCGAGACGGTCCTTAAATCAAAGCGATGGTCCCATATATATAAAGGACCGTCCCAATATTTATGGACCGTCCATACATCATGAATTTTGGCACTGTTGCTTTTCTACATTCTTGACTCATTTCATGAATTTCACCACCATTTCTAAGATTAGAAAAACAAATTTTAGTGCCATAATCTTCCTAATTCATGCTTTGACAAAATCATAATCATCCTTAATTATTTAAACACCTTTCCTCTTCTTCTTCATTACCACCATTCTTCTCCATTTCATCTTCTTCATCTTCTATCATGGCATCTTATTCAACCTCATTTCCTCCTCCAACCAAAAGGCCAAAAATAACCATAATACCACCAAACCCTTCTTCGTTGATCTCACTCGAGAAGACACACCATCACCAATAGCTAAATCAACAGCTCCTCTTGCTACTAGTGCACCAATCAAAACACCTTCAAGAAGAGGAACATCTTCTTCCTCTTCAAGATCAAACTCTAATTCCTTCACACTATTTGTTGGAAACCTATCACCTTTACTTATCCTCTCCAACACACCACACTTAAACACCTCATTTCCTCTATCTCCAAATGGGCCTTTGGATTACACTCCTTTTACTCCACCACCATCTCCCATCATGGGGTATCCTATTGCCTACAACTTTGTTAATCACCACACCACGAGTTGTGCATGTTGTTTTCACAACTTCAACCTAATATGATCCTTTAGAGAAGAACTTCATCAAATGTTTGCCCATGTTGAGTACCTTCTTTCTCAACCTAATGTGCAACCAACTCAAGAGCCACCATGGCACCAACTCCTCCACCTTCCAACTAAACATCTCTATATGTTTAGTAAAAAATAATCAAGGATTATCTTTTCGCCCAAGAATGTTCTAGGAACATAGGTTATTCTAGAAATAGCTTGTAGTTTTTCTTCTCTACTTATATTGTAGTATGTTATGACTCCATCAATGTGCTATGTATGCTCTCTAATGTATGTTTTCTTGATATGATTGATGAAAACTATCTTTCATCTTGTGATACTTGTCATAATTTCTTTTATGAGATGTGATATTAACCAACTTTAATATGGCAACAACTGAAATCACAACATTCTATCCAAACAGTATTGACCTGGCGACGGTCCTCTATATATGGACGGTCCCGTATACATAAGGGACCATCAAGATATTTATGGGACCGCCCCCGGATATCCGATTTCTAATCTTTCTTCGATCTCTATTTTTTTCTCATTAACCTCCTCTTCTTGTCTTAATTAACTTTCTTATCTCTCTATCTCTCTCTCGGTTGTATATATATATATATATATATATATATATATATATATATATATATATATATAGGCTACGGTTCTATTGAGAAGGTTTTATTTTGAGAAGATTGAGAAATCTTCGTTTGAACAAACCGATTCATGTTTTGATTTGATTCACAAGTAAACATCATTTTATGGAGAATCGAATCTATAAATCACAAATTTGATTCACAAATCATTGTTAAAATCGAGTTATGATGATGATTCATTAAATTTGTATGAGATGATTTAGTATTCTACATATATCGCAAAATAGAGATTTTAACATTGATTTTCAAATTTTTTTACACATTTTGAATTTTAATCACATTAAAATGAGTTTTCGCTTGAAAAAATGAATCAAAGTTACAAATCTATCGTTTTGAAAACATTCTCAATCTTCTCAAAATAAAAACCTTCTCAATTGATCCGGATTCTATATATGTATATATATATATGTATATATATATATATATATATATATACATATATAAATACATATGTATATATATATATATATATATAAATACATATGTATATATAAATACATATGTATATATAATATATATATATATATATATATATATATATATATATATATATATATATATATATATATATATATATATATATATATATATATATATATATATATATACATATATATATATATATCAATGTTGCAAAAATCGGTCAACTCGGCCGATAATAATTAATGTCGAAGTACCTTGTTGATTTTGAAAATCGGTCGAAAAATCGGCTAGTCAAAAATCGGTGAATCGGCCGAATCGGTCAAAAATCGGCCAAATCGATCAAATCGGTCATTTAAAAAAAAAATAATTTAGGCATTCTACTTAATTTGGGGATTGTATATTTTATTTATAACGCACAATGGGCATCATCATCAGAATTTGAGCCTTTTATTGAGGTTTGGAAACATAGCAGGCTTGAAATCGGTTAAGATTTTTAGTTTGGTCTCAAGAAATACCAAAACATTGCAGGAAATACCAATCCGATTAACCACCGATTAATCCCAACTTGACCGATTACTGCCATGAGGTGGTCGACCGCCCGACTACCGATTCACAATTTTGCAACATTGATATATATATATATATATATATATATATATATATATATATATATATATATATATATATATATATATATATATATATATATATATATATATATATATATATATATATATATATATATATATATATATATATATATATATATATATATATATATATATATATAGATGTTCAAGTGGTGAACACTTTAAGATAAAATACAATAGGCACCAATAGAAAATCAACATGTGGAGTTTTTAGAACTAATTTAAAACAATATGGTAAACTAAATAAAAGGGTATTGTGGGTATTTAGCTTCTCCTTGTTTCCTGCATAACCATAAAAGCACCCACACCCTCTCTTTCTAAACATTAAAAACCGACTTTTATTTTCTTTCCTAGATTTATCTGTTGGTTGCAAGAATAACAATAACCTCAAAACCTCTAATCTATTGTGTCCGTTGAAACCACACCTAGAATATGTGTTCTTCATTGGATAGATTTAAATCCGATTCAATTTTAATTTTGTAAGGTTATTTGTTGATTTCTCTTTGATCGAGTCACATAAGACGATTTCTAGAGGTTATTGTTATTTAATTATAGTGTGTATCGATGGAGCCGAAGATAAGGTCTATTTTTTTTACGTTCCAGATCCGGGTTTGATTATTAGCCTTGTCTAACATAAAGTTGGAACCCCCACTGATCGATCTATAGGTTTTTAAATTTGTTATTTGGTTTTTTTTCCTTGGGTTCTTCGATCTTGTATCTAGTTTTTTTTTCCTTTTTCTTTTTGTTTTCCAGATTTGCGTATGTACTACAGTTACAGTTGATATATACCAAACTTTAGTAAATATACATAGAGTTATGATAAATAGGCCTACTAACTAGACCTACAAATAGACCTAACTCATTTACATATTCAATTTTTAAAATACATAATTTCTCTCTCCTCATATTCACCAATCATTTTTTAAATACACCAATCATATTTGTAGGTCTCTTTTTAGGTTCACTACTTATGCTTACAAATCATTTTTCATATACATATATCAATATGTTATATGATATACCGTCATTTGTGGGTTTATATATATCATTTTTGGTTTGTTTATATACATGTTTGGTTTGCACATTGGTGTCTTTTAGGGTGTGTAGTGGCTATTTGGTATTCCAAGTTAGTTGTTCTTTTTATGCAGTTGGTTGGCTTAATAGATTGTGGAAGTGTAAAAATAGTTTTCATATTGCTTTTTTTTTTTTTTTTTTTTTTTCATCCAGTTTTTCAAAGTTGTTTTGTCTTTGTGGCTCCACCATTTAAAAGCAATTTCAATATCGGCGATGAGAAGAAGACGAGCCAAGCCTTCGACGAAGAGGATGAAGTCAACAAATAAATGCCATAACCGGTTAGCATTTGTCAATAAAATATCATTTATTTATAAAATCAAATGTGTTAAAAGACTTAATTTGTCACTAAAAATATGTCATAATAATTAGTTGTGTTACTACAAACGTATTAAAAAAATCGCCACCAAATATGTATCAAGAAATTAGTGTCACATTCATTATCTTTATCAACAACTCAACCCAACCCCATCTTTTATTAAAATATTATTTCTTCTTCTCACTTTCTACAAAATACATACAACCAATCCATACCATTTATCAACAACCCAACCTAAAATAATATAAGTATTAAAAATAAAATAAAAAGTAAAGAAAAAAACAAATAGCCAATAAAATAAAAACATGTGGCGAGACGGGGTTGTGATCTTGAGTTCTTATATGGCTTTAGGTTGGAAGGAAAGTTTGGATTGAAGTATTAAAAATTATTAATTTGTACCAATAGTGTTTTATTTGGGTTGTAACTGATTGATAAACGTAGTCTTACAAATGTGTCAAGAAAAAAAACTAGTGTCACTATATATGTATAAAAATATTGGTGTGTCAAAAAATTTGTGTCACCGCATATGTGTCAAAAGAAAATTTGAGTGAAAACATAATGTGTCACTATAAATGTACTAAAATTTAGTGTGTCATGTGTGCTAAAATCTTAATGTGCATTATATATGTATTAAGAAATTTAGTGTCATACTTCAAATGTGTCAAAAAAAAAATGCGTCACTATATATGTATAAAAACAACTAGTGCGTCGATACTAATTTAATATATATAAAAAAACTGGTGCGTAAATACTAATTTAATAGTTATGAAACATGTATCACTCGAAAGCACTAACGTTCATATAATGGGTTGAACATATCACATAGAAAATAATAAATAAAAAAAAAAAAAAAAAAAATAGACGTTCAAATAATGGGTTCCACATATTACATTAAAAATAATAAATATAATAAAAAGAAAACAAGATTCGTATTTTTTGCTGTAACCGAAACTCTCGATCTTTTATTTGTTTGCATAAATGTCATTAATCACACTAATTAAATTGGTACATAATGCCATTAGTTTTTCATTTTATTACAATTAAGCCACTCATCTAACTATATTTAATTTTGATCCATCAAACTTGATCTAACGGTCCACAAGTGTGCCTATTATTTTCTACTTTAAAGTGTATCCACAATAAAGCTCCCCTATATATATATATATATATATATATATATATATATATATATATAGGGAAGGGTTCTTTTCAGCAAAGAAAAGGTCGAGAAGCTACTGAGCAAGCGTCAACCAATCATATTTTTTTATATTTAATTTTATTATTTAATTCAAAGGCATAATAGTAAAAGTACATTTTTATTTTCTTTTGATTTTTTTTAATAAAAACGTTTTTAGATCCTAAATTTTAGGATTTTTTTTTTTTTTTTTTTTTTTTTTTTTTTGGAATTTTTTTTCTTCATGATTTCAAAAGTAATATGCATATGTGTTTTCTCATATAAGTCAAGGTGCACATGTGTTTTTTAAATAGTGTTCAATTGCTTAAACCACTTAAATTTTTGAAAAGTTTTTTTGAACATTTATGTTTTTAAAAGTATAGATGCGATGTGTGTTTACTTAAGAAGATAATTGCACATATGTTTTGGCGACAATTCTTTAATATTCAAAAGCGAAATTCAATAACATAAACATTATACATATGTCTAAAAAATGCAAGTACAATATATCGATTATACATGTGTGCACTAATAATAATTAACCCATGAAATCTACACATGGTTTTAATCCTTGTGCTGCACGTGTTTTTCGTCGTTAATGGCTCTCGATCTCTTTGTATCCATATGCCCTTATATATCGTATGTGCATTCTATGATATCGCTTATTACCGAACCTGTAATCACAAACAAATAGTAGAGGAATTATTTAATCATAACAACTAACAAAACATATATACAATCCTTTCATAACAACCGAAATTAAACAAAAGAAACAAGTTCATGAAGCGTAAAACACATATGCATAGAAGGTTTCAAATTCTGGCTGTAAAACACATATGCATTCGTTTCAAACACTCGTGTTCGAGATATAAACACATATGCATTCATTGTCAAATTCTCATTTTCATCACGTAAATACATGTGCATTCTAGTACGCTTTTCTAAAACCTTAAAATGATTAAGATTACACGATAGTTGAGTAACATAATAAAAGCGTAACAACAAATTACAATAATAATATAAGGTACATCATCACACAAGTTAGCATCTGTTTCCTTTTTTTTCATCACACAACAAATTACAATAATATGAGAGAATCTTGACGTTCGTCATTTTTTATTTCTTTTCTTATATCACGGTTCATAGTTTATACTTTTCATCTGTAAATATGAAAAGCAAAATAGTACATCCATGTGAAAGATGAATCGACTACTCGGGCCAAGTGTGATGTGGGCGATGCATGACAACCGATTGCATTCCGCTATAAATTATCATCTACCATATCCAATATTTCATTTCGGATCCAATCCTAAACCAAAAAAAGCGGATCCAAACCAAAAAAGGATCGAAAGTCAAAAGAATCGATCGAATAAACAACTTGTGTCAAAGCATTCATAACATCATATTGTCAATCAAACATATAGATCTAAACCCATATTTCATTTTCGGATAAAAAATTAAGATCGAAAGTCAAAAAAAATCGATCAAAAGTTTAAAAATGAAGATCGGAGTGAAAAAATCGGATCTAAAGTTTAAAAATCGGATCGAAAAAAAACCGATCTACACATATTAAATTAGAAAGCGATTTAGACATTAAAGAACTTACAACATTTAGACCCTACCTTTATCCTTGAGATATCAAAGCGGTGGTGGTGCTATGGTGGAAGGAGGTGGCGATGGGGTAGTACGAACAGTCAAAAGGGGTGTTTTGGGCGCGTGTTGTAGTGGATTGGAAAGAGGAGATGGAGGTGAACGTTTTGGTGTAGGCGGTGAGGTGAGGTGGTCGGCGGTGGAGCGGCGGTGGGAGGTTTTCCGTCCGACGGCTAGGGTATGGGGAGGGTGAGAGAGAAAGTTGGTGGTGAAGGTGATGATTGTGTTTATATGTGTTTGTGTGTGGTTTAAATCACAGGGAAAATATTTAATATAATATCATTTATCTGATAGATAATAATACCCTTTTCCTTTTATTAAATATATATTGTTTTCTTTTTATTTACAAAATGCCACATTCAATTTTGACCATTGATATTAATCAATGGTTGATCTATCTATGATTCTCACCTTTTTACAGTTAACGAAAATAACCCTACACTATATATATATATATATATATATATATATATATATATATATATATATATATATATATATATATTTATTTATTTATTTATTTATTTATTTATTTATTTATATATATATATATATATATATATATATATATATATATATATATATATATATATATATATATATATATATATATATATATATATATATATATAGTGTAGGGTTATTTTCGTAACAAAAAAAAAACAGAATCATGAGAACCATTCTTAAATTTTGATCAAAATAATCTATGTGTGAAAATAAAATGGCATTATCAGAATACATTCATATTAAAATGATATAATTTTAAAGTCTTAAGGGCAATTATGGAATTTTCAATGATAATCAATCACGAAATATAAGGCAGTTATATTTTTATTTCAAAATCTCCATCAAAACCACTCCCCACACAACCATCTCTCTCCCATTTTTTCAGATCTCATTGCCGACATTTTAGTTTTCTTCACAAAATCGTCAGAAAAAAAATCAGTTATCTATATTTGAAATACATGTTTTGGGTATGATGATGTTACTGTTTGTTGGTGTTTCATATCGTTTCAAATCTCGCATATTGACGCATTAGTTTGAGGTTGCAAGACAAAATTGATTTTTGATTTACTTGTTTTCACAAGGTAATTTGCTTTATGTTTTAATTAATTAATGTTTCAGTTTTATTATTTTCGTTTTTTTTGTTTGGATACACAAAAGAGAATTATTATTTATTTATTATTTTGGTGTGTCGAGAGCTTATGGTGGGAATCTGGTCATGAATTTGCTAAAAATATTGTTAGTTTCTCATTTATTGCTTATGGATATAGAGATTGGATACAGAGTGTATATATTGTTGTTTTTGATCTTACGTCATTGACATGTGTGTTATTGTGAGTTTCATGTTTTGTTTGTTTAAGTACATAGCGTTTAATTTTTCTAGTTTGATTTTAACAATTCATTTGGTTTTGTTATTTTGTGTGTTAACCTTTTTTAGTGTTGTTATCGAACTGGTTATCTCATATTTGTTAGTTAAGATTTAAGTGAACAAATAGAAAAACATAAACACACCGGAACTCGGATACATGTTTGAATTGTGGTATGTTGGTATGTTAAAAATATATGAGAACACAAAGTTCTAGATGGTGTTGGACTGTTGGTACATGCTTGCTTTTTTTTCTAAACACGATAACAATATGTAGAGTTAGTCATTTACGTTTATTACATATTGCTTAGGAACTCAATAGCAGCAGCCACGCCGATCATTCGTGTATGTTTTCAATTTAAGATCTGTAACATGCCATGTAATCATGTATTATAGTGTGTATGTTTGTGGCTTGAATTAATACTTATTGTTCTAGACTTATAGTGATAAGATGATAGGAGAATTTTTTGGCGACACTAGTACATTAAAATGTTTTATAATGTATCAAGGGAGTAAACATTAAAGAGAAGAGAGCTCTTGTTATTTTTTACACATGTATCAACATGGAAACCATTTTTTAAGTTTTGATTACTAAAAATCATATTTGAGACTCGCTCTAAAAATCATATTCTATTATCATAGGAGTTATTGATTGATGTGATTATGTTATATACTCTATGCTATTGTTAAATGTTGTTAGTTAGTTCGTACTTTTTGTTTTAAAATAGTCTTTATAGTTGTTACTTTTTATTGCTTTTATCGTCTCAATGTGCATACGTGTTATTGAGAGTGCATATGTGTTTTTACAGTTTTTGGTGAATTTGAAACCTTCTATGCACATGTGTTTTTACAGTTTCATGCACTTGTTCATTTTGTTTGATTTCAGTTGTTATGAAAGGATTGTTCATGTGTTTTGTTAGTTGTTATGGTTAAATAATCCGCTTATTATTTGTTTGAGGTTATAGATGCAGTATGATGAGAATATGAAGAGTGCACATACGTATATGAAGGGCATATGGACGATCTCAAATGCACATATGCATACAAAGAGATTAATAGTGGTAGATGAGGAGAAAACACATGTGCGATAAGGATTAAAACACACGTGCACAAGGATTAAAACACATGTGTAGATTTCATGGGTTCTTGAACCAAAGAGAAATATGTGCACGCCTAAAAGATGAACCAATCTGTTAAAGATATTGTCTTGTGCACATGTGCATGCTTCATATATTTGTAATAAAACATATTTATGTAATATTTTTATAAAGTTTTGTTGTTTGTATAAAATTGCCTAAATCTATTAATATTTTGTTGTTTGTATACATATTTATGTAATATTTTTAAAGATACATGTGCAAATACAAAATACTTATGCATAAGCTTAAAAATACAATTGTCATATAATGTAAACACATGTGCTACATAATGTTATTTTAAACATGTAAAAAAAAAAAAAAAAAAATCCTAGAATTTAGGGAACTAAAAAACGTTTTTGTAAAAAAATCAAAAATAAGATAAAAAATGTATTTTTACCATTATACCCTTTTGAATTAAATAATAAAATTTAATATCCAAAAATTGACGATTGGTTGATCTTTGGTTCGCAGATTCGCAATTTATTTGGTTCGACAATAACCTCTCCATATATATATATATATATATATATATATATATATATATATATATATATATATATATATATATATATATATATATATATATATATATATATTTATTTATTTATTTATTTATACATATATATATGTGTGTGTCAAGACGCTCTTGTACTCCAACTTGTTTTGTAGCACGACACCATAACTTCGATTCCGGTGCCTCGATAAAGGGAGCACCAAGGGAATCATACATATCATCGACTTCTTTTCTTTTCACCATCGGCGATACCTTTTGATTCTACAAAAAGGGGGAGAAGTGAAACCATACTCATTAAAAACTTATTAAAACATAATGTTACTTAAAATGAGTTTATATTTTGTAATCATCAAAAAGGGGGATATTATTAATACAAATAATGTCAAAAACGTCATTTGCATTATTCAATCCCTATACGTTTTAATAATCACAAAATGTAAAAACACTTTATGTAAAAATACACTTAATAAGTTTTTAATCGAGAAAACTCGTTTCAACTACAACAACACTTAAGGTATGAACAAAAACTATACCAATTTAGTTAAGTGATCAAAGAAGTTATTTTTTCTGAAACTTCACATTTTTATGTGACCAAACATTTTTACAAATTATTTTGTAATTATAAAGAAATATTTTAATAAGAAAAATTAATTTGAATTTGAAATTCCCTAACAGCTATTTTTCCCGCCCAAATCAGTTAAAATTTTCACCAGATAATTTTCAACACATCAGAACAAAAATAGGAGCGTCCCATGGGACGGTCCCGTAAAGGTAGACGGTCCCTTATATATACGAGACCGTCCAAGGTTTAAGGGACCGTTCCCCGCTCCTCCTGATGCTTATAAATACTGCACTGTTCTCAGTAGAAAAATAAGACCTATTAGCACAAAAAATTTCTAGTTTCTAAACCTCTCTTCTTTGATCACTATAACTTGTTGATATGTGTTATAAGTGATCCCGCTACCTTCTACCTCGAAGTGGAAGAAAAGAACACTCGTATTCTCTAAGAAACGAAGTGTTATAGATTAGGAATCATACACGCCTAACTTGTGTTACGATTCTCTTTCCATCTAAACTCTCTTTTATGCTCCTTGTATATTTGTGTATCCGATTTGTGTATGAGTCGAGATTAGTTGTGATAGGATAGATTTGGACAAAGTGTATGTCCAGTGAAGTGTTGTATGTAGTTTAGGACGTGGGGTAAGTCCCGCATTGTTGTGTGAAGATTAGGACGGTGAAAGTCCGTGAAGTGTAGGTGTGAAGACTTGGATCAGTGTGCATATCCAAGTAGATTAGTGTAAGTTAAGTGTTGTATTGTATATTGTGTAGATTTGTTCTAGCTACGATTAGACTTGACACTCCGCTTAATGTCGTAAATTGGTGTAAACGAAGATGTGCGGTTTTCTCCTCCACGAAAGGAGTTTGTTGACATAGTGATTGCGAACTCTTGAGTGTAATACTCGAGGAGTGGAGTATGGCGAAGAGTGAGGTTCGTGCCGCTATAAATCCCCGTGTCTCGGTTTAGTTGTTTTTATCTTTTTATCTTTCTTGCATCCATATATTATTTACTTCATGCATATCTATTGTTTTCATATATATTGTTGATTGATATCACATACCTCGAATCAAACGAATTTTCAAGAAAATAACAAAAAGTTTTAAAACATAATTACCAACGGTAAAAACTATTCAACCCAATTTTCTAGTTTCTACATGTTTGATATTAAGTTACAATATTTCAAAGGTAAAATTATAATCTTGTAAGAACCCAACTAATGACAAAGCCAGGATTTTAGTTAAGGGTGGGCTAAAAAGCAATTTAATGATTAGCCTACAAATTGATATCGCTAACACGATAGCTTATCCTTAAAGACATAACCATTTTTTTAGAACAATTAAAAAGAAATATTAAATTACTACTAAAGGTAAACAAAAAATCATAACAAACTAATTTTAATCGGTGAACACTATTTAACACAACATATTTAACGATTCAAATCCGTATACCAAAAATAGATGATTTTTAATTGCACTAAACTAATTGCAAAATGCTTTCAAATGCATGACATCTTAACGCTAAGGATGGGCCAAATGAACATAGAAAGACCAATGTAGTACAAGTCTAATGAATTTATGGGCTTCTATTCAAAATTTTGGGGTTAGCCATGGCTTACCCAACTCATAAAGTAGCTCGGTCATGGCACGACTTAAGAATACTACTACTTTTGGTTAAACCTCACTATACCTTATCTACAATTCTGAATTCTCCTAATACCAATCATGACTAGTTAAGTTTTTGAAATTGTCATGAATCGATTACATTTAAAGGGACATCCATAATTGAGAAACAACCTGACAAGTAGGACAATCTCAAATATTCAATCGTGGATTCCTCCCATGTGACAAAGAAACACATGCATTATATGATGCCTTTGACGTATCCAATATCAAAATAAGACAAAATCTTTTAAATGAAATTTGTTATATACAACAAAACACAACTGACATACGGCATTTACGTTAACCTTATAGAGTTATATAGCTTTCATTGACCATGAGAATGACAATATTTTCAACGTAGTTCGATGGATGATACTGCGGGCCGGGATTCAATGAACATTCATACAAAAGTTTCGACACGAAAGCAACCACAAATTAACATTGCTTGTGAAACGTCACTATTTGTGTTTACGTATATTTCAAATAAGTTGACAAATCGGGGTAATTTACATTTTTGTAGCCTTAAACCCTAACAGAAAACATCAATCGTTTTTAATTGGTCGGAAATTCGAAAGTCTCGTCAAGAGATATTTAACAGGAAATAGATCTTTGCTTTCTTGCATATGTAGTGTTAGACATATACACCACACACGTACAGTAAATATAACATAATGATACTTGAACAAACTAGTTTCCTAAAAATACTCAGATAGATAATAATTTCATAAGGATCAAATGACCACTTTTTCTTTTTCTTTTTCTTTTTTTCAGATATAAGATAGAAATAATTACGTATTTATAAGACCTCGCCTAAACATCCAAATAATAGGTTCAAAGATGTTCATATGAATTACAAAGGTCGTTAAGAAACAATGAATTAGAAAGATCAAAATGAGAACTACACTATTCTCATTATTTTGCATTAAACTCGATTTTGAATGTTGACTAGTGACAACTTTCACTATCAACGTATATATCATCTTCCCATGCTTTGACAGATCACACTTGACCCGATGTTCTAATCCAAGGCTTGTGGTAATGTCTCTCATGGCAAGGCAATATCAAACAACCCCACATTGGAAACCTTTATCATTTGGAAACACACAATACAATAGGGGACCCCTACTCCATAACCTAAGTAGACAATAGAGATCGATGAAATATCACACTCACAAATAAATAACCTCCCTCTACCTCTACTTCTAGGGATAGACATGTCCTTTCGTTTTAGCTTGCTTCTATAAAAAGGATTAACAATTTCAACATTTTGGAGATTAGTTCAGTATAATATAATGTACAAAACTTTGGGGAAAATCGCCCGAAAATACACCTGAAACTTATGACTTGCATGTTAAAGAATCACTTTAATGTTCGAGGATAAGTTCTTGAATTGACCACATTTCATGACATGTTGATCCAAATCCTTGAGAAATCGGCCATTTAATAAATAATATTCAAAATATACTTACAATGACAAAGATTAGGTAATTTTAGAACAACAATAAGTAAAGAGTCTCCTTTTAAAAAAAGTTGTCAATTTCATAAATAATATCAAAATCAAAAAAGGAATGAGTACGTAATTCGACATTTATCGTTTTTAAGCAACCCTTATATAATATTATATATGATTAAATTACTACTATGTGTTTACCAGAACTTATATCTTAGAAAGAACGGTGTCGGTGATCAACAACGTGTTGTTGGTTTTTGAGCACCAACAACAGAGCCATAATGCACTGGTCTACACATCAAAATGGCCATTCGTCCTTCATGGTTTCACCCATGGCCTTGGCTTTTTTTTTTGGGAGTGTGGTATTTTAAATGATGTGTTATGAGAATTACATGCAACAATAAGAGTTATTGCTTTGAAGAGTATTTTAGTTATTCTAATGTTATTGAGTATTTATTGAGGTGGCACATCAATAATACTTATTGATATCATAGTGCTCCAAGCACTCTTATAGGAAATACATGCACGTTTTCGCAGCGATATATTTATGTTAGATTAATGTTCGCTCATCTTCCTTTGATATTGATGTTTGTTTGCCTGATCATCTTGAGCATCGTAGAGATGTAACTTTTTATTATAAAACGACAATCTATTAATTCTAGGTCATCAAAGGTTTTTTGTTCCAACGATGAGTGGCACAACAATCTAGTGGTTGTGGGTTTAAGTCTGGTTTGAAACATGTGAAATACAATTTATAAAGTCCAACGAGTTATGCAAAGCACTGTTATGACACCTAGATCTATAAACGTTGTTTTTAAAAGAATTGGCTTTGCAATTCAAAAAGGGCGGCGCAGCTTGTTACTCGTTTGCCTTGCACCTCTATATAAATCGAAAGAATATATGATAAATATTTTTAATTGGATTAAAATTGATGGTTTAAGTTCTAATAATTTGTAGTTCAAAAAAATAATAAAAAAATATTCTGGGTCGATAAAACTCTTCGGACATGAAAGTTTTAACAAAATAAAATGATATTTTCCTTCTATAAAAACAAAAGAGTGCTCGTGTATCCAGAATTCCAGATTGTCTTATTTGATTTTAATCATGTATCACAACCAATAAGACATATAGTAGTTAGCATTATTTCGTTTTGATTTATTATGCTAAATGATTAAACAAAACATTGGTGTATAAGTGGTCATTTTGTCATAAGGGTGGGTGGAAACAAGTGAATGATTAGCGATATTAGGTCCATGCACTGATGGGCCCAGCCCAACGCTCCATCTATTCTCCGATCTGGTCTCTCAAATTAGGATGTTCGATTCTTACCAGTTACCACATTTACTATGGTAACTTTATGTTGACCAAAAGTTTAGAGCATATTGTTCTCACTGAAATTAATTCACGGGTTTAAAAGATTGTTTAAATATTGTCTTTTTAAATGATGGACAGATAAATATAGGAAGGTATATATATATGCAATGTGGTCCCCATTAAAATGTTGATTACTTTGCCGCGCTTTTAGTGACTTCAAGAGAGTGAATTCTGTGCGCCATCGTCAATGGCGCCACCAAATTTCACGACTTATTATATATATGAACACAATACGGAGGCTGGACTTAATTAATTTACGCATTAGTTATACATACGTATAATATGTGTGTGTTTGGCCTCTTTCAGCAGAATTAAGACTTAATCAACGAAATCACTGAGACAGTTCTGCTAATAATCAGAAATTTCGTTGAGCTTATTAAGTACCGTTTTGGTTGTTGTATTCACGGTTATCAGAGAAAATAATGTTTGTATCACAATGTGAGCATTCCATAAAACAAGATGAATAAGATATTTAACTATTACCTAATCTAATCAACGATTGAAATATATATTACACTTTGTTCATACGGCATGTACAATTATCTTTTTTCATATCTTAACTTATTGAGTTTGTCCAAAGGGTGTTTTCAATTGTCATGGTATTTGTTTAAATCAATATAAAAGTAAAATGGGCTTACTAAAACTATACACCTCGTAAATAATGACAAAAAGTAGGCGCTTAAGATTGTTCGGGACAAATAAAGGACACGAACGCTTAAACAACCGAATTTTTATTCACTTATTAAGAAAACGAGTTGTTCATATTCGCTCATTAAAACACTAGCATTACAAAGCGATTTATTAATCATCCAACTAATGCAATTTTGCCTCTAAACTTTAACCAAGAAAGTGGGAAAATTAGTCAATAGACCGCGCCCGAGGCTTATCACTTTATGGACCACCCTTTAAAATTGAAAATAGACAAGTTGCCCACCGCTTTTCTTGGACCCAACCAGGGTTGCCATGTGTCCGACAACTTATGACACAAGTACGTATTTTGAAGGTATATGTCATGTATTGTAACGTATTGTTTTTGGGCAACTTGTATTGTTTTTGGGCATCTTTATGTTTTTGGGCAACTTGTATTTATACACGAGGATAGTTTTGTCATTTCACATTTAAAAAAAAAAAAAAAAAAAAAACAAACGCCCACACAAAACATGATTCACGGTACATGTCCTTTAATGTCTTCTGCTCCCAATCACTTTCTTCTTTCTTCAATACAATTTGTTTAACAAAATCTTTCTTTCTTCTTTTGGTCTATTGACTTCATATCTTTATCCCAATCTTTTTGCTTTTGTTTAGAAAATATGTCTGACAATATCCCACTGGATGTTCAACTAGATATCATCCGTAGGCTACCTCCTAAGTCTATACTCCAGCAACGTAGTGTTTGCAAGTTATGGAAGGCTAGTATAGATTGTGGAAGCTTCATCTTTAATTACGGTGTTCGTCGTAATGATGAGTGTTTATTTACGCTAACATTCGATATGGGTGACCAAGGTTTTGTGTTAGCTTTAGATGAACAACTAATCGCTACGCCACTTAATACAGATTTAATGCTTTCATCTATGATTACAGTTGGCAATTCTAATGGTCTTTGGTGTTTTGTCTATGGTTCTAATCTAATGACTGTTATTTGGAACCCGGCAATCAAAAATCACTTGCAGATTTGTCCCGTTTACACGCATCAAATCGAACGTCAAAAGATTTGTTTTGGTTTTGCCGTCCGTCCGGACACTCTTGACCCGACGATCGTGAAGGTCTCCTATCCTGCTTTTGAAAGTGGTTTCGTATGTCTCTGCTTTTCTTTGAACTCGTTAAGGTGGACAATCCTTGAAAATTTCCACCCCTCGTGAAACTATCAAATTGAAACGTAAAAGTCATGCGCTTGTAGGTCGCTTTTCTATTGGACCGGGAGTGAAAAGTTAACTAATGAGGACGGTGTTATTTATAAGATTTATATGTTGATTTCTTTTGATTTGGTAACCAACCAATTTAAAGTTATAGACCTACCACGTATTTTAAAAATGAACTCCCGCCCATTCAATGTTTTCGATCTTGGAACCTCTCTAGTGATTTC
Organism: Chrysanthemum lavandulifolium; assembly: GCA_022545495.1. Taxonomy (NCBI): domain Eukaryota; kingdom Viridiplantae; phylum Streptophyta; class Magnoliopsida; order Asterales; family Asteraceae; genus Chrysanthemum; species Chrysanthemum lavandulifolium. The sequence continues at coordinate 162,805,669 of CM040244.1, read as the reverse complement.
GGGACGATCATTGGTGAAGATATTCCATTGTTTTATGGATGGTTGTTGGACGTCAATGGTTCTTCCATAACATCATTTAGAAGCCTATTCGCCATCCCTACCCAATATTCGGTTCGCTTGCTTGGGTTTACAAAGGATCAAGCTCCAATAGTGGAAGCGCATAACGGCAATCATTTGGGTCACCGGTATTTGTGTACAACAAAGAACTTGAATTATTTGTCTCGCATGGGAATGTTAGAGATGCGGATCTTTCTACATCGCCCATACAAAGAATCTCTTCTTTTGTTAAATCACCTGCACCATGTTGTTTATAGTATGTTTTATTTTTAACTTACCATTCTATTAATGTTTTATTTTTAACTTACACCATTATATTCATGTTCAACAGTTTGTTCGCGTGGTTAGGGATCATGCTTAATGGGAATGAAGCTTTGTGGTTTTAGTACGATGTCTCGTATGTGAAGGAAGCATGGAGTGGTTAGCTTTTTTTTCTCATGCATTTGTCAATTTTATAAATCAAGTGGTTATATATTATGTAACCATTAAACTCATAATTATGTAGTAATCGTAATATGTAGTAGGTTGTTCAGATGAAACGTTGTATGTCAACGTATTTACTATTTCCTATGTTCTTTAATCCCATTATACATCTTTGTTTAACTGGGAACTAGCAGTTGTTTCAATAAACAATGTGGCAACTAACTGCTCTACGTAGGGCAACTTCTTTTCCTTATTGACTACTTTTATAAACCAAGGAGTCCTTCTAGTTGTTACAATTCAGTATTCTACAATCAACTAATAACTACCAACTAGTGACTATGCACACTTGAAATTAACAGATTTACCATTCAACACTAGTACAATTTAACTAGCAGCTTGTAAGTTTAATACTAGCAAAGACTAAACCAATATGTCTCTATTCAGCCCGTAATAGTAAGACCAACACCTACACAAGGGCACCGAATGGTATCAAGAAGACCTACACACGGGCAAAGACAAACACGGCCATACACAACAAGATTAACGATCGTGGCATCATTTCGTTGATGTGTTCTATCACAAGCAATGGTTAAAATAGCTAGCAAGAGTAACTCAGATAATCGGCAGTTGTAAGTATACAACCAATTCGCTTTTACTAGCGGTAGTAAAATAACTATAGCGGTAGTAAAATGACTAGCAGCTTGTAAGTCTACAACCACTTCGCTTTTACTAGCGGTAGTAAAAATAACTATAGCGGTAGTAAAATAACTAGCAGCTTGTAAGTATACAACCAATTCATTTTATAATTTGAGGTATTTAATTTAAGTAATCGTGCATAAAAAAAGTAGCATTTTTTACGCTTAGAAATGTCGATATACCTCAAAATAGTCAACTCAAATGAATGTTACTCTACACATCCGATAACATGATGCCGTTATGTGCTTACGCCTAAATCAAGACGCCGTCGCTTTTAGAATAAGTGATGCTCACAAGACATTGATTGTGTAATACGTCCGCCATATTACCATGGCTTACTAAAATATACCATTTCGTAATATTTTACGGACCAAATTTGAAAAGCTTGTATCTGGGGCGCGAATCAATGAACCAACCCAACAACCACATATAATGATCATAACACACCCTCGCTCGACCATCAATTGCAAATCAACAACCCTCATCCAAAGCCTCCGTCGAGAATTAAAAACCAACAAAATTTCCTTGAAAACCATGTCGCTTCGAGCTAATGTTATCACCATTATGAGAGATTATATTAGCAACATGCCAGATACAGTGATCGGTAACATTTTGAATCGGTTGCCAATAACAAAAGCGGTGAGCACCTCTATTTTATCTACAAATTGGAGGTTTAAGTGGACCTTGCTCACCAAGTCATAATTGATGAGGATTTCTTTTATTATTTAACATATAAGTTTGATGGGAGCCATGTTACTAGACTTTAAATCACCACGGGTCCCATAAAAAGTTTGTCTTCTCAGAGATCCCAAACCGTTGTCCGGAATGGAAGACTTGAATTATGAAGAGATTCGTGATTGGCTTATGTTTTTGGCATCGCAAGGAATTGAGGACCGACAATTAGAAACCGGTATGGACAACCGCTACATTGCCAACCCAACTTTACGGGCGTATTGAATTGAAACATCTTGAAATTCATTGTTGTGATTTTCCTAGTTTGGTGTTTTTCACTAGTTTTCCAAATTTATTGAGCTTAGAATTGTGTTTAGTCAAATTTCTTACCTAAGACAGCTTTGGGATTTAATTGATGGTTGTCCCTTACTTGAGTCTCTTACATTGGATGTTGAGAGTACAAACGGATGAAACTATGGAATCTTGCAAGTCTTAGGAATTTGAAGAAGTTACATTTGTCATTCGGTATTTCAATGTTGTCACGACAATCATAGCATCCAATATCTTTCACCGACAAGACTTCCATCTCGAGACCCTTACATTGATTTTGACTATTGCACGGTAAGACCGCTTTGAGATTTACACTTCTAATTTTACAATGTTAAATATATGTAAATCAGAACGACATTTAATCTTTGAAACTAACCCAAAAGTCGACATGTTGTAGTTGATGCGTGATGGTAATTCCGTGATGAATGTCCCTTTGCCGCTTGTATCCCTCGTTAATCTGAATCTAAAAGGAGTTGATTTTGGCGAGATCGTTATCGTGTCACCATCGTCCAAATGATTCATGGATCTCCAAACTTGAAAAAGCCGGAAACCGTAGTAAGTGTAATACTTTATTACTCTATTTCATACGTATCAAATAAACATCCGTGAACCGCCATGTTTTTCTATCTCAATACTATTTGATTTTCCAGGCTGCACACACGCTTAGTGTTTTACCTTTGGAACAACGCTCATTAGATTTAGACACAACCACATTCACCATGGGCGATTCAGATAGTGATTTTTCGATCCTTTCCTAGATCACGTAATGAATTACACATAATAAAGTTTATACTTGCTTGTTCCACGTCGTTAAAGAAAATGTATATCGTACGCCGATTTGATGGACGATGGTTATGATAATATCAAGACGAATTGGGAGTTCGCTAGGAAGTCGTTGAAACTCCCCGATCTTCCGTCACACCGTTGTAAAATTGTTCTAGTGGTTGTAGTTTTATGTATGGTTTGAATACCCGTGTCAATTAAATTTGTGTACGTAAAGTTTGGTGTGTCTGCTTATCAAGGGTTTATGTAGTAATCGTAATATGTAGTAGGTTGTCGTCAGATGAAACGTTGTATGTCAACGATTTAGTATTTCCTCTGTTGCCATTATCCATTTTTATTTCATCTCGCTAACTAGCGCTTGTTTCCAAATATCAATTTGGCAACTAACTGCTGAACGTAGGGCAACTTCTATCACTAGCGCTGTTATAATAACTAGCGCTGTGCGTATAATACTAGCAGCTTGTAAGTATACAACCTATTCGCTTTACTAGCAAGAGTCAAGATAACTAGCGTAGTAAAATTAACTAGCAGCTTGTAAGTATACAACCAATTCATTTTATAATTACGTATATTTAATTTAAGTAATCAAGCATAAAAGCATTGTACCATTTTTGACGCTTAGAAAAGTCGATAAACCTCAAAATAATCAACTCACTCTACACATCTAATAACATGAAGCGTTATGTGCTTACGTCAAACCGATGATGTTGATGTTTTTACAATGGGACTTTAATTGGTCAAAGGCTAAAGTCGTTTGGCACCGCATGATAAATATTTTCGCCTTTCCTTTCATTACCTTGTATTTTTTTATAAGTTCTATACACTAATATTATCAACAAGCATGTTTACCGCTTTCATTTCTAATTTCACAAGAAGCTTATACTAAAATAATAATCAACCAATTAGGGCATAAACTCTTTAAATATGATCTCGTAAAAAATAAAATAAATAATAATAACAAATTTAGATGAAATAATAAATACGTAAGTAAACAAGGTAATATTTGTTTTGTGTTGCTCTTTATAACAATTTTGTGGTATTTTTAAAATCCGTGACCTAACAAAAATTATGTAACATTTTTTAATCTAACTAGTTATAATACATCGACATTTCCGCTTCATCGTTGTTCACTTGAATAGTATGTTTGAAAACAAATATTAATGTTAACAAATTAAATTCACATTAATAAGTTATGGTCTATAAAAGACCTACATATATTATTAATACACGAATACTCGAATAGTATTAGCGATTACAACCTTGGAGTGTATCGACTCTAGCTCGGACCTCCTTTTATAGGCTAAGGAGTCCTTTACAATATACATGATAATTATACTTAGCATACTTATCTAATACAAAACATCCTACCCAAGAAATTCAAGAATGTTACATATTAAACCGACACAATCATACTAGCAAGTGAAAACTACATTAGCAAGTGGTTTGCTCTTTATTTTATCCCGCTACCGCAAGCTCGCTATTTTACCTTGACCTCGCCTATCCAACCCGATCCGCCAGATTGGTAGACGACACTTGCTTCGGAAACGGGTCGCAATCAACAGAGGATCGAGACCATAATTTTCACCTCTCTTTGCATATTCTATCACTCCTTCGACCCAATACCCATTATATACTTCCTTCTTCCGCCGGGTAGAGCGAGGTTAAGAAGTAATCGGTCGAATTTGAACATCCCAAATGGCTAATGAGAGTCTAATCGGTTTAAACTCCCACCTTTGGTACGCCATATGGTCCGGGCATGCTTCCACAAACTTCAAAGGACACGGGTTTTGGGTGAAGGAATGTTGTGAATGGTCGCGGGATGTGTTATTAGTCGTCATTCTCGACAATTTAGAAACGACTAATTGTTATTAGTAGTCATTTAAGAACATGTTTCAGCTTGTCGCAAAGAATCGCTTGCGCTTATGTTTTTGTTTTGGGGGTAAAGGTTTAGGCTATGTATGGGCTTTTTGGAACCGACGGTGCGTGGGCAACGGGTTAACATCTTCAACTTCTCTTTGGTGTTTTTGTTGGTGGAGGAATGGTTGTTTTTTATGTGCTTTCCTTTATTTACCTCGCGTATTTAAAGCGAGGATTTTACCGTTCTTGCACGCGGTATAATTAATTTCCAATTATTGTTTTGTGGGTAGGCACGTGCCTAGGCTCCTACCCTTCTATTTTTCCCACTGGATTTGTCCCAAAATTTCTAGGAAGGAACGTGAATATTTACTTGCGATTTGTTCACCTTTTTGGTATTTGGATAAGCCTTATCCGTAATTACAAACCGCTTGAATTTATCGGTTTATTATCCTTTTTGTACCGAAAGTTTGCTATGTCTCAGATATACTTTTTTGGAAAATGTAGCTTCCACAATTGTTGTTGGTTTTGGAAATGTTGCTTATGCACGCTTGACAACTCAAGTAAATCATTCATATCGGCGCTTTAAATTTCACTTTTAAAATTTGAACTTCAACTAGTCAACCTTTAATTCGCAAAAACCATATTGTACTTGTGGACTTTTTTATTATAACCGATTTGGAAAATGTAAACAAAGTTGATATTTGCGTCGACACTAGCGGTGGTTTGAGCGAACCTAGCAAAGGGTTTGTTAAATCAGAAAGATGGTTGCGATTCACATATGCATATAATTGAGAATTTGTTCAAACCATGTAGCCTCCTTTGGTTTTTCCAAAACGCAACCATGTTGTGAGTTGCAGCAGAAGAGTTGGGCACCATTGATGTTTATTTCAAATTGATTGCAATGATTGTTAGGTGTTGCGAATTATGATGTGTGGGTCTAAACTATGTTTTGCCCTAGCAGCTTGTAACTCTATTTTTTTATCCCCAATTGAATCAAAATTAATCAGACTTTCAAAACAACTGCTTTAACTCTTGTAGCAGCTTGTTAGTATTTTTGGACGATTTATCCCCAAATGTGCTATTCTAATCAAGAACGCAACTGCTATCGCCATCTACTATCTAGACACGATACCATTTTTGACGCTTAGAAAAGTCGCATAAACCTCAAAATAATCAACTCACTCTACACATCTAATAACCCAAGCGTTATGTGCTTACGCCAAAGTGAAGATGTTGATGTTTTTACAATAAGTTATGGTCTATAAAACACCGGATATAATATTAATACACTAATACTCGAATAGTATTAGCGATTACAACCTTGAAGTGTATCGACTCTAAATATGCCGAAAAGTTATATCAAACTCTAGCCCGGACCTCCTTTTATAGGCTAAGGAGTCCTTTACAATATATGTGATAATTATACTTAGCATACTTATCTAATACAAAACATCCTACCCAAGAAATTCTAGAATGTTACATATTAAACCGAGACAATGATACTAGCAAGTGAAAAACTACATTAGCAAAGTGGTACGCGACTTAATTGTGAGTGTGGATTCCTTCTTGTTTGCTATCATTTTCTTGAAGGATTTCCGTCGCTTGGTTCCTCCCGGGCGGCCGATTTTCATATGGGATTCCCGCAGAAGTTCGATAGGCTTCTCAACGGGTTTCCTGTAACCGCCCTCGCTGCAGATCGGAAGAGCTTTTAGTGGGGTTGCTTTTCCATCCGCGCAACTTTTATTTTAGAGCAATGGTAGAACCACAAATAATTCGTAAAAATACATCCACACCGACGTGATAGGTTTGAATTGGAGTGAGGAGAGAGAATCGTCACAAAATACACCAATCATCCCCTACACGATAGCATGGGATTTTTTTATGAATTCTTTATGTGGTTTGCTCTAAAATTAATCCCAAAGGTTCGCAAGCTCGCTATTTTACCTTTAACCCGCCTATCCAACCCGATATGCCGTGATTAGTAGACGACACTTGCTTCGGGGTCGGGATGCAATCAATGAGGATCGAGACCGTAAATTTCACCGTGTTGTTTGCCTCTCTTGCACATTCTACCACTCCTTCGACCCAATACCCATGATATACATCCTTCTTCCGCCGGAAGAGCGAGGTTAAGAAAGAACCGCTCGAACTTTGAACATCCCAAATGGCTAATGAGAGTCTAATCGGTTTAAACTCCAACCTTTGGTACGCCATATGGTCGTAAGGTGCTTCCACAAACCTCAAAGGACACGGGTTTTGGTTGAAGGAATGTTGTGAATGGTCGCGAGGATGGGCAATTTTGTCGTCTTAGGAACGACTAATTGTTATTAGTAGTCATTTAAGAACATGTTTCAGTTGTCGCAGCAACTGCTTTGCGCTTATGTTTTTGTTTTGGGGGGTAAAGGTTTAGGCTATGTATGGGCTTTTTGGAACCGACGGTGCGTGGGCAACGGGTTGTTAACATCTTCAACTTCTCTTTGGGGTTTTTTGTTGGTGGATGAATGGTTGTTTTTTTATGTGCTTTAATTTATTTACCTCGCCTTTATAGCGAGGATTTTACCGTTTTGCACGCGTATCATTAATTTCCATTTATCGCTTTGTGGGTAGGCACGTGCCTAGGCTCCTCGGCATCTATTTTTCCCGCCGGATTTGTCATAAAATTTCTAGGAAGGAACGTGAATATTTACTTGCGATTTTCTCTCTTTTTGGTATTTGGATAAGACTTATCCGTAATTACAAACCGCTTGAATTTATCGGTTTATTATCCTTTTGTACCGAAAGTTTGCTATGTCTCAGATATACTTTTTTTGGTAAAATGTAGCTTCCACATCCGTTGTTGGTTTTGAAAATGTTGCTTAAGCACGCTTGACAAACTCAAGTAAATCATTCATATCCGCGCTTTAAATTTCACTTTTAAAATTTGAACTTCAACTAGTCATTTGGAAAATGTAAACAAAGTTGATATTTGCGCCGACACTAGCGGTGGTTTGAGCGAACCTAGCAAAGGGTTTGTTAAATCAGAAAGTGGTTGCGTATTCACATATGCATATAATTGAGAATTTGTTCAAACCATGTAGCCTCCTTTGGTTTTTCCAAAACGCAACCATGTTGTGAGAGTTGCAGAAGAGTTGGGCACCATTGATGTTTATTTCAAATTGATTGCAACAGATTGTTAGTTGTAACTCTATTTTTTATCCCCAATTTAATCAAAATTAATTTGTACTTTCAAAACAACTGCTTTAACTCTTGTAGCAGCTTGTTAGTATTTTTGGGCGATTTATCCCCAATTGTGCTATTCTAATGAGCAACGCAACTGCTATCGCCATCTAGTATCTAGACACGAAAATTCGACAATCAAGTTTAAGTTATTGGGCAATTTCGTTTGAACCTCGTGCCACCTTCCAATTTGCAACTGGGCAACTAAATGCCATAATTGGGCAATACTTGTTGTACGATCGGGCAACCATAATTCTTAACCATATGATCATAAAGGATAGACTTAACAAAGATAAACCTAATAAAGACTAAGTTTGGCATAGAAGCACTATCGCATGGTTGGCAAGATAAACTCATAATTATTTTTAAAGGCAACAAACATTCATAATGTGGAACCATTCCTTGTGCACTAGCCCTTTTTTCTATGATCTCGAACCTCTTTCGCCGTGATAGAAACACGCTTTGTTAGCTTCCTTCTTTGAAAGGTGTTGCACTACCGCACCGCATGCCGTCCTCTTCCCGCCATACCATGTTTTTGAAATAAAATTGTGACAAAGGTTGTAGCTCGTGCACAATGTAGACGCCCATGGATCCATTCTCATCAAGAAGGTCATACATTCGCCGAACGTCATTGTCTCTGTGTGCAACAATGTTAAACCATCTTCTAGTGCCTTATTTGGTGCAAGATAAAATAAAGCCCATTTTTCCCTCCAATATCATTCAAAACATGATCAAGCACCCGGTAAATGCAACCTCGTGGAGCTAAAACACCAGACATCAAGAAGGCGACCGCCTACATAGCGGAGTGGTGAAATTCAAATTTCCGTTGTGGTGCACTTTAAATATGACTTCTTTGGTTTCCGCCATGTCCTATAAAACATAAACCCTAATAACAATTTCAATAACTTTTAATTAAATAAATATTTAATAATAGAATATAAAATATAAAGTCGCATGCTTATTTATATTCATGTACTCTATAAATATATGAACGAATAAGGTAACAAAGTACATATGGGGAGTACAACAAACCGGATTTGTTTATAAAAAGAAGAAAAGGACAACGATTTTTTATTTGGATTCTTCGATGAAAGTCACTGTGGTAAGCATCCGCAATGGCAACTTGGTGAAAGACTTTTTACTATTCTAATAAGATATTCAAATGACTTGTTCCATTGTGGCAATAACTTTGAAGAAGACTTTTACAAAAACACTTGTAAAGACTTCAAGCGTTTGAAGCTATTGTCAAAAGCTTTTGTATTTATAAAATTTCATTTTCACCCAACATTAAATATGCAAAAGCATTTTTGCAATGGAGTAGTTGGTTTTGCAAAAGCTTTTACCTCAACCATTTAATAATTGTGTTCAATGCATCAAGTCTTTTATGACTTGATGCATTGGTAATGCTCGAGGAATGTGTGGATGTTGATAGTTGAAGATTATTAAATTGATTTAAAAATACAAAACCATTTCCCAAAAAGCAATCGACATCCTTACCAAGAAATGTGAAAAGTGAAAACAAAATAGCCAAATGCTAGAGTTCACAAAAAGTCAAAAAGTAAAATGCAGAGGCCATCGATACTCTAACTCTTAGTGACCACAAAACCCATTTGCAAACACCAATTTTACAGTTAGTTTGGATTATTCACACTATACACCAATTCAAATTGTCAATAAATAATACAATTGCTCACACAAAACTAAAACACCTTTTCATTTGTGAAATTTACCTTTCACTTCTATCGTGATATTTTAGTCAATTAACATTTAGATCAATTAGATTATCAATCATCACAATCATTTACGAAATGCCGTGTTCTTTGTGTCAAGATGGTACATGCACCGAATTGTACTAATTTGCACGATTCTTTATTTAAAGACATGATAGACCGCTTCAAGAGAATGGTAATTGCTTGTGAGCCGGAAAGACTTTCCCAATAGAAGGAAATTTTAGAGAGAAACAAGAGTCGATTGATAAGAGGAAGAGAATGATTGAACAACTTCCGAGTATGAATGTGAGTATGAAGATATGAAAGCGCGCTTCAAGAGGATCAAGATGATAATGCTAATTTGGAAGCAACGTGTGAAGAGGCGATAGTGATTTTAAGATTTACAAAGATTATAATGTCGATGTCAAGTTAAGTATGAAGAGATGCAAACCGCTTTTAAGAATTTGAAAGATCATAATGTTGTTGTCAAAGCTAAGTATCAAGAGATGGTTGAATGTGCCAAAAGCTTATCAACATACTCAAAGAAGTTGCAATGATGTCGATGATTTTAGGATTATGAATGTGTTTTGTATATGTTTAAGAATGTGCTATTTTGGACTTATTAGGTATGTAAGGTAATAAGTATTTATCTAATTAACAAGGTACTAGATTACTGCATCAAATTTTATGTTATGATTTTATGATATCATTTGTGAAAACATAAATAATCAAAATAATAGCCAATCTCGATATTCTTCACATGCGAATATACTCTAACTAGACTTAATTGCAATACTAAACTCAAAATTCCATTAGTTATTGATATTATTCACTAGGAAACATAAATTTTCCAAACCTCAAGAGTCAAGATGATTCTTTAAAGGTCGCAGTTGAAGAAAAGGAGAATGAAGGGGCGCAGCAACCACCGCCAAGATTGTCGCATCCATCGCTAGTATTGAGTAACCATCGCCGCTATTATTATACCCACCGCCAGCTCAGACGTTTCCACCGCGATAGGCAACCATTGCTACAATTATAACCACATCAATAACACCAACACCAAAACCAAAAAGGTCGACAATGAGATTGCCATACAATTGGTCAACCAAAAGCAATCTCACCCTATCCCCGCACCTAGACCTATTGCTAAGACTCTAAACATTGGTGAACCCTGCGTAAAGATGTAGTTACTCAAACCGATATTGGAAAGGGTAAAGGATTGCGATCCAACTTTGGTGTTTCAAAGTACAGAGGATCGATAGCTTTTGATGAAAAAATTTCTAAAAGATTACATATGGAAGTAAATGCTAAAGAAATTGCTACATAAAAGGAAAGGGCAAAGCAGAAGAAGCCTCTAAATAAGCTGTAGAAGAGCGGTAAACGGAACAGATGTATTTTACCCTACATAATTACGAAAAGCATTTCAGTTTACTCGTAATGATTAACTTAGCTTCGTAGTCCTAAAAAGGGTCAACAAAAACCAAAAATAATTCAGGCCATAGAAGGAATCTATACCAACGTCGTAAACAATTGTATAGATGACGCATATAAACCACTCCTTATAAGTCTACAAACTGCCACTAAATTTTTAATGAACCAAGTAATGTTACATACTTAACTAACGACATCTAAGGTATCATACCCTACATAATTACGAATCGATACACATAAAAAGAGCAATGGATTATAAATGGAATTAACACCTATCTAACATAGGTATTCATCGAATAACAAAACGATTTATTATAACACGTAACCAATTGGAAATAATCATATGTAATAAACAACGAGAAGAATATTTACGCACCATATTTGGGAACATTTTTTAAAACTTGATCAATCGAATGTGGTTTGCAATCAACACCGTAGCTTTAAAGATGGTGACATAACCGACGTTACAAGGAAGACAAAATGACGAAGAAGACGGTTTGATTTGTGAAAATAGTATCATGAGAAGCAAAAACAGAAAACCGATAACTATGGATGCTTTATTGGTCAATGACTTTGGATTTTGAACTCTCTTAATTAATGGATATTGTACTTTTACTATTCAAATGTGTACTTTTTGTCTAACGAAATGACGATAGAACCCTTTTTAAAATTATACGGTTGCCCACCGCTTTTAGTTGCCCAAAAACAATACCTTACACATACGGACACTTGTCGCAATGTCGATGAGTTGCCCAATGACAACCGATATGGTTGCCCTCGGTCTATTTTCAAATTAAAAATAAAAGTGGTCCATCCTTTGAAAGTGATAAGCCTCGAGTATGCATGAAACACAAGGTCTATTTGCATCATTTTCCTGAATTTGTTCTCCCTCCATTCACCGACCTACGCCAATCCTACGACCAAGTACCAATAATAATCCTATCTCTAATTAGGCAGTTTTGATTCTTCTCAAGATGAAACAATCGGTTAAAGCGAGTACAAAGAGGAGAGTCTCCCAACCAGGTGTCTTTCCAAAATCGAATCAAAGAACCATCCCCTACCTGGAAGTGAAGAGAATCGAAGGGAACATAACCATTAAACGCAAAGAGTGTGCGGAATTTTTAGCAAATGTCATCTCCATTTGAGAAGCAATGAATTGTTGAAAGCTTTAAGACTGCCCGCACCTAAACCATCTTTTTTCAGAGAAGCTAAAATGTGAGACCATTTAATCCAAGCAAGCTTCCTTTTATCAACTATAGCGCCCCAAAAGAATGAAGGACGGAGACTTTCAAGAACCTTAATAACCACTTCAGGAGCCTTAAAACCGATTCTCTAGTAGTGATTGCCAGGTTTTACCACAATTACGGCGTAACTCCTTTATTGGATTACGCCGTAATTACCCTGCAGCTCTAATTTTTTCTATATTAACACAATAGCCTTGTATTAATTTTTAAATGAACTTTGTGGGTATGTTCCCTGTAAGCCCTCATGAGACTACACTCGTCCACTTTGGACACCAAGTGGTTTAAAAGGCTTGTTGCATATGCTAATTGCAACCGTGATTCCTACGAAAGTGAGTTAGATTTATTTTTGTTTTTGTTTTTCTTTTCAGAATTATGCTTGTTGGTTAGTGTGATTTCAGGGAATGAAGTTCGCTCGTGGATGCTTAAGCGAAGGCACGATTCTTTTCGTGGGCCTTCTTTCTTTTTAGGAGCAAATTTCAGGGAAGTTCTCGCTCTAATTCTACTTTCTCTTCACCTTTATTTAATGTTTAGTACAAAAGGGACTTTGTACATTTCAAGTGGGGGGACAGGAGTAGAATTATTACTTGAACTTATTTGCCCTCGTTTTTCTAGTTTATTTTAAAAAATTATGCCATTTTTAAAATCTTGACATGTTTTTCTAAACCTAACTAGATTAGACCCTAGCCCAGCACATTATAACCCTTAATATTTTATGGTGAGATTAGCCTTATCCGTTTCCAATTATTTACCCAAATCCACCAAATTATGAGTGTGTCGGTAGCTTGTAAACTTTAGAACTTGGCCTTTGCATCATTTCGAGACCATAGACGAGGTATGTTGAGTTCACTTAATCAGTTTGACAAGGCAATATTTTAGGATTATCACCCAAATAGCCTATCCTTGTGTGTCTATCGATTAGTCACCTCGACTTTTTGACCCCCATGTTAAACCCTTTTGTTGCACTCACCTTTAGTACAAGATACCCCTAGATACACTCGTTTGGGCCTTTTCTTTCAGTTTGTTCACCCAATATATATTGTTTCGTTACACTTGTTCGCCTTAGCCTACCGTGTAGTCTTAATTTGTGATCAGGAAGTCATTGTTTGCCTAAGTTCAATGTTCAAGTAGAGAGGTTCGGAAATCACGCTTTCATCAAAGACTTATATTTTAATATCAGTGAAGACCCTCCCAGATTCTCATATTATGTTCATCTCAAGTGGGGGGTGTTATGTTTCTAGTTATGATGTAAAACAAATTTAAAAAAATAGTAGTTTGTTGTTTATTGTAAAGTGCAATGTTATAAGCACTATGATTGGAGCTCATTAAAGATTAAGCATCGAGGAGGCCACCTCGGTCACATTTGAAGAATTGAGTTGGTAATTATTGCACCAACAGTTGAAGAACAAGTAATGTGCCCATCATGACGTTCGTTAATGGCACATCTACTTGATTTGATCATGATCCGGTTTCTTAACCTTAAAAGCTTGAACTTTGGATGAACGGTAGGCAATGACAACTTAGTTATAGGTTAGGACTATTTGCTTTGTTATTTTTATTTTACACTAATTATTTCTCATGTCTTATCCTACCCTTTAGTCATGAAATGTGTCTAGGTGATGAAGCGAGCAATCTTTGGTGTCTTGGCCATGGATTTAGTCATGTATCTTTGATTTTATCCACTTTTCAATGACATGTTAGTAATGACATTACACCCTTAACCCATGTTGTGTCTACCAATATTGCCTTCAAGAATTGTTTAGTCCTTAACTCTAGTGGTGGAGATTTGTGTAACCGCCAAGCTTATGATAGAATACATGCTATGACTGTGCTTTGAGTGATTACCCCAAAATTGACACTTAGACCAGTTGAGAGAATTCGAATGTTTGTTCCCATTTTGTGAGGTGTTCGACTTTGATTTATTCTAGCATAAGGGATCTTTAAACTCATATCTTCCAGTTAATGGGGGATATCTTTTTAGAAAATTTTCTAATAAGGTCTACTTGAGAGCAAGTAGAGTTCAAGTGGGGGGATATTTGATAACATCAAATAGTCCTGAATTTGAAGTGTCAATTTCCCCCGATAATGCTCGTATTTTATATCATTTATATGGATTTACGTTTGTATTCCCTTATATTTAACTTTCAGGTAAATTACGAGCATTGGAGCGTATGAGACGCGGATTTGGAGATTTTCTTAAAGATTTATGATAGTATGCAAACTGTAAAGAAGCTACGGCGTAACTCCCTCTCTCTCTCATTACGCCGTAGCTAGTGCGTTGACTCAGAAGACCAACTTAAAGGCAATTACGGCGTAACTCCCAACTAAGGTTACGCCGTAATCAATTAGGTCAAGAAATGTTTTGTGCCTCCATCAACTACGCCGTAACTCCTCACAAGGATTATGGCATAATCATAGCTAAATTAACCTGTATTGAAGTTACGGCGTAACTTTTCCCATGTGTTACGCTGGAACCTGATTAACGAGAGCATCATTTGAAGAATTATTGAAGTTACGGCGTAATTCTCAACTCAAGTTACGCCGTAACTAGATCGTGCCTATAAATACCAGCCCTAATTTATGCATTTCACATCATTCACTCACAACAAAAAAGCAGAGAACGTGAAGAGGGTTCCAAAGGCAGATCTTTCCGAGTATACGGAGCCATCTCCAAGGGAGAAATCACTCTCTAACGATAAGCATTAGCGATTATTTTATCTTTAACTTTTGACTTATGTATTTCATTATGTTAAACATTGAATCTTTTGTTTCGTTTAATATGATCGGCCAAGCACCTTTGGTGCTAGCCTTGTTATGATTCCTTAAATGTTTTGCTTACGTTTTCATGCTTCCTTATAATTGTTTCTAGTGTATGCATGCATAGTTCGTTGGTAGTTACCCTAGCTTCGGTAGTTTTGAATAGCGGTCGTATGTAGTTGCTTAGGAGAATTGACCAACTGACCCTAAGTAGTTAGGTAGAGTTGGGGAGGGCAAGAATTGACCAACTGACGACCCTTCCTCGCTTGTGCAAACTGACCAAATGATCACCGGTCATTTGGATGAACTTAAGAAGTTAGAGATGAGTGTCTGTAAGATATTGGATTTCACATACACATCAAAACATTAACACTTTAAGCGTATAGATGATTTTAGAGAGAGAGAAAGTGGGATATTCTAGAAAGAGAAACTTGTGGAATATTAGATTACCAAAGAACATCCAACCCTCTACCTTGCGAGGTAGAGGGTATTTATAGGTTACAAATTAAACGACCTCCTGACGGTCTGTGGATCAGGTATACAATGGGTAAAGACCCGTCCTTCCTCCACGGTGATGCACTAAACTATATTACGCTACTAATTAACTACTAAATAACGTAAATAATGACAAGTCTTCGAGCTAACTTAGGCTAGATATCATTTGGGGTGACCGACTCTTTAACTTATGGAATTTCCAATTCCTAACAATCTCCCCCTAAGGGAGGTCACCCCATAAATTACATTGTGAATCCTAGCTTTCTAATAAATCTTCATTCTTGAGCTCGAAGACTTCTCTTCAACAAAGTAATCAAACTAAGTGCATATGTGGAGAGTACATCATTGAACAACTGAAATGAATAATTCGTGGAGGTTGAGTGTCTGATCCACTATGATAACCTTTGAGCATTATAAGAGATCATCACCACGTGAAAGCTCAAAGATCATACGCTGAAGTGTTGCCAAGATATGATAAAGTGACAAATGGACCGACATGCTCACATTACGGATCATGAAATCTTCTCATCGAGTAGCGGAAGCATTTGTTGATTCATGATATTGGGCAGCAGTAGCGAAGCATGGAGTGAAAATATCGAGTCATTGATGCACTAATCATGATTTCTTTCGAGATGAATGTGTTGAGTGAGCATGCGACTATGGATTGACCGCTTCATTTCGATCACCGCAAGCGTCGGGAGTACACACATATGATTAGCAATAAAGCGCCGAAAGTGTCTTTGATCACTTTCGTTGAATTGAGGTACATGGCCCACGGTTCCCCGTTGATCGAGACAAGTATCGCTCGTGATCGGTATAATTCAAGAATTTCCTTGACAGGGTTTCGCAAATGCTCTAGTCGTTCTCAAACCGAACGCCTCAAAGAAGACAACACGGAGTGAGTGAACCAAATGAATAGAAATTCACCGATTGATGAAAAGATATTTGAAAACAATCGTGTATTGCTCAATAGAAATTGTTTTGCAATACAACGAAGGTTTTAATTAACATCAATTATCAATCATAAAACACCTTTTGATTTGAAATATCCGTTACGGTCGATTTGCTAAAGAAAAGAGTTTTAAGCACAACGACCGGTTTTTCAAAGGTATCCGTCAATCCATAACTCGAACCGAGATTGATTCAAAAGATTGAATCTCCCATTGTTCTTTGTTCGGTTGTCACATGGTTGATCTATTGATTAGATCTCACATGCCACCCACCAGAGCTTGTTTGATGTTGGCTCCGAAGGCTTTCCATCTTCATTGTGAATATGTTTGCATATCACTCGGATGTTCGCAATACCACAAGGATAATGCGTGGGACTCAAGATATAATCTCTCTTTCCACATTGTGTGAAACAGAGTCTTCATTGAAAGTGTCCTAATGAGATTTATTGATGATCTCGTGGCTCTAGACTCAATTTGTGCATATTTGGTTCTGTGCGGAGACTAGGGAGAGGGTCTCCTTCTTCAATATCAACAATTTCTAAGAGAAAGTCGATAGATTATGTAGGTTCCCATGAGAATGAAACAAGCCCTTATAAGAGGAACTTGAGTGGTTTGGGAAGTTGTAGTGCGAGCGCCACCGGGTCCATGACGCCTTGTCTTCAATACCAATGTTACCATCAAGTAGCATATGAATTGTACCCGGTTTACGCCTAAGGTTGAATATATGGAGGGCTATTTGTTTTCACCCTTTCTTATTCAATTCTTTTTCATTCTTCACCCTTCAATGCTTACGAGACTTCATAGCTAGAACCTTATTGGGTTTATTACAAGATTAGCTCGGCCTCATCCGCACACTTCCCATATCTCATTTTTCTCCTTTTATCATCATACCTAAGAACTCTACACAAACTAGTGGATAGTCCCAGGTAGATCCCTCCGGTTCGGCGGATCATTGGAACAAATACCTAACCTTATCATCCTTATATCACCGTACATAAAGTAAATTAGGTCGGTCTATCCGTATTGTTCATCGCCATTTGAACCAATTGAAAACCATTTGAAAATCAATCCGGATACTTGTGATATTATCAAAGCATTTTGTACTGAATTGTTTTTGATATTTTTAGAACAAGTGCTCCCCCTCAACATGTGCATCAAATGTTTGAAATCGTTTTGCACATGGAGGCAAGAGAAAGAATTAACTTCTTTGATTACCATTTTCTAAAAGATATCAACATCACTTCCCTGATCAAAACAAGTAGATAAAGCATTTTCGGGAAGGATGAGATTTTCACAATTTTGCTCCCCCTCAAATGTGCCTCAAGTTTTGAAAAGAGTTTTGCACATACTAGAGTGAACCTTTTTTGAAGTGTAGCCATGATCACCAAACATTTAGAAGCCATTTAACACACAATCAAGGTACCTTACAAACAAAACATGGAAAATTATGTACCCTGAAGGCTTGAATTTGTTTTGAAATGCTCCCCCTTAATATATGCTTCGAGATTCGAAAATTGTTTAGCACATATTAGAGAGCAGTATGCACTTAAAAATGGTCATCTTTTAACATCTTTCATATTTATATCACATTTTCTCCCCCGATCAAAAATTTCAAATTCTTTGAGATTTTGGATCTCAAGTGATTTAAATATGTATGAGACAAAATATTTGTTGGAGAAAAATGTGTCCAATTTTATATGATCAGGAGTGGACAACATTCAAGTTCCCCTTTTTGATACAAGGGGAAACCACAGTACATAACCTAACACTATTACATGCATTATAGTTGTTCATAGTTTGTTCACCATATTTTACACAAAATTATTACAAAACAGAAACTACTTCCAGAAGATGTCTTCATTCAGTCCTTTGAAGAAGTTTGTAATGACCATCACGAAGTCTGCCACCAACAAAACTTTCAAGGCTGCGGAAGATCCTTCGAGTCTTGAGTCTTCGCCTGATTGCAACAATGAAATCTTCACACCGCTTTAAGTCATCATCAGTCCAGAAAGTAGTTTTTACCCACGATTTCATATCAATTTTCATTTCTTTCACTCTAGAGTCTAGTTATTCTTCAACCAATTTGAGAGTTCCGTCACTGAATTTGTAGAGCTCACATAGTCTCATAAGCATGCGAGTCCCGTGATCCGTCGGTGAAAATGCGGCTCTGGGGTGTCAAGGACTTTGTATTCGCGATGAAATTCATGCCCTGTTGCATTCCATTGTGGACTTGTAAGGTTGATCCTGGTTTGGTAGCTTTCCATACCAAGTTGAAAGTCCTCAACCCTTTTTCGAATGACTAAGCCCCTGATCCAAAGGTTGACAGCAACAGAGAGGGCCTTTTTCTCACGGACATGCAAATGCTCAAGGTCTCCTTGGAGATTCAAGAGATAGAGATCTTTGAAATCATTTGGTAGCAGATGTTTGAAGTCGTTTTCTTCAATAATATACTCTTTCAAGTCTGCTCTTTTAAGAACTATTTTCTTCAAATACTCATAGCCATAGATTGGGAAGATCTCTACACGAACCACACTTAAGATTTGCAGCTTGGATCGAACCTCATTGCGTCTTTTATCAGCACCATGTCTTCGATGTAGAAGTTCTTCTTTTGTACCACCAGTGAGAAATACCATACGACGCTAAGAATGTCATATTTTTATCTTTGTCACCCGAAATGATCGGGAACCATCTGTTCAAGTCCCACGATCGAGTAGGTTGCGACTTTCATCTTTGAAATTGATAGAGTGGTCTTCTTTCAGCAGAGCGAGCACACGATAGTCCAAGTCATGATTGAAGAAGAATTGACTGAATGGTCATCGACCGGGTTCACCACCAAGAGGAAGAGATTTGTTTACATTGAAGCAACTAATTTGCTCACCGACTTGGTCATTCAAACATCTTATGGCATTCTTCCATCCGGTATTGAAGTTGATTGGCATCTGAGTGGAAGACCTTGACAATTTCATAAGCTTGTCCTTCAAGATCTCTTGGAGTTATGGATGAGATACTCTTCCGTTCACAAAACCATCTAATGAAGCTTCCCATATCACCAGTGAAGTGCAGAAGAGAGTCTTGGTTGGAACTTCATAATCGTTGGTGATAGTTGATACCCAATTGTTGTCGGGAATAATCGTGTCGACTGGGATGGACCATGTAGGTTCTGGAGTAGGAGGTCTCTCTTCAAAAATAAAGCTTTGAATTGTGTCCCTTGAAGGTGCTACTCTGGATGTGCTAGTGCGTTTACCTGCCATGTATGCATCAAACCAATCTTCTTCTGATGGTTTAGGAATATGCTTGGTTGATGCATCATCTTCATCAGATTCTGACTCTGCCATGACATGCGATTCTTCATTAATGTTAAATCCAAGATTCGGACTCAACTAGGGATAAGCAATATTGATTGAATGATTGCACAGTGGAATAATAACGACACAATCAACATCACTAATAAGGTTTTCTTTATTAAAACATAAAGAAACTAATACTACTACCACTACTACAAGACGCTCTATGCGTTTGCTAGACTCTCATTAGGAGATGTCTTCTATGAAATGAAATGAAATGAAATGATGTGTTGGTAACCCTAGCCGCCATCCCTCTTTATATAATAGAGGGAGGTTACAAACCCTAGCTTACTAGAAAAGCTAACTATTACATATTAGGTCCTCATTGTTTCTTCTTTCTTCATTCTTGCTCGTGGTTTTGTAACCATCAAATCTATAATTCCCAACAATCTTCCCCTATTTGATATTACAAAACAACATGTATAAGAAACAATGCTAAAACATGACATCACAAATAATAAGTTGCACATCATGAATCTTCTTCCCCTTTTTGTAATCATCTAATAGGGGTCTTGTGCAACTCGTAGACGCTTCCCCTCAAGTGATGCATGTAGATGGTAAGTATATAAACCATAAGCTTCCCCTTAAAATTATACTAACCGTCTTTTTTTTTTTTTTTTTTATTTTTTTTTACAACAAAACAAAATAAATAAAGCATAACAGCAGAGAAATCAAATCAGCAGCAGCAGCAAAATAGTCTACCAGTAGAAACACCAAAGCATTCGTCTTATATCTTGTACTATCCACGTGACTCCAAACTCAGATGATGCACTAGCAAATGTGAGCATTAAGCACATTTTCTATAGATCTCGCCCCTTCACTAACACTGAGCACTACAATGTAACTCTTTAAAGTGATAGCAAATGCGAGCATTAAGTACTTTTTGTAGATCTCACCCCTTCACTAGAATCATCAAGTCTTTGTCACATCATTAACGTACAAACAAGTTATCTCAAAAGTACCTGACTCACTTTGAGATATGATAAGACACGCACCTTCAGCAGAAACCGGTCAGCAGAAACCAAAACCTTCAGCAGAAACCAAAACCTTCAGCAGAAACCGGTCAGCAGAAACCAAAACGAATCAAAATATGCAGCCAGTAGAAACAATCAAGCCGAAAATATGTTAATTACTAGGGTTCATCGTTGAATAAAAATTCAACTCACCAAGACTAGTAAAACATTTAGAAGACCAACTGTCAAGACCGAAATAAGCATATACAACAACCGATCATAAACAGTATACATGTTATCCGACCAAAATTTAAGTTCCCACGCTGCCATTATACTCCATCGTCAAACAGTACCCAATCAGTAGAAATGAAACAATGAATCAGCAGAAACAGTAACAATATTGAAAGTAGGTCCACGTGAACCAATCAGCAGTAATAAATAATCATTTAAAATGCATGACCACCATAACACCCATAGTTCACACCACACCAAATCAAATTAATAGAATGACCAATAAATACGGGACCCACGATCAAAAACCAAAACACGCTGCAGTATTGGACATAATATCAGTAGGAACCAAGTCAACCATCAGCAGCAATGTGGCCCACAACAGCCAATCAAACACTATCCCCACCTTGAATATAACGATCACGTGATAAACCAAAACACTGACTCTATTCGTGAAGTCATCTAATTGAATCCTAGTACTTGTACCCACGTGATCCATCTGAATCCGCACATGAATACCCTTTTGCTTTTGACGACTCATTGATCAGTCACCAACAGAACTGCTGCCTCTTTTCTTTTCCAGATCTGCTGTAAAAACCCTAATGACATGAAAACCTTATAAACCCTAGATCGAGAGCCACCCGCTCTGAAACCAATTGTTAAATCTAAGATTCGGACTCAACTAGGGTATAAGCAATATTGATTGAATGATTGCACAGTGGAATAATAACGACACAATCAACATCACTAATAAGGTTTTCTTTATTAAAACATAAAGAAACTAATACTACTACCACTACTACAAGACGCTCTATGCGTTTGCTAGACTCTCATTAGGAGATGTCTTCTATGAAATGAAATGAAATGAAATGATGTGTTGGTAACCCTAGCCGCCATCCCTCTTTATATAATAGAGGGAGGTTACAAACCCTAGCTTACTAGAAAAGCTAACTATTACATATTAGGTCCACATTGTTTCTTCTTTCTTCATTCTTGCTCGTGGTTTTGTAACCATCAAATCTATAATTCCCAACATTACCCCATTGACGATACCCCATAGGATTTGCAAGATGGGAATTCTCACTTTATCGAACCCTGATGTTTTGCCAGATAAGCACAAGTTGAGAAGCTGTTGTCATTGCTCTCCGGGTTGATACATGTGTCCGATAATGATATCGAAGCCCTTGTAATGCTAGTCCGATATCCCAAACCAATTAGAAAGACAATTAGATCGTCGACACTGGTGGAGGTTCGGATCGTATGTTGGAGTTCTGAGGAGTGATTATTAGAGCCTTGCTAAGAATGTCGAATCTATCACAAATTCCTATCATCCGGTTTGCGGAGTATTTAATGTGATTTTATCCCATTGAATGGTGTT
Source organism: Chrysanthemum lavandulifolium (assembly GCA_022545495.1). Taxonomy (NCBI): domain Eukaryota; kingdom Viridiplantae; phylum Streptophyta; class Magnoliopsida; order Asterales; family Asteraceae; genus Chrysanthemum; species Chrysanthemum lavandulifolium. The sequence goes on along the minus strand of CM040244.1, from coordinate 162,783,146 downwards.
CCAGAATTGTTGTATGTAAATAGTGGGAATTGTGCATTGCTTGGTAATGGCACCAAAGAAGTTTGTGTTCTTGAGGATACCAATAGACACTTTGAGGATAGGATTTTGTTGCAACTTTTGTAGGTCCAAATAACAGTTACTTTTTCCAATTTCTGCCCATTGACTTTTAGGAAGGATTTCGTCATCTGAAAGGACTTTGGGTGGAGCAGAAGATGCAATGTTCTCAGCAGAGTTTGTGTTTGCCATTGAAGATCTAAATGAGAAATACAACCAACAACAATGATTGGGAACATGTTAGATTGTAAATGGTTAGTTAGACATCATTGAATACACCCTTATGTTATAAACACACAAACTTAGAAGCTCAGACAGGGTTCCCATAGGCATATAGAGATAGATTGAGTGGCATTAGCGAGACATTAAGGATAAAGACTCCATTTGATACAGTTTTCACGAGACGAGTTGTTTTGGAATTAAAAGGTTAAAACGCACATTTGCAAAGAAATAATGTCATGAAACAAGATACAAATGTAGAAGTGATATAGCAGATTGTATGAAATAAGTTGTAACATTAAGTTGCCACAAGGGAGTCCAAGTACAACTTGTTTAAACAGAAATGTTATAGCAGGTCACAAAGAGTAAGTTGTCAATACAAGTTGCTACAGGAAATCCTGAATCAAGATTGTAAGCATGAGATTATCCTAGCAAGTTGCCTTAAAACATTTTAATAACCCTAGTCGCCGTATGAAAAATAAACCAAATAAGTCGCTAGTCATAAATGCACAAGTCGCTAACCAAGGCTAAGTCGCTACATGAAAGCATACTATGTCGCTAACTTGTAAAGACAAGTCGCCATCAATAGTGTCACAGCCAAGTCGCTGCAAATCAGTTTACTAAGTCGCTACAATTGCTAAGTCGCTAACTTGTAAAGACAAGTCGCCATCAACAAGATAACACGACCAAGTCGCTACAAATCAGTTCACTAAGTCGCTACCATTGCTAGGTCGCTAACTTGTAACGACAAGTCGCCATCAACAGTGATACAGCTAAGTCGCTACAAAAGTCGTTAATAATCAGTTCACTAAGTCGCCACACTTACTAAGTCGCTAACTTGAGCGAACTTAAAACAACAACTCGCCATGATGAATTTGTATACTAACTCGCTACCAAGAACATTACTAAGTCGCCATCAAGAACACATTATACGCAGCAGACAATTATCACCAACTGAGCAATCATTCACCACCATTACATGGGCACACTTATCAGGCAATATAGAACGGTTACTACCAAACATTTAACACACTTCCAATCGACAAACACATCAAACTCAACATATACATCGACACCCTATTGACGCAATAATAAATAACCCATTAAAACATTCCAATAACACCAAAAAGACCATTATACACAAGACAAATGATTCCATAAGAGCACATTCATTAGCAGACCTACGTGGGAAACAAGCGATGCGGATTAAATGCTCGGTGGGATCTGTGTAAAAGGTTATGTTAGTCAAGCATCTACGACATATAATAGAGAGCAGAGAGTGAAAGAAGCAAATCATACCACTTCAAGTCGCTAGCTTGGACTAATTATCGAGATATAGAAAGTAAAGTATTTAAGATTTTGTAAAACAACGAAAATGGTAAGTCGCTAGGGTATAGGGAGGGGATAAATCAAGATTACTAAGTTGACACATTTAGTCCCTGTAGTTTAGTGATTTGTGTAGCAACTCGCTATCAAAGGATTTTAATAAGTCGCTAATGTTTTTCAAAGCAAGTTGCTAACATAGTCATGGAAAGTTGCTATCTTATCATATTATGTATTGTAAACATTTATAATCCATGGACTTAACAGACTTATCAGATAGCATACTAACAAAGATAAGCACACTATCACAATGATCACCATGAAACAAATAAACATTCAATACATGGGTACACAAAGATCACCGCAAAGGCAAGACAAGACAGCAACCTGCAACTACGCACACACCATAACCAGCACTGAAGCAGATATAAACAAGATATCTTGAAAAAATCTCCCCCTCAATCAATGTCAACAAAGACCATTGATTGACTTTAACCCACTCGTTTTAAAATAAGAATATATCAGTTGTTCGAACTTCATCTATGATCCCGTATCATTTTTGAATGACATTTCTAGGATCGTAGATGTTATCGATAACAACAAATATATCCTTTATTAGATGGAAGTAAATGACTAAAATTATGAATTTAAAAGAATGAAATATTTTAAAAGTATTAAACCAAAATGTAGAAAATGTATATAGTTTTTTTTACTTTGAAACAAATGGAATGTAGATTTTTTTTTAAGTTGATTTGTACTCAGATTTAAAAGAGCGAGTCCTAATTCAAGATGAATAGGAGTCAAAGTAAGAGGTACATCAATTCTGGCATGCTATAGCTCCTGACTGAGCCATACTCATTTATGATGGAAACCAAGTCATGAGATTCCTGATTGAATTGAGCATTGTACCTGAAAAGACCGAGAGCACATTGTACTAGAAGCACATGTAGAATTGCAACCTGGATGGGTTAGTGACATGAATAATCTCACCTTTGTTGGATGTAACACGTTTAATATAGACGTATCATTATTAGACATCCTTTTAGGCTCAATATACTTGAAGAGTTTTCTGTGGGCATCCACTTAAGGCAAGATCTAGGTATGTAAGTCCGTTTGGATTCTCGTGAACTTAAATAATCGCCATTAGGAATCCATTTGAAGCGACTACTAGTAGTTTTGTATGTGTGCACTTCCTGTTTTGACTATTTGTCCTTTTGTGATTAGTGTGTTTCTTAGGGATTGATCACCAAATGATGTTTCTTATGAGAACTAGTCATACTTCTAGTATTTTGAACTTTGAGCTTTGAACATTTACCCGGTTTTGATATTCATCATATCGAACGACGCAATGAAGTGATCGCTTTTGTCAAAACAACATTCTCATCAACTTGGGAGGCAAGCCTAGATTTCGATGGTTTAATTCTTTCAATTCTAAAGGCATTAGGTCGCTTAACCATGTGACGCTTAGATTGGTTACGAGCAGTTGACTTTCCCAAAGTTGATGGTTTTGCAAACTTAGTATCCATCCTATTTCCAATAGATTTCCTAAGCTCATTTTAAAAGCAACAATATTGAAGCTCTTATCCTGAATTTAGGCTTTGAGGTCATCAATGTCTTTCAACAAGATGTTAGATTGATTGATCAACTTGGAATTGGTCTCTCATGTTCTTTCTTAATGACTCATTTTCTCTTAATAGGTTGGACACACATAGAGCTAGTTCGGCATTTCTAGATTCAAGTGTATCACTCATCTCATGACAATCATATTTCGCACATCCGAGATAAGTGATTTGAGTGCATATGGTTGAATCTTTGTCCGAATAACTGGTTTTCAATTGATTAATTTCAAAAATTCTCAAAATTCGAAATTCACGATTAATACACGATTTTTTGCATAAAAGCTTTCATCCTTTTGTTGTATTTCAATTTCCAATGAAATGCAATGTTTTTCAAGAATTGAGTATTTGTTTGAAAGTTCATCATATACCCTTTTTTCAATCATGTCTTTAGCTTTAATAGTTTTAGATTCGAGCTCAACCAAGATCGTTTTCATAGTGTTACGTTCGAGAGTTAGAGTCGGTACATTAACATATGAATTACTATGATCGATTAATGTACCTCATCACCGAAACCTTTTCTAACTACGAATCTTTGAGATCATTACTGATTGTCTTCATCCTCTTTTATTGCAACCGAACTTACGCATTCGGTATCATTCATTGGTTCAACTGGTCTATTGCCCGACTGTCACAATCTTCCCATAGCATAACTTGACATTCATTCATTTCATTTAGCTTGTCATTATCTTTAGCACTTCCTTAATATATATTTCCATATTGCCCATAAGTTGAATAAAGGTGTTTCGAACTCATGAATTTCCATTCCGGTGTGTTTCTTGAATGAGATTCAGTCATGTCATCATCAAAATCGAGGAATATTCCCCGGATAAGTGGTGAAATTGATTGAGGATTACTTGAAGAGCTGCATTAGATTCATCAGTTGAGAACTTTTCTTTGGTAATTTGAAACCTCAGTTTTTCTAAGTTTAGTAACACAGTTCTTGTCAACGTGGGAAAGTCCTGACGAAGGATAGCACTGCTTGTTCGATCCATAGTTGTAGATAAAAGTAGTTTGAGATGCTGATGAAGTAGTTAAAAGGGTTCAATTATGTATTCCATTTGCTTTGCTTCATAGTACATTGACAGATGTGGTTCGTTGAGGTTTGACTCAGAAGGTGAGGAGTTTTGATCACACTTTGATGAATCAATCAAGGTTGGACATTCGAAAATGCAACCAATTTCATTGTTCAGTGAGGTATCATAGAGTTCAAGCACTTTGGAGATAAACGGGTCAGTGATGTAGGACATTGTGGGTGGAGGAGTATCGGCTGGATGAACGTCCTCGGCAACAGTGGAGATGATAGTAGGAATATTGGTAGACATGTTAACAGATTACAAGGGATTTTATAGCTCTTTGATTAAACCGGGAAATAGATTCTTTCACGGGATTTTACTGAATCAAGAGAAAACCGTATTAAAACAAGAAATCACCCAAGTCGCTAGGAAACCTTGAACCAAGTCGCTAAGTGCCAAGTCGCTATTATCCCAAGTCGCTATATAACAACTCGCTACGATCCAATTCGCTAGCAAAATTTTGACAGCAAGTCGCTAAGAACCAAGTCGCTAATTTGTCAAGTCCCTAAATAGCAACTCGCTAGGTACCAACTCGCTAACACCAAGTCGCTAACGATATGAAGTACAAGTCGCTAACTTACACCAAGTCGCTACTCGTAGTGGAGAATCCACTAAGTGTACTTTTGTCGGCTTGTCTCAATAGACAAGTCGCTAGGACAAAATCGCTACCAAATAACACTCCAACTCGCTAACTTTTTATGAAGCAAGTCGCTATGATGAATATTACACCGAGAACCAAGTCGCTAGCAATAGAATCACCTAAACACCACTTTTCAATCCAAAAACAACCCAACCACAATGATTCAAGCCTTCAAAGTCAAAACCTAAACACTTGTGATGATTCTAAACACAAAAGTACTATCAAAATCCAAACTTTAACACTAGAAATCAACCAAATGATGCAAAAACCACTAAACTTTTTCAAACTCAAAACCACCTAAAACCACTAGAAATCCAAAGATATAAGAGATGATCTAACCATGGCGCCCGATACCAATTGTAAGATATTGGATTTCACATACACATCAAAACATTAACACTTTAAGCGTATAGATGATTTTAGAGAGAGAAAGTGGGATATTCTAAAGAGAAACTTGTGGAATATTAGATTACCAAAGAACATCCAACCTCTACCTTGCAAGGTAGAGGGTATTTATAGGTTACAAATTAAACGACCTCCTGACGGCCTGTGGATCAGGTATACAATGGGTAAAGACCCGTCCTTCCTCCACGGTGATGCACTAAATTATATTACGCTACTAATTAACTACTAAATAACGTAAATAATGACAAGTCTTTGAGCTAACTTAGGCTAGATATCATTTGGGGTGACCGACTCTTTAACTTATGGAATTTCCAATTCCTACCAGTGTCTAAGATGCTAGCGCCCGGGCACTCATTGTTACGAATCTTGCATGCAGGGTACTTAATAATTTGGCTAAGGGACTAAAAATAACTCGACTATCAAGGGTAGAATCTTGACCTCGGGTGGAAGCCTTGGCTGATAGGTTAGGACGAACTGACCAAATGTTGTCCTAGCGACTTGAACCCCCACTTGAATCAATTGGAAGTAGTAAAACGTGAACATTACATGATAGGATGAGTAATTAGGTTAACACACTTTACCTCTATTGATCACAACGCTATTTATTTTACGCATCTATTTCTTGTTAATTAGTTTAATAATCATCTCAAACCTTAAACTAGTTAAAACCAGTTACAGCTAGACTTAATTAAAATCCGCTCACATAGCTCTTGGGACGACTTTGGTTTTACCGATTACCACACTACACACGACCGGGTACACTACTCGTGAGTGGATAAAGTGGACCACAGGTAAACGAGACTTTATAAATATTAAAACCTGGTCAGAAAACCTGCATCACACATATATAATATCATAACACAGAACATCTTCCAAGAGTCGATTGACATCATTTCGAATAATTTTGTTTTTGCTTTTTGTGTTGGAAATCGAGTTTTCGATAGCACTAAAAGTGTTCATCATGGATGTTACATCTTTTTGTAGTTCTTGTTCACAGTAAGTTGCACAAAGACGCAAATGTTTGACATGCGGAAAAAATTGGGTTCAAAAATTTTGTCTTTGTTCCCTTGCGTAAGCAGATTGAAAAGTAGAAACTTTGATTTAAGAATTACGTTCAATTGCTTGTTCCAAAAGTTTAATGTCTTTCATAAACGTATCAAGTACTAGACATCGGTTAGGAAATTTTGGTAACGAATTACTTTCGTAAGAAGCTAAAGGACCATTTATTTGTGCCACTGGTTTAACGGGACCTACATTAGAAGAAGATTCATGAATTTTCGAAACAAACCATAGTTGTCCTGATTTTTCTCTTTGAGAAACAAAGTGTTTATGAAGAGCAGGTAAGGTTGAATAATCAAATGGTTTATTAAATTCCTTTGTGCTCATTTTTAGTCAACTCTCTTCTTCTTGTTACCATTATTCCTTACAATCATATACTATAACACGAACAATGGAGGGATCTACTAAACATTCAACACTATACAACTTTGGATTTTATTTGAGAGATGTGTATAGAAAACGTGGATTTTTGTAGCCAACAACAAAACTTTTTTACCATCAAGATTTGGTTATAAAGTTAACATTTGTATCTGTTTAACTGACTCACCAGTTTTGTAGACAACGTGTTTAAGTCTTTTAACTTTTCTTCCAGATTGACGATTTCATCAAGGTAAGAGACAATTCGTTCCCTAGACTTTTTCTTGTAGTCAGAAAAACTACCTTGAAAAATTGACATCTCCACATTTGTTTTGGAAAGTTCTATTGTGAGATGTTCAACTTGTTGTTTGAGTTCTGATAACGCTCTGATTGTGCATGTTTCTAGTAGCGTTATGCGTGCTTTTATATATGTTATTTGGTTATATTTGCGTGATTATAGTGCTTAAACGCATCAAAAGATGTTTGTCTAGTGTTTATAACCAAGTGCAGGGAAACGGAAGGAAAGTAAAGAAATGTTCAAAGAAATAGAAGATTCCGTTTAATTGAAGCCTAAATCGATATCTCAAGGACTTTTGAAGACCATAGTGATTGAAGAACCAAGTTCTACAAGATAAAGAGAAGAAAAGATCAAGTTTCCGTAACTCAGAAATCCAACCGGATCGGTTACAAGCAGTAACGGATCGGTTGAATATGACCGTAAACGCCAATATGACCATCACCAACCGTTCGGTCGCCACCCGCAACGGAACGGTTGGCCCTTTTAGAAGACCAACCGGATCGGTTGGTCATATGACCGATCCGGTTGGAGAAGCCGATCGCCAAATCTTCATCACTAAGTTTTTCCTTTGCATCCAAACGATTCTAGGTCCTTCTCTTGGTGTATTCTAGTCCCTTCCTTACTCCTTGGAGGCCAAGTTCAGCAATTAATACCCTAGGCTTTGGAATTAGTATAAATAGAGGCCATTTGTGAGCATATGAGACACACACTTCAAATACAAATCTCTCTACTCATCAAACAAAGCTTTAAGCTCTCAATTTCGTCCTTAGAAGTCTAGGGAAGTTTGGAGTTCCAGAAGTTCCACATTTGGAGGCCAAATCACCAAGAAGTCCACCCCAATACTTTGGGAATCTACTTCACCATTTGTAATCTTGTTCCAAGCATTGTAAGACTTTTAATCATGTTTTCTAATGTTCAAAGTTCTGAGTTTATGTTCATGTTTGCTATGAGTGGCTAGTTTCTTTATACACTTGCTTAAATGATGTTGATTATCATATGATTAGTTAGTGATTGTGTTAACATTTTTAATTCAATTTCAAGTTGATTCTAAGATCCAATTGTGCTAAAGTTTCGTAGTGACATTTGTTAATCAAGTTTGGCTAATTGATAGTAATCGTTGAGGTCGAAAGAACTTATTGTTATTCAACTAGTCATAATCATTTTGTCTATGGATGATTGTTTTTACCCATTATTCTTGATTATACAAAGGAACTAAGGTGTGGTTCTAATAGAAACGCTTTTTGATTATCAAATTGGATTGGTTGGAAACATCTAAAAGGTCGTAAGATTAGTTGTTGAGAATCAATTGTAACCTTTGTCTATGATCGGTTACCTTTTGTATTGACCATTTCTTAAGCAATTTGATGAAACAAGTGGATGTTTTGTGTTTAAGTTTATGGATGTAGACTTATGAAACTTGAATTGATCTTGAATTGATTGGTTAAACTTAATGCTTGTTTTATGAACTAAAATCTTGTGAAGGTTTAACTTGTAAGAACAATAGATTAGTCTTCCAACTAATTATCATAACCAACATGTTAAGAGGTTAACACAATCACATTAATCTATGATATGAAACTAGTTTAAGCAAGTGTAGTTTTTAATCATCTGAATTTCATTATATCTATTTGCTTTGTTATATGTTTTGGATAGACTCTGTTAATTCAAACTTGTGTTTAGATTCACTCAAATCCCTGCGAACGATCCCGACTTACCTTCATAATCTTGCTTTAACGGACGAGTATACTTGCTCGTATGTGTTATTGGTAATATTGGTAATTCACCTTTTATAAATTTAAAACTTGTACACACGTAGCACATCAAGTTCAAAATTTTCTCTTTCAATTTTTGAAACTAGATCATTGTTGGAAACGATTAATTCTCGCATTTGATGTTGTAAGTATTGTTCTTTCAAATAAGATTTTTGAAATGCTACTTCAAAACTTTGTTCTCATTTAGTTTGATTTTCAAAATTTGTAAGTTGTATTTTACAGCTCTCAATTTCCTTTGTTAATGATGCAATCTTTGCTTTTTGGGTGCTATTAATTTCATTTCATTTTTTAATTTGAGATTGGGTGGTCATGACTAAGGCCATAGGTTTTGGAACTGGATCATTTGAATTTTTAATCTGTTAAATTTGGTCATTGTTATATTCTTCAATTAGATCATCAAATGTAACAACATGGTTAATCTGATCATCTTCTTGGAGAGATAGCAACGAATCATTTTGAACAGATTTCTCCTTGTCATGTGCAGATGCAGATGGAGACACAATTTCGTGAATGAGACATGTATTTGGATCGGGTACCTGAGACAGGCCATCAGTATCATAGATTGGGCCCGCATCACTCATATAAAGTTCCTGCATGTTAGCCAATAAGACAACAACTGCATTAGCTTCCAAATCTTCCATGTTATCATCTGATCCTGCATCAGCCATAAAACTATGTTCTTTGTCTGGTATAGTGCCACCTTCTTCGTCTTTAATTGCTAAAAGTAAGGCTTGCTTGTGATATTCACTGCCTCGTTTTCTTGGTTGTGGACAAACATTAGCCAAATGACCCGTGCCTCTGCAGTTATAGCATTTGATGGCGGCCTTTCCTGTTTGTGCATTCCTAGTTACAATAATCTCAACTCTTCTCTAAGGAGCATCTGCATTGTTTGCATTTCCAGTAGTTCCAGTGATCACTTGTCCATACCCCTGAGTTTCCAGCATATCCCTGAGTAAATCTTGGTTGTCCTTGTGTTCGAATTTGCACTTCAACCCGTCCACCTTGTACTACAGCTTAATTGCGTGTGTTTGATAAGTTTCAAAGATGATTGTTTGACTGATTAGCAAATTTGCTGAAAGCCCTGACAATGAATTCAAATCCTTGATTCAATGCTGTGAATGACTCATCATCTTCATCGTTTGCTTGTGCATAGTACTTTATGTCTGTGTTATCATACGGAACAATTTGACTATTGGTTGATTGTTGTTGTGAGTCATATGGAATGATTTGGGTGCTAGGTGATTGCTGAGGGTAGCTAAAGTTATGTTGCTATTGAACAAATGTGTGATTAGTTTTTGGATATGGAAGACTAAGCCATGAGTGCTAATGAATTTGGAGGTGTATGAGGTTGAAGAATTCCATGGATAGCTTGATCTTTTTTAACTTCAGATTGATGGTGCTTCAGATAATCAAACAACATTCCATAATTTACATCGTGAATGTTCTTGGCCTGATGAACAAAAGTTAAATATTTCTGCCAATCTTGACCTAAGGAGTTTAGAAACTTGGTAATAACAACAATCCTTGGTAAGATAATATTGTTTCTTTCCAGGTCATTGATGATGTTGGTGAAACGATGATAGTATGATTCTAAGGACTCCTCTAGGTTAATGATGAACATAATAAACGCGTGATACAATTTAGATTCCATGTCAATTTGGTTTAGCTCATTGCCTTCCATCAGGAGGTGTACATGTTCCCGCATAGCTTTTGTTGAGTCTGAGAATCAACACTTCGGTAGATTGGATTGGCTATACTAAGAAGAATGATCTACATTGCAATTTTATTTGCCTCACTGTGAAGTATTTGATCTGTAGTAAGTTGACTTTTTGGAAGGACTGCCATAGTGTCGGGTCTCAGTGGAACAACATTGGGATCCCTAGAACTGTTATAGTAGGCCTTTCGAAAGGTCCTTCAAGTATCACTTTCTTCAGATATTTTCCATGAGGTTTCCTGAGTTCCACGAACCTTAAGAATCGGCTAGCCCATTGAACATAATTTCCTAATGTAAGCATTGGTGGACTTTCCGTTGATCCAGCTTCATGGATTGATTGTTGACTACTTATAGCTTCGCACATTTGAGCAAACCAATGTGGTTGCTTTTGTTGTGTAGGAAAATGTTGCATAGAAAGTTTTTGTTGTTGTTGTTGTTGTTGCTGTGGATATTACTTTTGTAAAGGGTATTGTTGTTGCTGAGGAAATTTTTGTTATTGTGGGTATTGTTGAGTAAAATAGTTGAAATACGGTGGTTGAGACATTGTTATTTAGCAATGAGTTGGATGTTTAAAGATAATTAAGGTTGGTGTTGTTTAGGGATTGGTAGGTTGGTTGTTTGGTAAAAGTCCTAAGTTGGAGAATTTGGAAATCCTTACTCGGAGCCTTACTCGGAGAACGCTAACTTGGAGTATCCTTACTCGGAGAATACCAGTATTCCTTAGTCAGAGAATCCTTACTCGGAGAATGCTAGAATTCCTAAGTCGGATAATCCTTACTCGGAGAATGCTAGAATTCCTTAGTTGAGAATCCTTACTCGGAGAAATAAAACTTAGGAAGTATATAACCCCTTACATGGAAGGATTATACAAGAGAAGTTCTGATTTTCTTACTTAGAAAGTGTGCTCAAAACTTAAATTTCCACTAACTCGGAGAACTTTCCTTACTCGAAAGAGTGCAGTGCTAAGTAGGAGATCTTCAAGGCTAAGTAGGAGAAGTTAATCCTTACTCGGATAAATTCAAAGGCTTACTCGGAGAATAACGTAACTTAACTTTTAAAACTACTAAAAAACACTACAGAACACGTTTTTAATCCAAGTTTTTTACTAAATCTAACCTATTAATACCAAAACTAACGAAAAGTAACAAACTTTAAAGGTTTTAAAACGTATTTTTTTATTGTTTGAAATTTGCTTACTCGGTGAATAAAAAAACCTAAAAAACGATTTGAAAACTTTAACAAAACCCAACCTAAACCATCCTTGGCAATTGATACCACTTGTAGGTCATGGTCCGATCATTACTACATGAATAGTGTTCGTTCTTAGAGAGAGAAAGTGGAAGGAACTTTGTATTTGAATAAGTAAAGTGTATAACGTAAAGAACCAACATCCTTCTCCAAGTGAGAAAGGGTATTTATAGTGTAACAAGATAGATGGGGCGTTGCCCTAGTTGCATAAATTGGGCTGCTCCATGAGAGGGCCTTGAAACTAACATACAAGCCTAATAATAAATGACTTATTACATATTCTAAATGATCGACATTTTCTACTGATTACACGTAATCCTAACACCCCTTTATGGTTATAATCATTAGCTATATATAAATCTGGAGTAAATAGTTCATTAAATATTTTTTTAAACAAAACTGTTAAAGTTTAACCAAAACTTATAAAATTGTAGTTAACAAAACCCTTAACTTAGAATAAAACTTTAAGTTTAATTCGTATTCCCAACAATTTATTTGTTAGAGACATGATAAGGTTGTTGAATTAGACATACCAAGGCTGTCAAACTCGCGAGTTTACATGTAAGATTGTACGATCTTACATGTACACCAGTCAAAATCGTGTAGGATCGTGGTAGGATCGTATCTGAGGTAGGATCGTAAGTAAGATCGCAGGATCGCACGTAAGATCGTAAGATCGACACGCGATCCGAGTTCACTTTTTTTTTTTTTTTTTTTTTTTTTAATCTTTTAAGTCCATCCCACTTGCTTACAAACGTGTGTTTTACTAATGTATAATAAGTAAACAAATGATGTTTCATTTTCTAAATAGATTATAGTTTATATATAGTTTTCTACTTTTAAAATAGTTTAATTTACTTTACTTCACTGAGATTAAACTAATTAAAGGGTAAGTTTTGGAATGCCACTTATGAAACGTTTGTTTTTTTTAAATCATGTAAATGGCTTGTATGTTTTGAGACATTTAGGACTTATGTTATGTAATATTATTCCACTAAATCGTTAATGTAACGATTGAAACATGACTTTTTGTGTTTTACTATTATTTTGGTGTTTAAAATTTGAACTTTGTCATTTTCAAGAGGATATTATATGAATTTATCTTTGACGTTGAGTAGAAATGTAAAACAGTTTGACTCGTATATCATTTGTTTACAAAATATGACAAATTGGTAGGATCGTATGATCGCGATCCGATCTTACGATCTTGATCTTACAAAGACGAAAACGATTCTGCGCGAGACCACGATTTTGACAGCCTTAGAGACATACCATTGAATCCTTCAATTGCTAAATTTTATGTTGCACTAGAGTTGTACCTGTGAATAGAAATTTCGAAAGTATATATTTTGGGATCGGATTTGGGAAGCACATGAAAACGAGTAAATGAGTATGGAAATTAGGGACGGTGGGACGCACGTGATGAAAGGCAACGGTCGGTTTAAATAGTCATGTGTTCTAACTACTCCTACAGAACCGTTGAGCATTTATTATTTAGTTGAAATTTTTTGTAATTTATTTTTTGGACGTATACATAAAAAGCTGTATCGCCTGTGATTTGAAAAGATAACTGCTCACCCACATTTTATTTTTTGTTTAAAGTGTAACGCTAAAAAATACACTACATTTCTCAACCAATTTGAAACCAACATATTGGTTTTTGTTTGTTTTGTACAATAATCACCATCAAAAATTTCACTTGCTTCAGAAATGAGGACATTTGGTAATTTTGAACTTTCACACAAATTTTCATGCAAGTACTTCGCTTACCAAGTCAACTTTAACCTCTACTATACATATGATTAATAAATTTTAAAGACATGTTGTACTTAAAATTTTCAGGAAATTTAAGCTTAACTATGCACAATTTCAAATTTCGAGTGAAAATATATTTTGAAGCAAGTGTTTGACTGTTTGTTACGAGTAATCGTTAATCATAAAGTCTTTCAATTATTTTTGAAAATTGGTGGAAAACAAAATAGATTGTCAATTGATTGTGGGCTCAAACAAAACAATCTCATGTTCGCATATGTATTACACGTACGGAACCCACATGCCTGCTTCCTTTTATATTGCCATTGCTATCGCTCGATTTTTCTTTTCTTTCTATAAATAAGATTAAATTACACCCATTCTTTTGAAAATTTAATGCAACTGAAGGTTTCAAGTCTGGTAATGAGTTTTGAGGTACATTTAGGTCACTGAACTACTATGAATAGAGAATTCAGGTAGCTGATGAGTTCAGTTAGTAACACTCGAAATGATCTCATCTGGTTGATGAGTTCAGTGTCTTACACTTCTTTGAGTGGACCCTGAATGTTATAAACACGGAATAGTGCAATCAGAGGGTTCATTGTATGAATTCCTTCGACGACATACTCAGGGGGCATGCGGAGCAACCTCATCAACAACTAAACATGATAGAACTGAATTCAAATTAACTTGTAACGACTTTGACCTATTTAAGTTCATTTATAACTATAACTTAATGTTCACGTTTAGTTGGTCATGTAACCATTATTGCATTCATGGAGGAATATTAAGAGGAGATTAATGAGCCGATTAATACTTATAATTCAATGATTTGAGCATTAATTAATCTCTATATAAGAGATTCACTACTGCATGGAAAAATAAACATAAAAAACCGAAAACAATTAAAAGCGAAAGGGATTCCGTTTTGTGCCTTCATAAAAAAAAATATTGCATTTGGTCTTATCGCAAAAAGATATTTGTGATACCTAGGTTTTATTGTTGAATAGTTTCTTTTGAAAACACGATTCTAATTGATATTCGTCCAATTGATTATCTTCCTCTTACTGGGAATCCACAAAACAAACAACAATCAAAAGAAACTATTTTGTGATAATCATGGTTGCTACCATGAAGCATATGGCGTGGTTGCATCCTCAGAAAACCCTCAGTTATTAATAAACGTTAATCAATGATTAATTACGTATTACTATTCACACACCCATTTTTAGGCAAAATTTAAAACTTTTGCTTACACTGTGCAACAACGAATCAGTATATGTTATATAATTCACATTGTTCCTTGGAACGAGCTCCTACACATACCATGATAATGTAAACTATGTGAAAAACAAACCTAAATACCGTTTTAATCACCAAAACAACACAACACACTCACAACCCCCGGGTCCCACATTTCACCAATTGGGCCTGATATGCCAAATTGGCCCTCACAACACATAATGGACCTCAAATACACCTAAGTTCACTAATGGACTCACATAATTACCAAACGGACCCTTAATAAGCTCATTGGGCCCAAAACTAATCATAAGCCCAATAAGCCGATTTAAGCTTAATAAACACATTTATACAAGCGATAATAACGTTTACTTTGCGTCTTTTACTCACAATCTATACAAACAACATATGAATTAAATCACATCACTCAATTCTATGTACATCAAGGAATCAAGATCAACCAAAATACATGACATATACGTATATTTGAATAGTGAACGAGGGTAAAAGTAAATGAACATATCACCATTTACAAAACTTGTGCAAATAATACAAATCATTTATAACTTGTTCCTAACTGTTTCTAATCACCCACAAAGTCATCCAAACCATATTATAAGACCTCTAACACCTTCCTCGACACTCATGTGCTCCCCTAACATAATATCACACGTTAGATATATTGTTGGACCCTTTGGGTACTCTAGCACCAAACGCACCCTATTTTAATTCATCCTAAGCCTCAAACCTCACCTTTACAACATTTCTAAGTAAATCCTAGCACCCAAGCACCTCAATCTAAGACCTCAATTCGGTTTCCTTGTGCTTACTCACCTAGAACGAAACACAAACACTTTCACATAGTTACACTTGTATTTGCAAGTTTTAAAGACTCTCAAGTACTCTAGCCCCTAGCCAACCCCTCCTACTTGCTTATCCTCTTCCCTTATTCCTTTTGTCTCACCCAACTTGTCCCAATCTCCCTTATATTTCCATGCAATCTCACGCACACAAGAATTCAAAACCACAAACATAAACTCATCCAATACTACACGTTTCGCCCAAGTCGCAAGAGGATCAAGCGTTCTAGCAAACCATAGCGTGCCCAAGAGTTCCACAAGTGTCACCCTCTTTGAAGTGCTAAAAAACGAGCCACAACATCTTCGTGACCTCTCCTCATCTCAACAGTAGTATACGACCCACCTTTTTAGGTGTTGTAAGTCACTCTCAATACTTAGTCAAATTTTGATATATTTTAAATCCTTATATAACTCGTTCGAACCTACAAGATTTCACATATTTGTTCTTATGTCTCGTTAACCATAAAACTCACAAGTGTACTCACTTGATTCCTAACACACCTAAAAATGGAGTTATGCACTTGTTTTACACTCACACTAACTTATGATCACTCAAAAACACGCGTTCCTTTTTCCACTTGAACCCATACGTAAAACTGTCTAAGTATATACACATAAACATAAATGATTTTGTCATAAGGATTGAGCTTGTAAAATCGTATCCATACGTACACAAATACAAAAAACTGGTTCAACTCGTTTCTATACTCACCAAAGAATCATGAGGTACAAGAATATCACTCAAACAAGCTTTTTTACTATATTTCCCAAGCTAAAAGCTAGTCACCCTCACACAATTTCACGAACTCACTTAAACACCTTAACGGGCCTAAAGCCCATTTAACTTTTAATAAGCAGTATGCAAATAAGCAGTTTATAAGCTGAGATGTAGGATGAAATAGGTCCATCATAAGCCCATTAAACAGATTCACAAAACTTCGTGTTCATTGGACCTATAAAAGGTTATTGGGGCGCATGAATTTCTTAAGGCCCATTAAGCTTAAAATTAAGATTTTGACCCTAATAACTTGTCAAACAAGCTCGTATAAGCTTGGTCAAATTACTAGAAGTATAAAAATCTAAAATAAATGAAATCATAAACTTAAGAGGCGTACAAAATGTATAGTTGATAAACACTAATAAGTGTATAGGCCATTGGATCAATATTGAGTCTCAAAAAAAAAGTTACTAATCTTTTCTATTCATCTAGATGCATACATTTGATCATAAATCCATGACTATATTTCCTTGACCATTAGCTAATGCATATGATTTATGAAATCAAAGTCACTATTTTGCTTATGTCTTTTCAAAATACAAAGATTGACAAACGTAAATCACATTGCTAAAATCTCATTAAAAAAGTTATTAGATAACAAAAGCAAAGTTTCGTGAGTACGACAACAAAGAATTACCTTATGTCCAACCCAAATTATGGCATTACTTTCTTTTATCATCGAAATTAATGTATTACTTATTGCTATTGCCTTTGCACCGCCTACGAAACTTAACATGTCTGTGTCTTATTTTGGGATATTTGGATAAATGGAAAAGTCAATAAAAGCTTTTCTAAGAGTCGATGAGCTTAAATGTTGATAAGCTCATAAGGTCTCAAAAGTGAGGGTATTCGTTTTATGAATTAAAACAAAAAGCTCATAAGTAGGAAAATAAGGTAAACCAAACACCCTTTAATCGCCTTTAATAAATTTATTTGCTTGTTTGTTTAGTTAAAGTTACGGATAAGCTTGTAGAAATTGCTTACCTCAAAATGCTTATTTGAGATAAAGTTTTTACCATCATATTAAACCTAAAACATTCAAGAAATTGTTACCTAAAATTGATCGAAAACAACAAATCGTTAAAAACTATAATGAAAATGGAAATGTGAATCTTAAATTAGGCGGTACCTTTATAAGCATTTATCCAAATGAAACCACTACCGATTGCCACACTCACTTTCGACCGTTACTGGGTCGGTGTTATTAGGAAAATGCTTCCAATTACTGAAGCCTACCACTCATAAAGCTTTTGTAGCATTAATCGAAACCTCACACGTGAACTAATTTATATACACAAAGTGGGTAGCAATCTAAAATACCGGGATGTTATACTTGGATATAATTATGCGAGTTTGGCTACAAAAGTAAAAGTGATTATTTCCTTTTAGAAAACACAATAAGCAAATAAGTAGTCCAAACACCACTTCTCATGTAACTAAACTGTTATTGTAAACACGTAGTTTACACGATTATGTGGTTATGGCCTTGTAACAATCGTAGGTACGATTTCATGGCACCGATCGCCACCGAGCATTTAATCAAACACTTTATGGACATCCTCCAACTTGTCGCCAAAAAACTTATAAGTAAACATGATGTAACGATCATAGTAACAACAAATATAAGTGTGAGAAATTTGTTATCATAGATGTATAGAATAACAAACCGTAATGTAAAATTGTCAAGAAGAATCAAAACCATCAAGCAACTCATCCATTCTTTGAAGTAAAATTATCGGAGGGGAGAGGATTCAAGAGAGGATGCGGATTTTAGAGAATGGTATTTCGTGAGAAAGAAAGTTAGCCAGGAAGAATTGATCTTGAAGGTTCTTGAAAAGGATTAGGGTGAAGTTAAGATTATATGGACACTTGGCTCTTTTGTGTAATACATATAACTGTGTAGATACGTATATTTTGGTGAACAGTAAAGATAGCAACACACATCGCCAATGGTAATGTGCCACAACATTTGTTGTTGTACAACAATTTATATAAAATGGAATGGACCAATGATATGTAGACAACATACTATGTATAACACCATTTTTTATACACCCACCAAACGGTGGTTAGTATATATATATAATTTTTTGTAATTTATTTTTTGGACGTATACATAAAAAGCTGTATCGCCTGTGATTTGAAAAGATAACTGCTCACCCACATTTTATTTTTTGTTTAAAGTGTAACGCTAAAAAATACACTACATTTCTCAACCAATTTGAAACCAACATATTGGTTTTTGTTTGTTTTGTACAATAATCACCATCAAAAACTTCACTTGCTTCAGAAATGAGGACATTTGGTAATTTTGAACTTTCACACAAATTTTCATGCAAGTACTTCGCTTACCAAGTCAACTTTAACCTCTACTATACATATGATTAATAAATTTTTAAAGACATGTTGTACTTAAAATTTTCAGGAAATTTAGCTTAACTATGCACAATTTCAAATTTCGAGTGAAAATATATTTTTGAAGCAAGTGTTTGACTGTTTGTTACGAGTAATCGTTAATCATAAAGTCTTTCAATTATTTTTGAAAATTGGTGGGAAAACAAAATAGATTGTCAATTGATTGTGGGCTCAAACAAAACAATCTCATGTTCGCATATGTATTACACGTACGGAACCCACATGCCTGCTTCCTTTTATATTGCCATTGCTATCGCTCGATTTTTTCTTTTTCTTTCTATAAATAAGATTAAATTACACCCATTCTTTTGAAAATTTAATGCAACTGAAGGTTTCAAGTCTGGTAATGAGTTTTGAGGTACATTTAGGTCACTGAACTACTATGAATAGAGAATTCAGGTAGCTGATGAGTTCAGTTAGTAACACTCGAAATGATCTCATCTGGTTGATGAGTTCGTGTCTTACACTTCTTTGAGTGGACCCTGAATGTTATAAACACGGAATAGTGCAATCAGAGGGTTCATTGTATGAATTCCTTCGACGACATACTCATGGGGCATGCGGAGCAACCTCATCAACAACTAAACATGATAGAACTGAATTCAAATTAACTTGTAACGACTTTGACCTATTTAAGTTCATTTATAACTATAACTTAATGTTCACGTTTAGTTGGTCATGTAACCATTATTGCATTCATGGAGGAATATTAAGAGGAGATTAATGAGCCGATTAATACTTATAATTCAATGATTTGAGCATTAATTAATCTCTATATAAGAGATTCACTACTGCATGGAAAAATAAACATAAAAAACCGAAAACAATTAAAAGCGAAAGGATTCCGTTTTGTGCCTTCATAAAAAAATATTGCATTTTGGTCTTATCGCAAAAAGATATTTGTGATACCTAGGTTTTATTGTTGAATAGTTTCTTTTGAAAACACGATTCTAATTGATATTCGTCCAATTGATTATCTTCCTCTTACTGGGAATCCACAAAACAAACAACAATCAAAAGAAACTATTTTGTGATAATCATGGTTGCTACCATGAAGCATATGGCGTGTTGCATCCTGTAAAAACCCTCAGTTATTAATAAACGTTAATCAATGATTAATTACGTATTACTATTCACACACCCATTTTTAGGCAAAATTTAAAACTTTTGCTTACACTGTGCAACAACGAATCAGTATATGTTATATAATTCACATTGTTCCTTGGAACGAGCTCCTACACATACCATGATAATGTAAACTATGTGAAAAACAAACCTAAATACCGTTTTAATCACCAAAACAACACAACACACTCACAACCCCCGGGTCCCACATTTCACCAATTGGGCCCGATATGCCAAATTGGCCTCACAACACATAATGGACCTCAAATACACCTAAGTTCACTAATGGACTCACATAATTACCAAACGGACCTTAATAAGCTCATTGGGCCCAAAACTAATCATAAGCCCAATAAGCCGATTTAAGCTTAATAAACACATTTATACAAGCGATAATAACGTTTACTTAAGGCTTTTACTCACAATCTATACAAACAACATATGAATTAAATCACATCACTCAATTCTATGTACATCAAGGAATCAAGATCAACCAAAATACATGACATATAATGTATATTTGAATAATGAATCGAGGGTAAAAGTAAATGAACATATCACCATTTACAAAACTTGTGCAAATAATACAAATCATTTATAACTTGTTCCTAATGCTTCTAATCACCCACAAAGTCATCCAAACCATATTATAAGACCTCTAACACCTTCCTCGACACTCATGTGCTCCCCTAACATAATATCACACGTTAGATATATTGTTGGACCCTTTGGGTACTCTAGCACCAAACGCACCCTATTTTAATTCATCCTAAGCCTCAAACCTCACCTTTACAACATTTCTAAGTAAATCCTAGCACCCAAGCACCTCAATCTAAGACCTCAATTCGGTTTCCTTGTGCTTACTCACCTAGAACGAAACACAAACACTTTCACATAGTTACACTTGTATTTGCAAGTTTTAAAGACTCTCAAGTACTCTAGCCCCTAGCCAACCCCTCCTACTTGCTTATCCTCTTCCCTTATTCCTTTTGTCTCACCCAACTTGTCCCAATCTCCCTTATATTTCCATGCAATCTCACGTACACAAGAATTCAAAACCACAAACATAAAACTCACTCCAATACTACACGTTTCTGGCCCAAGTCGCAAGAGGATCAAGCCGCGTTCTAGCAAACCATAGCGTGCCCAAGAGTTCCACAAGTGTCACCCAACTCTTTGAAGTGCTAAAAAACGAGCCACAACATCTTCGTGACCTCTCCTCATCTCAACAGTAGTATACGACCCACCTTTTTAGGTGTTGTAAGTCACTCTCAATACTTAGTCAAATTTTGATATATTTTAAATCCTTATATAACTCGTTCGAACCTACAAGATTTCACATATTTGTTCTTATGTCTCGTTAACCATAAAACTCACAAGTGTACTCACTGATTCCTAACACACCTAAAATGGAGTTATGCACTTGTTTTACACTCACACTAACTTATGATCACTCAAAAACACGCGTTCCTTTTTCCACTTGAACCCATACGTAAAACTGTCTAAGTATATACACATAAACATAAATGATTTTGTCATAAGGATTGAGCTTGTAAAATCGTATCCATACGTACACAAATACAAAAAACTGGTTCAACTCGTTTCTATACTCACCAAAGAATCATGAGGTACAAGAATATCACTCAAACAAGCTTTTTTACTATATTTCACAAGCTAAAAGCTAGTCACCCTCACACAATTTCACGAACTCACTTAAACACCTTAACGGGCCTAAAGCCCATTTAACTTTTAATAAGCAGTATGCAAATAAGCAGTTTATAAGCTGAGATGTAGGATGAAATAGGTCCATCATAAGCCCATTAAACAGTCCACAAAACTTCAGGTTCATTGGACCTATAAAAAGGTTATTGGGCCGCATGAATTTCTTAAGGCCCATTAAGCTTAAAATTAAGATTTTGACCCTAATAACTTGTCAAACAAGCTCGTATAAGCTTGGTCAAATTACTAGAAGTATAAAAATCTAAAATAAATGAAATCATAAACTAAAAATGTATTTTGGGCTAAAAATGCAAATTTTGTAAACTTGAGGGGCCAAAACTGTCACTTTTGGAAAATAAAGGTACACACTATCAAACTAAAAATTTGAGGTTATAAACTGATAATATAAGTGATTTTTAGGAAAATGTGTGAATTTGGAAGTATAAGGACTATTTTTGCAATATATACAAACTCAATGATCAAATTTGTCACTTTTGGTAAATCAAGGGTATAAACTGTCAAATAGGTAAAATAAGGTTATAAAATGTTTATAAAAGTACTTTTGGCTCAAACATGTCATTTTGGAAAGAATTGGACCTAAAATGAATGATTTTCATGTATAAGGACTAGAAATGCAAATTTATAAACTTAAAGGACTAAACTTGTAATTTTACCAAAATAGAGTCTAAAACTGCCACACATGGAAAACTAAGGAGAGAAATGTAATATTTCTCAACAAATAATGATATTATGTCATTTTGAAATATATATACCAAAAATGTAACTTATATAAAGTCTAAGGACTAAAAGTGTAAATTCTTATAAACTAGTGCCAAAATGTTGGGTTTTTGGTTCTGCTGGATGAATTACTCTAAGTGTGGAACCACTGCTAGTGAAAGAGTTACCACGGCTAGAAGAAAAGCTACCACTGCTCAAGACAAAGTACTGCTAGTAGAAGACGCGTATCACTGCTAATGTTATTTACCACTGCTAGTATTACTATGTCGGTTTAAGTGTTTGTTATTCTAGAATGTCTTGAGTAGAAAGTTTTGTATTAGATAAATATATAAAAGATATTTATCTTGTAGATTACGTATTGTATGTTGTAAAGGACTCGTTAGCCTATAAAAGGAGGTACTAGGTTAGAGTTAGGTATACGTTTTGGTGATATCTAAATTCGATCACTTCAAGGTTGTAAAACCCTAATACTGTCAAGAGTATTCGTATATTAATAAATATATTGAGGTGTTTAGTGATAACTAATTTTCGATTATTATTATTCTTCTTAAGATTAAGCACTAATTCCGCATAGTGTTTAATAGATTGTGTTCGTTTAGTCGGCTTCTATATTAGATCGTTTGCTCAACTGGGATCAACAAGTGGTATCAGAGCTAGGTTATCTAGAAGCTGTGATCAAGAAGAAGTTGTGTTTGATTCAGATCTGTTTGTATTCAATAATTCAAGATGAGTGACGAAACTCATATGGTTACTGCCTCTAAGGTACCTTTGCTGAAGCAAGGAGAGTATGAGATATGGAAGATGAGGATGATGCAGTACATTTGCATGATTGACTACAACATGTGGGATGTCATTGTAAAGGGTGATACTTTACCAAAGATTGGAGCTGATGGTAAAGCAATCGCCATTGTGGCTGAAACTAATAAAGCTCAAAGGAAGCTAGAGATCAAGGCTCATAGTATTCTCAGTATGGGATTACCCAATGAGTATTCATTGGACTTTCAAGAATATGAGACTGCCAAGGAGTTGATGGATGCTATTGAATAAAGATTCGCTGGTAATAGTGCTACCAGAAAATCAAGGAAGAACATGCTTAAGCATCAATTTGAAAACTTCTCTGCTACCAGTGAGAAAGTCTTGATGGAACTTACAACAGACTACAGAAGCTCATCAGTCACTTGAAATTACTTGATTATAAAGTTCCTCAAGAAGACATCAACCTCAAGTTTGTTAGAAGCTTGGCACCTGAATGGGCAATGCACACAGTTGTTTGGAGAAACAAAGATGATTTTGAGAAACTGGCCTTGGATAATCTCTACAACAACTTAAAGGTCTATGAGTCTGAGAAGAATGTAGCTAGTTCATCCTCTACTACTCCAAACTTGGCTTTTGTGTCTACCAACAACAGGAGTTCTCAGGAAACTACCACTGCTACTTATGAAGTTTCTACTGCTAACTCTAATGTTGCCACTGCTAGTGATAACATTAGTGATGGTGCTATATGTGCTTTTCTAGCTGAGCTCACAACCAATGCTTCAGTGTTGAACCAAGATTTGGATCAAATTGATCCTAATGATCTTGAAGAAATTGAACTTAAGTGGGAGATGGCTATGCTCACTTTGAAGGCTAGGAGATTTATGAGGAGAACTGGTAGAGAGATCAAGTACAGTGGTCAAAGCAAAGCTGGGTTTGATAAGAGCAAGATAGAGTGTTGCAACTGTAAAAGGAAGGGGCACTTTGCAAGGAAGTGTAGAGCCTCTTTCTTCCATGTGCTAAACAATTTCAAAATCACATCGCACTTGTTGAGGGGGAGCATTTATAAAATTGATCAAAACAATTAAGGTATAAAATGCTTTGATATTATATCACAAGTACTTTGATTGATTTTCCTAATGATTTTTCAATTGGTTTCAAGGAGGAAAGAACTATACCACAAGACCGACAATTTTACTTTATGCATTGGAGTTATAAGGATGGTAAGGTTAGGTAGTCGTTCCCACGATCTCGCCAGATCCGGAGGGATCTACCTAGGGGTGTAAACGAGCCGAGTCGAGTCGAGTACTGCCAAGCTCGAACTCGACTCGATTAGTAAAACTCGAGCTCGAAACTCGACTCGAGCTCGTTCGAGCTTTGGATTTCAAGCTCGAGCTCGGCTCGTCATCTCAAACTCGAGCTCGAAACTCGACTCGAGCTCGATTATTGCCACTTTTAAAGCTCGAACTCGATGAAAAATGGGCATATCAAGCTCGACTCGACTCGATTTTACTTAACTATATGTATATAAAAGGGTAAAAGTGTAATATCATTGAAGCTCGATAAGGGCTCGCGAGCCTCACGAGCTGAGCATATTCGAGCTCGAACTCGGCTCGAAAGCGTACTCGAGTAGCTCGAGCTCGAGCTCGACTCGTTTATATCAAGTCGATTTCGAGTAGCTTACGAGTCGATCTCGAATAGCTCGCGAGCTGTCTCGTCTCGTTTACACCCCTAGTACCCAGGGACAATCCATTAGATAGTGTAAAAGTCCTTAGGTATGATGAAAAAAGGAGAAAAAGTGAGAATAAGGGAAGAGTGCCGACTGAGATAGAGTTAGGACTGGAATAAACCCAACAAGATTCTAGTGATGAAGTCTCAGTAAGCACTGAAGGGGTTGAAGAATGAAAAAGAAATGAAAATTGAAAAGGGTGAAAAGAAATAACCCTCCAATAATTCAACCTTAGGGCGGAAACCGGGTTCAATGCATATGCTACTGGTGGTTACCTAGGTAACGCCAGTATTGAAGACAAGACGTCATGGACCCAGTGACGCACTGCACTAAACTTCCCAAGCTACTCAAGTTCTCTTAAAAGGACTTGTTTCATTCTCACGGGGAACATTAATAATCTATCGATTTTCTCTTACAGATGGTTGATATTGAAGAAGGATACCCTCTCCCTAGTCTTCGAATAGGAAACCAAAGTGCACTATTAAGTCTAGAGCCAAAGAACATCACAATAAATCTCACTAGGACACACAATTAATAAAGACTTGTTGTTTTACACAATGTGGAAAGTGAGAATATATATTGAGAGTCCTACGCATTATCCTCGTGGTATTGCCAGAACATCCGAGTGATATGTAAAGTATTCACGATGAAGATGAAAATCCTTCTAGAGTCAACATCAAACAAGCTCTTGGTAGGTGACATGTGAGATCCAACATCGATCAAGCTTGTGACAACTGGATAGAAACAATGGGGCCATTCACTCTTGAATCAACCTTGGTCCAAGAAATGAATTGACGAATACTTTTGAAAAACCTTTCGATGTGCTCTACAATTCTTTTCTTGTGGCACATCGACTGAGTGTTATTTTCTCAAACAAAAGTATTTATGATTGAAAATTGATCTTTCTCATAAAACCTTCGTCGTATTTCAAAACTCTTTCTCTTAAGCAATACGCGATTGTTTTTCAAATCAAATTTTCATCAATCAGTGAATCTCAATTCACTGGTTCACTCACTCCGTGTTGTCTACTTTGGGACGCTCCGGTTTGAGAATCGCTAGATCAAGCTGCGAAACCCTGTCAAGGAGATTCTTAGGAATTCTACCTGGTCACAAACAGTATTTATACTGATCAACGGGGAACCGTGGTTCTTGCAACCCTATTCAACGAAAGTGAACAAATACACTTTCGTGTGTTTTATTGTTAACTGTTTTTTGCAGGAACATTTGGTGGTTGCAGCTGATCGATGTTGAGAAGTCAATTCATAACCGCATGCTCACAGAACACACTCATAATTGAAGAAAATCATGACAATCAAAATACAACAGTGCTTTCGCAACTATCATGCAAGATGTCATGATCCAGAAAGTGTGAGCATGTCGGTCCAAAAGTCACAACATCACATGAAGACAAAGGATGATTCAGATATTTGCTATGGCTAATGATCTCGAAGAAAGCTCAAAGATCACCAATTCGTGGATCAGTTAAAGACCTCCAATGAAAGTACAAAATATGCACACTTTTAAGAATCACTACTCAAGCACAAAGTTTGTGGATATTGAAGAATTGAAGTCTATGAGCTCGAGCATAAAGTTAACGATAGAATGCTAGGGTACAAAATGTAATTCATGGGATGACCTCCCTAAGGGGGAGATTGTTAGGATTTAGAAAATCCATGTTAAAGTTAGCTCATAGACTTAGCGTTATTTATTAGTTATTAGACTAGTTTAGTAATACCGTGGAGGACAGACGGGTCTTTACCCACTGTATGCCTGATCCACAGCCCGTAGGTGGCGTTTAGTAAGTTGTTTAAATACCCCTTCCCTCTAAGGTAAGGATTGGTGGTTTTCATTCTAATAAACATACACATAGTGTTTCTCTCACTAGAAAATTTCCCTCTCTACTCTTTCTCTCTCTAAAGATGGCTAACTTGTTCTTCCATAATCCCCGACCTCCCGAATCACATGTTCAACATAAAATAACGATCCTACAACAGATTTCTTAGAAAATTAAGAATTGGAAATGTCCAAAAATTACAAATTAGACAGAAAAAAAATCTAGAAATTGTTTATACATTGCCTGACGCCATCGGGTATTAATCCCGACGCCGTCAGGTTGTCCTGATAGAATGAGTCCGATGCGTTTTCCGGAAAAAATTCTTGAAAAATTACTTATTTAAAGACATGGAAAAATTCCTGCAAAACATCCATTGTGACTCGATACAAGCATTTAACTCTAACAAATACACATATATATACAATTTCAATTATTGTTAATCTCATGTTCATATTAGTTCTAAAAACACATGTGATCTTCCCTACACTTATCTTTTTGTAAAATACCTTTATATGTAATTAGACGAAGTTAAAAACAAAATAAAGCATTTTCACAAAATAATATAAGCATGAGAATTAAGCAATAATGAAAAAGATATATATATAACTGTTGGATCTTACATATTGTGTTGATGATGATTCGGGTGGCCTTGGATGGTGATGAATCAAGTATGCCATGGTTTAGAGAGAGAAAGAGATGAGAGGGTGTTCTTGAAAGAGAGTTGTAATACAAAATGCAAGATTAGATTCAAAGAAGCTCCACCCCTTCCAAGGATGGAAGGGGTATTTATAGTTACAAACAACACGCCCTCCTGACGGGCTGTGGATCAGGCATACAGTGGGTAAAGACCCGTCCTTCCTCAACGGTGTTACACTAAACTAATCTACGCTACTAATTAACTACTAAACAACGTAAATAACTACAAGTCTACGAGCTAACATATGCTAGACCATAATTGGGGTGACCGACACTTTCACATGGAATTTCCAATTCCTAACAATCTCCCCAAGGAGGTCACCCCATGAAATACGCTTTGCATCCTAGCATTCTATCTTTGTCTTTAGTTCCGAGCTCAGACTTCTATTCTTCAAGTTCGCAATCTTTGTGCTTTAGTAGCTGTTCTTCAAAGTCCGCATTGATTTGTACTTTAGTGGAGGCCTTTAATCGATCCACATCTTTGATGATCTTCGAGTGTCATTGAGATCATCACCACGAGAAATCTCGGATCACCCTTTGTTGTGTTGCCTTCATGTGATGTTGTGACTTTTGGACCGACATGCTCTCACTTTCGTGATCATGACATCTTTCTATCCGAGTAGCGGAAGCTTTATGGTTCATGATATTTGCAAAGCACAGAAAGCAGATGCATAGTATAAAAATATAAGAGCCGTGTTATGTAGATATGCACTAGTCATGATTTCTTCAATTAAGTGTGGATCTTTGTGAGCATGCGGCTTTGGATTGACTTCTCAATTCGATCACCGCAACCGTCCAAATGTACCGCAAACAACGCTAGCAATAAACACACAAAAGTGTCTTTGATCACTTTCGTTGAATTGAGGTACGCGCCCACGGTTCCCGCTGATCAAGACAAGTATCGCTCGTGATCGTATAATTTCAAGAATCTCCTTGACAGGTTTCGCAATGTTCTATTGTTCTCAAACCGAACGTGTCAAAGAAGACAACACGGAGTGAGTGAACCAATAATTGAGATTCACTGATTGATGAAAAATTGATTTGAAAAACAATCGTGTATTGCTTGAAGAAAGAGTTTTGCAATACGAAGAAGGTTTTATGAGAAAGATCAATTTTCAATCAAAATACTTTTTGTATTAGAAAAATGAGTACACATTCGATGTGCTAGAGAAAAGAAGAGATTTACACATCGAACGGTTTTTCCAAAAGTATTTTTCAATCAGAGATACTTTTTGTGTTTGAAAATGAATACACATTCAATGTGCTAGAGAAAAGAAGAGATTTGCACATCAAACGGTTTTTCCAAAAGTATTCGTCAATTCATTTCCTGGACCAAGATTGATTCAAGAATGAATCGCCCCATTGTTTCTATCCAGTTGTCACAAGCTTGATCTTTAGAAAAGATCTCACATGTCACCTACCAAGAGCTTGTTTGATGTTGGCTCTAGAAGGATTTTCATCTTCATCGTGAATATTTTCATATCACTCGGATGTTCTGGAAATACCATAAGGATAATGCGTAGGACTCTTAATATATTCTTACTTTCCACATTGTGTGAAACAGCAAGTCTTCATTAATTTTGTGTCCTAATGAGATATTGTGGATGATCTCTTAGGTCTAGACTCAATCATGCATATTTTGTTACTATGCCGGAGACTAGGGAGAGGGTCTCCTTCTTCAATATCAACAATCTCTAAGAGAAAGTCGATAGATAATGTAGGTTCCCCGTGAGAATGAAACAAGCCCTTTTAAGAGGAACTTGAGTAGCTTGGGAAGTTTAGTGTAAGGCGTCATCGGGTCCATGACGCCTTGTCTTCAATAACAGATGTTACCTTGGTAACAACCAAGAGCATATGTATTGAACCCGGTTTCGCCCTAATGTTGAATTATTGGAAGGCTATTTCTTTTCACCCATTTTCACATTCATTTCTTTTCATTCTTCAACCCTTCGCTTACCGAGACTTCATTACTAGAACCTTGTTGGATTTATTCCGCCTAGCTCTATCTCATCCGCACTCTTCCCATATTCTCATTTTCTCCTTTTTCATCATACCTAAGGACTCTACACTATCCGGTGGATTTTCCTCGGTAGATCCCTCTCGGCTCAAGGGATCGTGGGAACAAATACCTAACCTTACCATCCTTATAACACCATGCATAAAATAAATTGGTCGGTCTTTTGGTATTGTTCATTCCTTCTCGAAACCAATTGAAAAATCATTTGGAAAATCAATCAAGGTACTTGTGATATAATATCAAAGCATTTTGTACCTTAATTGTTTTTGATCTTTTAGAAATGCTCCCCCTCAACATGTGCATATGATTATGAAATTGTATAGCACATGGAGGCAAGAGTTCTTTTGAAATAATTTCTTTGATCACAATTTCCTTAGAAAAAGCCTTTTGATTTTCTTGGTAAATTCTCCCCCTCAATATGTGCGTTGGATATTTGAAATCATTTTATCACATAGAGGAAAGAGTTCTTTTGAAGTACATCCATGATTACAAAAGCCATTAAGAAACCATTAGAAAATCAATCAAGGTACTTTATGTTGAAACATAGAAATCTTTGTACCTTGAAAGTTTATTTTCTTTTTGAAATGCTCCCCCTCAATATGTGCTTCGATATTCGAAAACGTTTAGCACATATGGGAGAGCAATATGCACATTTGAATCAAAATGATCACCTCTTATCAAATTTCATTATTAAATCACAAATTCTCCCCCGATCAAAAATATCAAACCCTTTGAGATTTTGGATCCCAAGTGATTTAATAAGGTTTAGAAAACATGGGAGAATATGTGTACTTGTTTAAATACTCTTCCGGTTTTTGGTTAAATGCTCATCCACAATCATGTGCATTATGTATTTGATATCGTTTGGCACATGAAGGAAGCAGTGCTTTTGAAACAATCACCCTTTTAAAACCAATTTGAGATTTAAATCACGATCTCTCACCCGATCAAAAATATCAAACCATTTGAGATTTGTGATCACAAATGATTTAAATCATTTAGAAAATTTTGGGGAAAGACGTGGTTTGATTTAATTTTGAAAAATGATGGACCAGGAACAGTTTTTCGACATTAAAGATTGGTAGTGTCAGGTATGATAGTTTTTAAGAGATCTTTAAGTAAAATAAAACAATTTCACAATCAAACAAGAACAGAAAATTTTTATTTTGAAAGATCTTTGAGTTTTAAAGAGAATCATACCATGACATAACATTAAATCTTTAGATCACCACTTATTTTGTACAAACCGGACTTTTTGTGAAGAAATATCGATTGAAAATATTTTATTTTAAATCACTCTCCCCCTCAATCGATGACCGTAGTCGATAATTGAGTGACTTATGTTTTGATAAAATGAAGTCCGGTGATTTTCATAATTTAATCCAATTTATTTTCAACACCAATATTTTTCCATTTTTCAAAACAATATTTTCAAAAATTGTTTAAAATGGTATCATCCACTACTTTTTCTCGCACAAAGATACGTTAGGTGGTTCAAGCTTCGTTGTTCTTGTAGGGCGTGAAGAAAACCGATCGCGATGCAAGAAGACTTCTTACGTTGCATTTTTTCATGCCAACTCTCCATAGAGGTCAAATTAAGCTCCGTTTCTTCATTTGTCAACCCAAGATATAGTTACCCTTTCCTTTCGGCATCCAATCATCTTCTATTGTGGGATCCGGATCGGGAACATTCTTATAACCATCTTATCTGCATACGTTAGTCAACAAAAACAGATATATGGTGGTCGACAACACCCAAACAGCAATCGACTAATAAAAGTCAATTCAACATATCAATCAGTTCATATAAAGCATGGGGATAATGTGTTTATCAAACTCTAATCATCTAATTCTAACAATCATATCCTAGGCACCTAGTCCTTCAATGTGGGTTAACATGTTTTATATTTAAGTATATAGGATAGTTAGATAAGCTCGTTAGATGATATAGATTTAAAAACATTCTCTCCCTCAATCAATGACTAATTTTCTGAAAAGTTTAAAAGCGTTGAAATCATTGATTGAGTTTTCAATTTTTACAAAAACTCTGAATCTAATTGATTTACAAGCAACTCATTTACCACCATTTTTGAAAACAACAAATATTTTTCTGAAGAATTTATAGAAGGAAAAACATTTGTGTAGGAACAAAGATCCTTCGACATACTTTCCTCAATTTGTTTTTAGGATAAGTGCACGAATTTTGAAAAATGGTTTAGCGCAACACTTTCCTTTCTCGAAGAGCGGGTTGCTATCTGAAATAATAGCAAACCATACTTTTAAGCACGTGTTACAGTCTGAAATAACTGCAAGCCATATTTTTAGACATGTTTTGAAAATAAATATTTACACCTTCTGCTCGAACTTCATCTATGGTCCCGTGCCATTGTTGAATGACATTTCTAAGACCGCAGATATTATCGATACCAGAAGACATGTCTTGATAAAAACAATATTTTTGGTCTTTTTCAAATTTTCTGATTTTTATGGGTTTTTGTTGGTTTTATAATTTTCTATTTTCTTTTTGTTGGTTTTATATTTTTGTATCTGGTTTTTGATAAATATTTACAAAGATAGAGTAGATGATATAGTTTAAGAAGATTATGATTCAAGTACCGAGATAAGGATATCAAACAGCCTCGTTGAAGAAGATAGAAATCGTCATCTCTTAAACATCCACCACCAAAGCTTCCGAGGCTCTTGAATTGAGAGAAATTGAAACATCTGAAAGTGAGACTTTGGCAGCTTCCTCCCAAACCGAAAATCCTTTAGATGAGCAGATTCGAAGCTCTATTTTAAGCTTTCCTTAGCCAGGTGCACAAAGAAGCATACCATTATCATCGATCTTGCTGCTCTTTATAAGAATAATCTTTGTGATTCTTCGTTCGAGGTTATATCATCTAATAGAAGAACAACAACGTATCATCCCACGTTTAAATAATCTTCTCAAATTCCTTTTCCACTAAAGTCCAAGCGATCCATACCAAAAGTTGTCAAAGACCACTTCCCCAAGTAGATGAATTGATGCAACCGCCTCTTAGACTAGAGCTCACGAACCCGAATATACATATATCGGAAGACGGAGAAACTTATACCATCAAGTAGCAGATTAAGTCCAATAGCCAAAGAATAACCCCGATGTATACTTTTCTCCCTAAAGAAAGTGTATGAAGCTCAAGAACCCGGCACCAATGCCCAAAGAGAGAATAACCGATAACATTGAAGAAGCGTGCCGAATCATCGATTATCTCTCGGATGACTATCTCTCGGATGTCAACTCGAATAAGTGATTGTATCTCGAATCACCGATTAAGCACTCAAGTGAAACGGTAGGCGCCCCCAATGTACACAATCTCTCCCCGATGATTGTGATAGCATCGAAATCATACCTCTTTATCACCGTAAACTAACTCTTCCATCTCTTCCCCACATAGTTGGAATAAGAACACTAAACGCCATGAGTCAAACCTTGAGTTTCTCTGCGGTAATGACAATAGTCTTCCCGGGATATCATCAATCACTTAGAAGTATTAAGTTCATCAAGTTTACTCACGTTTAGATACGTGTCTCCTTCCCCCTTGCTGGTTTTAATGCTTCAGAATCAGCAACACATAATAAGTCCAAATACTTGAAATTTGTTGAGAAGAACACTTGAACACTTGTGAGAATCAACTTGCTG
This sequence comes from Chrysanthemum lavandulifolium, assembly GCA_022545495.1. Taxonomy (NCBI): domain Eukaryota; kingdom Viridiplantae; phylum Streptophyta; class Magnoliopsida; order Asterales; family Asteraceae; genus Chrysanthemum; species Chrysanthemum lavandulifolium. Next base: position 162,750,028 of record CM040244.1, on the reverse strand, counting down.
AAGTACATTGTGAGCAAATCTAATTAGGGATTAAATCTGACATATCACTCTCCCACAATGAGTGCTCTCCCCTAAACTGACAATCTTTATGATGAATAACCAGAATAAGAAGAAGTCTTTAGATCGTTAAATGCAACTCGTCTTTAGTCATCTAACATGTAGCAGAGAATGTAGAACCGACTGTAGACTCGACCTTCTTCAAGATTTTCCAATTGGGGAATAGAAAGTCAACATTTTCAACTCACCAAATGCATTCCCGTTAACTTACAAATAGCAAATCCCCTTAAATCAAATCCCTCCCAATCAAACAAGAACAGCAGGATGTTCATCAAAGAAATCAGCTCAGCAACTAGAAGCACTTTGTCATAAATCATCAGTCCGTGAGAAGATGTCAACCAGCGGCTCTTAGAAGAAAACTCCATGTGAAGATGACCCGATAAGAAGAAGCTCGGTTCTTACATGAGTTTGGAGCCGTTTGACCATTTATTCTTAGAAATCAATCAACCATGCCGTAAATTCACACTTCTTCTCCCCCTCAAGAATTTCTTACGGAGTTGCCATTCTTGATTGAATAAGTGAATATCTTCAACAAATGTAGTCTATTCACACTTCTCCCCCTCAAAGGTAACATATGATGTCACCATCGTCATTATAATTGAGCAAGTGGAATAAGAAAACAATCAACTGTAGTCCAGTTCACTTGATGAATTAGCGCGCATGGAAAAAGCATGAAGCAAGTTGATGAGAATGGTCATAAACGAGAAGATTTCTCTTCTTCCGAAGATAAAGCGCACTGAAGCGTACACTTTTCTTTTCTTTGAGGTACGAGGCTTGAACTGTTATGTTCAAACATCATAAGAAGATTTCTCTTCTTCATAAGATAAAGTGCACTGAGACGTACACTTTTCTTTTCTTTAGAGAACGAGGCTTGAACTGAAGTATTCAAACGTCATAATCTATCTCTTTTCATCTGCTCTTGGCAAACTTGTAATCAACCCCATTATCATTCAGTAGGCTCTTTGTCGTGACAGCTAATAGAGAAAACCCAATATGATGAATTTGACCCTGAAGTAAACTAACCCGAACTCGTGACTTAAACTTGCACATATGTAACAAAGAGTGGTGCTGAGAATTCATCCACCATTGAATCTCTAAGTATTCTATACTCTTCATCCAACCAACCATCAAGTATAAGACGTACATCGCCTCTTGAAAATCCACAATTCAATGTGACACTGAGCACTACAACGTAACTCCTTAAAGTGATAGTTATTTTGTGGTGGTAAGAGCCCAATTCCCCCAAGTGGTAAAAGAAAAGGAAAAAGTCACCCAACAATAACTAGATTTCCAAGTCTTCGTTTTTTATAATAAGCTCGAACAAGGATCTTGAAGAATCTTCATCCAACCATCCCCGATACCTTCAGATACTAAGTACACTCACCCGTGATATTTCACTTCAACCTCAAATAAATAATAGTGAATTAACCCGTTGTCACATCTTGTTAAAAGCTCAAATCTAGCCTCCTTTGACCTTTAAAGTGAACTATGATAATGGTTTCATCCCGATCATGGTTAAAAGCACATAACCCCGTAAAACCATGTAATAACCAAACTGCCATGACGAATATCCAAACACACATCCAATTCATGAAGTACACCCTTTTATCCCTTCTTTGAAGTAGAAACTGTAGCATCAACATAAGATAAGACCTCGAAATACACTTTTCTTTCTCCAGGATGGTTCCATCATCACAGGATTTTACAATTCTATGGTTTAAACCGAGAAATAGTTTCTTTCGCGGGATTTTACAAAACCAAGAATAAACCGCAAGATAGATCCGGAAATGCACATTACTTTAACCGGGATGTTTTCATTGTCACGGGATTTTACAAGTCTATGATTTAAACCGAGAAATAGATTCTTTCGCGGGATTTTACAAAATCTAGACAAAACCGTAAACAATGTTAGTTTGAACGTGTTATGACAACTTTGGTTTATGTGAATATATGTTTTAGGGGAACATGCAACGGTTTTAACAACGGTTTATTCTTCATCATCAACAATTCTTTACCCATATGTAGATAACTTCACAAACCATACTAAGTCAAGTAGTATACACTACTTTCCCCTGAAGGTTGACCGTAAAACATTAAAGTACATGTTTCTCCCCCATGATGGTTTCGAACTTTCGGAAGCATCATAACGTGTACGACCATTTGCACGAGAAGTTCTTGTCATAAGCAAACATCTTGAAAAATCATGACTGACGCTGAATATTCTTGAAAGATTTTGCTTAGACCGTGAAGTATCATAGACGTTCTGTGGCGTCGAATATCCCAAGAGAATTGCTGTAAACGAACCTCCTTTGATTCACCGGCTAATGATAATGACCACATATGAAGATAACCCGATACGGCTAATATCTCATACGTAATACCATGCAAAAACTCCGTAGTCATATTTTTCAAATTATCGCTCAAGCCGTGTATCCTCCCGTGAAAGTTTTACCATACCAAAATAATACCAATCTCTTTTACAATCCATAAAATATGTATCCTAAATATTTGTTTGTCAAAAAGTTCGGATAACACTATGTATTCCATAAATTCGTTCCACCAACTTTGTCAATTTAATTGACATGTTTCGAGCCCATCAACGAATTTAAGTGTGAGACCCAATCCAAGATCCACAAAGTCCATAAGCAAATGAGTTCACACAAGCCCATCCAACCCAATTATCAACCCGATCCATCACTTCATATCCGGTTATATATTGATTTACCCTAATTATTCTCACAATATCACTAACCCTAAAACATAATCCGCCCCCTTTATCTCACTTAACTTTTCTCTCCCAAAAATGCAGCAGACACTAACACATCATCTCAATCGCATCACTCATCTCATCAACAGTTACAAATCTTACAAACTCACATCAAACTAATCTCAAATCCATTCATCTAAACTCATTCTTCAAACGAATCTCAATCAAACCAAGCGACTCACACCCATATAACTTTCAATCACAGATTTCCATTCGTTATGTCTTCAAAGAAAGTGTCTTCAAGATCATAAAAAATGGTCTCAGGTAGGGTTTTTATGTGATATTTGTTTTTGAGATTGGTCAAATGAAAGAAAAGGAAAAAGGGAATAACATATAGTTATTTTCCTCTTCTATATGTTCGAATAATAAGGAAACTAGGTTTCCAAAAGTGTCGATAAAGATTGATGGTTTATTTGAAAAATCTTTAAAAGATTAGAAAAAATAGAACCGAATCTGAGATTAGTTTTTGTTTGATCTTTTATAGTTTTGATAAGTGAAGGAGTTGAAATGGAGTTGTTGGTTACGGATCAGTTAGATAGTTTGGGTCGTGGATGTTGAATTTGGTTGTTGGTATCCTTATGTGCTCGAAGGTGTTTGTTTTCGGTTTTCAGTACTTCAGATCCATAGGCTGATGATGTTGAATATAACTGAGGTCATGAGTTGAGATGTGGTATATGGTAATTTTTTTATTTTTGGTCTAGACTTAATAGTCATTTCTTCTTCTACCTTTCTGTCAAGTCGCTTCAGTCAAGGGTCATGAGTCAAGTCGCTTCTTCAAGGGTCATGAGTCAAGTCGCTTTTTAACACAAGTGCTTCTTGACAAGTCGCTTCTTGACAAGTCACTACTTGACAAGTTGCTTCTTGACAAGTCGCTACTTGACAAGTCGCTACTGCAGTTGACTCAATAGTCAACTCGCTTTGAATACAATGAATCTGGACAACTTGTCAAGACAAGTCGCTTTTGAATTTTTGACTTTTTGCTCCGGCGATTTATTCCGACCAAAAAACCGTTCAGCTTCAAAAACCCAAAAAACCAAAAAAAATAATAATAAAAAATCACAAGTCTTTCACCATAGAAACAGGCCTGTTTTGACCATACAACAACATACCAAAAGATGTGACCACAAAAACAGCATAAAAATGCTTTCTTGTTGACCCGTTTTGACCACTCAATAATCTGACCATTATATTTCACTTGACTGGATTGGTACAAAAGTCATGAAAAGTTATTGTTTGGACATAAAAATGACACAAAACAGATATTAACCAGAATAGACCACATGACAATGTTTTGACCAATAAAGAGGATACAAAAACCTTTGTTGATAAACAGTTAACAATAAGAGATACGAATAAAAAATTTCCGACTATAAAACTATGGTATAAAAAACAGTTTACAACACGATTCAAAACCACTCAAATCATCAAAACAATAACCATGGTACGAAACCACACAAATCAACACAACACAATAATCATGGCTCTTGATACCAATTGTTGGATCTTACATATTGTGTTGATGATGATTCGGGTGGCCTTGGATGGTGATGAATCAAGTATGCCATGGTTTAGAGAGAGAAAGAGATGAGAGGGTGTTCTTGAAAGAGAGTTGTAATACAAAATGCAAGATTAGATTCAAAGAAGCTCCACCCCTTCCAAGGATGGAAGGGGTATTTATAGTTACAAACAATACGCCCTCTTGACGGGCTGTGGATCAGGCATACAGTGGGTAAAGACCCGTCCTTCCTCCACGGTGTTACACTAAACTAATCTACGCTACTAATTAACTAATTAACTACTAAACAACGTAAATAACTACAAGTCTATGAGCTAACATATGCTAGACCATAATTGGGGTGACCGACACTTTCACATGGAATTCCCAATTCCTAACAAAAACATACAAATAAGAATGAAAAATAAACAAGCAAATAAATAAACATGGGTTGCTTCGAACCTGGGATTCGGTTTGATGTTTTGAATTTGAAAGCAATACATCCATATATACATATATGACATTCGACTCAGAGGCTTGATGAGTACCCTCCAAATCAGCTTGAGGGCATCCCCTCTTAGCTCAACCGGGACCTACTTTCGCTAATAGCTAGAAACCTTCAAACAGTTTCTAGTGGCGTAAATCATCTCTACGATGGTTACTAATAAGGGAATTCACAACTTGAAGCCTAATACCCTTTGGGGTAAGCCCGTCGATGAAACTGATGTGAAGGCTAGGCCTGAATAAGTCAAAGCCCACATTCTAACCTTACCAAGGCTTCCCCGCCAAGGTAGGGATCGCAGTACATTTTCCCCTGTAATCCCCTTAAATCGCGAGACACCCCCACGATCACCGGTTCAAGTGCCGAGGCCTGCTCCAACCTATTTAATCACCTATAAATAGATGGGCAAGTCATTCTGGTTTGATTACGCTCTCAACACCTATATTTCTCATACTTACGCACTCATTGCAATCATATTCACATACTTACATTAACACCAGAGGTGATTTGCAGGGTCACACCCATGCGCTTCACTTAACGTAGTGTCTTCATTTGTTTTGTCACATGCTGTCTACGGCTTGGCAGTTCATCACCTATCACCGTATTCTTGATCACCGTCAAAGCTTGGTCATGCCAAATATTAAACAATCAGCTATTCAACCTTATATACAACAACCAAAATCTAACTAATTCTTAGATTGCTCCTAGTGGGAATCGTGAGAAGGTGTTTTTAGCATGGGTCACGTGTGAGCCTCACTGGGTGATGTTTGTTTGATAAAAGGTGAAAGGCTCACCTCATATGAAAAACGTGCAAAAGTGGGCGCTTTGTGTTTTTTATTTTATTTATTATTTGGTTTGTGAGTGTGTGAGAGGTATGTAGTGGAGTATGTTTTTATAAAAGTAAGTATTTTAATGAAATGTGAGGAGTGATAACAATTAGGGTGAGAGGAAGTGAGTGGAAGAGAAAATTAATGTAACGCTGAAGTAAAAAGTGAGAGGAATTGAGGAAAAAAGAAAGCTAATATAGCTCTGAAGTGAAAAGTGAAATAGTTCAACTGATGGGATCAATGTCCAAACTCTAAATTTTCTCTAAAATTGAGTAAAATTGGTGTCAATAATTGAACTAGGTCCAAAATGTGATAATCTAGTTTGTTAATAGAAGACACAAAAACCTTGGTTTAAAATTACGTTTTGCGATTCAATGCGCTCAAGGTCCCAGAGGTTAATGCATGATGCGATTGCGAGCGCAATTTAGACGCGATGCGTTTAGTATTAAAAAAAAAAAATATTTATAAATAATATATTTTACCAAGTACTAAGTAAATGCAATAAACATGTAAATAAATCAACAACTGACAAGGATTTAAACATACGTTTTTAGGGGGTCATTTAAGCCCTAAATCTACACATTTTATATCCGTTACTACTTAAAATCGTTCATTTTCACATTTAAGGTCTTTTGAAGCAAAATGCGGGAATCGAGTACTTTTGGACGAAAAGGAGCGAAAACATGAAGAAAATGGAAAAGTCAAGAAACAAGGCAGTTTTGCAAGACTGACGGCGTCCCAACCCAAAGGGCGCCGTCGCTAAGGAGGATTTATAATTAAACTTCAAGTGACGGCTCAGGTGTGAAATTGGTTCTACAACATGACGGCGTCATGCCTATTTTCAGGAAGGCGTATCTCTTTGCTTTACACCAGACGTCCAAGAACTATTTCAAGAAAATGTCCCTTATGAAGACAGACGGTGTCACACATCTCAACTGACGTCGTCCCAACGATGACTTGGCCCAAAAGAAACCCTAAAGACGGTGACCAGACGACGTCACCAGCAAAAGGCGACGCCGTCACATTTGTAAATCTATATATAGAATTCATTTTTTCAGCATTTAAAGAGTAGAATTTTGGAGAGAAAACCCTAGTTCGTTAATAGTCCGACTTGGACAGTATTTTAGGGTTCCAAACCCTTCTTTACACCAAAATATAAATTTGTTAATCCATTATATGTCCATGTTTATCCTATGTTCAATTTTTTTTTTGTGTGTGTGCTTGCTTATCTATCATGAGTAGCTAAATTACTATTGTGTTTGCTTCGATCTATGAAAACTAGTTGTCGATTATTATTAGGTTGTCTCTTGTTTTAATTGGTAGACACTAGAGTAAGGAAAACTGGCTTCTTCTTTAATTGTTGCGAGCTTGAACGTCCTAAATAGCATAAAGCTTGAGAGTGCACTTGAGCCATCGTTGTGTTTATTGCGTGAGTTGTAGCTTTAGGATGATAGAGTATTCGGGGGAGATACTACGGTACTTGGCGATCCCGGATAATCTAGAGGAGAGTTACAATTCATAAAACTTGGGAATTAGGCATCCCCTATGACCACACGGAATACAACGCGCCAATTAAGTGAGGATGTGACAATTCAACTGACCAATAAGAGATAACTAAGGAGTAAAAACATCTAAGTAAACAATCTTTTAATTATCATAAGAACACACCAATCAATACATAGCGTATCTTTTCCTTTTCATTAGTATAATTAGTTTTTAGATTTAGTTATTAGTAGTTAAAATTGGTATAAATACCACCCCCCACTCTTATACCTCTAGAATTACCCATAATATAAAAGCTAAAGAGAGAACGATCAACATCAGTCATACATCTCTACTAGCATCTCTATTCCGCTGGGTTGTAAAGCTTGCTCATAGAAAAGAAAGTGGGTTGTAAAGACCTCATAGAAAAGAAAGTCTTTCGACCTCGAACCCTGCTATTACTAACATATTCAAATTTAGCCAATAATCCATTTAATAAACCACCTAATCAAAATTATGTGACTCGTGGTTCCGAAATTATTTAATAGACTCGTGGTTCTGAAATTCTTTTATGTCATAGACTCATGTTCTCTTTCAACTTTTAAGTAAATGAAAACGTAACAGCCAATCACAACTAAATGGAAACATAACAACTAAATGTGCAATTGATGTGTGCTTTCTTGCACTAATAAAACCAATTATTAAAAAGAATTCAAGTTTCCAAATTCAATATCAATCGGATGAAAGTGCACAATGTCTTAACTAATACTGGACTACTGGGTAATACAATCATAAGCACTAAAAAAGCATAGACATGATCCAAGATTATATACTGGTAATCATGAATTTCTTAAATCTAAACATTCATATGTTTTGGTTGTAGGTAGTGGATCAATTGCAAAGTGATAAAAATTACAAAGTGTAAAAAGTCACTTATCATATGACATGTGTTCTCCTACATATTTTATTCCAAAAAATTCGTCCAAGGGTAAAATCGTGATTTTATCGGTTTTTTGCTTTTTTCACCTCAAATTTCAAACGCACATATCTCTTAAATGATAAACTTTCTGGAAAAACCGATTTCACCATAATTCTTCAAATTTAATCCTCTTTAATTTGGTATAAATCTTGTTAAATATTTCAAACTTTTTTTTTAACATATCAAATGGGTCTTGATTTTCTTGATATTTTTGTCATTTTCGACCTTATTTTTTACCTTCAAAATTGTCGAATCTTGAATTACTTGAAACACGAAAGTTGTAGACTTTGATTCACTCTTTCCGGAATTTTGAATTACTCAAATACGATATGATATGAGTGAGATATCACACGTTAAAGATGACATTTTAGTTATATTTGTTGCACACAAGGTGTTTAATGAAATGTCTAGCTTAGATTTTTAGTGTTAAAATTGCATTAAATACTCTAATTTTTGTACCACAATGCATCATTAATCATTTTATTAATGTAAATGTCAAAAAGTGATAATCTTTAATCGCTATTTTTAAATAAATAAAAGAACGTTCTGCTAATCAGTTTGTCTTTGTTCATCAGTTAATATTGTTTATCAGTTAATCTTGTTCAATACTGATGAACAAGACATATTTACTACAAAAAAGAGTTGATCATCATTTTATCACAACGTTCATCAGTTCTCTTTATTTTTGTTCATCAGTTATGTCACAATGTTTATAAGTTAGATTATGTAGCCCATCAGTTTTCTAACAAAAAAATCATAATATTTATCAATAAAAAATCATAATGTTTATCAGTTGTTTAAAAGAAATCATAATGTTTATCAGTTAGGGTCACAATGTTCATCAGTTCATCAATTAGTTGTTCATCAGTTATGGTCAAATGTTCATCAGTTTATCATTTAGTTGTTCATCAGTTAAAAAAAACAAAAAATAACAAAAATAACAAAAGATGTATTATGATATATCAATTAGTGCATTTGAATGTACTTTTATTAGAAAAATCTCGTTTAGGCATTTTATTAAACACTTTGTGTGCACTAAATATGACTAAGATACCATTGTTAACGTGTAATATCTCACTCATATTATATCGGAATTGAGTGATTAAAAAATCTGGGTAAAGAATAGGCAAAAAGCTACAATTTTCATGTTTTAAGTTTTGCATAATTAGGCCTTTAAACTAGACACAATTAGAGCCGAAAATGCCAAAAATTTCAAGAAAATCAACACCCATTTAAAAAGTTGAAAAAAAATTGCGCTTTATATATTAAAATGCATACCAAATTAAAGAGAATTAATTTTAAACAATTATGGTGAAATCAGTTATTCATAAAAAATTGTCGTTTGAAAGTTATTTACGTTTGAAGTTTTGGGATGGAATAAAAAATAGGTTAAAAGAACCAAAATACCTCTGAACCGAATTTAATAAGAAAAAAAATAAAATGATTAAATGAGAGGTACGTGACATTAAACAATAGGTTTTATAGACTTTTTAATTTTTATCACTTTGAAAGGGATCCTAACTCGATATGTATTTCATTACTAGACCATTTTATTTATCATAGAAGTTTTATTAACATGATTAAATAGCCCAAATTCTAAATTATACCAATTACGACTATCGCTAGCAATACATAATTGCGATATATTACGGTCGATTGCAAGCGCAATTTGAAATTGCCTCGCATTAGCTACCATAATGCGAAATTTTAAATGCAATACAATGATGCATGCAATTTACACGATAATACGCGCATTTTTAATCCAAAGACGCAACAAATCCACATAAATCCACTTTGGATTTCCGAGGTCACCCGCTCAAACAACACACTTTTTCGATACTACAACCTGAAACACGGTCCCCTCTTCGTCCATCTTCCCAACAACTATAAAGCAAAAATTTAATCAGCAAACTTTCATTTATTTAAGTGGTTAGAAATTAAAGTAACAAGACTTCAAGGGTATCAAGTGAAAACACCCTTTCCAAAGTAAACACCATCATGAAACGACATCGTTGTGGGTTGCTTTTTTTGATTTCCATACGTTGGAAGAAACCCAATAACGTCTTTCTGTTCTAGAAAAGAACCTCCACACGTGCATTCTTACATTAGTAACCTGTGCCATTTTATTGTTCCTATTCACACACGTAACTTATTTTATGTGTTAAATATTACAATTACAGCCTGTATTGCATTTTCTTACAATCTTTTACAAAAGATTATCAATTTTGATGCTTTGATCAGATTCAGATATTTTTACATTTTCAATCGCAATTACTGTGTTATCAACATTTTATTGCTACAAAGAAGATATATGCAACTTAAAATGCAAATGTTCATAGAAAAATCAGGTACCATATACTATATATTAACTGACCAAAAAATTTGCGAACATAAACAGAAGTAAAACGTATATACTACGTGCTTTATTTTACGAATTACGAATTACGAATTACGAAATGGTTTTTTTATGCTCTTATCGCATGGTTTGTTTGTTGTCGTCTCCTTGATGACATTCGATAAAAACTGGAACGACGCGGAGAAGATCAATTGGTTTCTTTGTTTATGCATTTACTGCAAAAATGAACAAAAACATACAAAATTCATCTTAACAAAACGTCAAAAATTATCAATTGTACATTGGCTGCTCTGTACAAAAACAAAATGAAAATTGTAGATACAATTCATAACTTCACTTATTGGATGAGTATAGCATAACATTTATCTGTTGCGGTATTTAAAAATCAGTGGTAAACAATATAATTTCTTTACACGAAACTTATTACACATTTCGCATTTTCTATTTTTGTAACAAAAAAGAATCTAGTAATCTGTCGGTTACCGTCAACTCCGGCGTTAACTTCGTCACGATTTCGAAACAGAATCAACAAGCTTCCCAATCTTTTCCACCAACTCTGGTGACATTTTTTTAACCGGTTTTCGTTCCTTAACTCGTTTAAAATTAAAATCAAATCCAAATGCATCCGATACATCTTCGGAACTCCACCCGGCTTTTTGCAAAGATTCTGATAACCGATCCGCTTTTAATAGCAAAGCGTCTAAAACAGCTTCATTGTCTAGTAATACCATTTCACTATCGAAAAAGCCGGATGATGACACGTCTACTATTTCAGACACATCATCATCCGACCATCCACTGTTTTTTAAAACCGAACCGATTTCTTTCACATAAGAGTCTACCCATTTGGGCACCCCGGTTTTTTGTATTTCGAAAAACCGGTCTGGTGAACCCGAACCTGAACTTGGAGATGAGGATGAATTTGATTTTCTTTTGCGACAGTCTACAGCCGCGTCGCTCCAGAACTCGACCCATCTCGGGGTACGACCTCCCGCGATGGCGTCTAGACTTCTTCGCGAAACATTAGATAAAACCGTACTAGTACTAGTACTAGTATTAGTATTTGTACTAATATTTTTTTGTTTTTGTTTCGCGAATAAAGTCGACTTCTCACGGTCGAAAAAATCGGACAAATCAAAGCCGCAACAAAAAATTTGATTCTCATCTACGTAAAAAATAGGGTTTCCTGCTAAAGGTGGATTACATGGAATATAACAATGGTTAAAAACGGGCACCAGAAGTGGTGCCCGTTTTAGCGCATTTCGCGCTATTTTCATTGCTTTTTCAGGCTCATTAGGTCGTACACCCCATGTTTTCGACCACAACTGGTTCCTCGCGATATGAAACGATATAGCTGCGATGGGCAGATCCAATATTGCACGTAAATACTGTCTTGATGAACCGGTTGATCTCCAATCTGGAAAACCCGGTCCGACCGGTAACCCGGAGGAAAGTACGGCTTTTAAATCTGGAGGAAATGCGAAACCGAATTCAGCTTCCGCACGAGCGAACTCTTTGTCGGATAAACCTTGCAAGACTTGTACACCTGATGTTTTTAAATGGGTTATAAGTTTTTCAGCTAATGGTGTAAAAGATATCAAGCTGTTGCGTGCTGGTAGAGGTGTTGATGGTTGAGATGCGGCGGCTCTGGCGGAGAGACGACGGAGTCCGGCGAGATGGGCTGGGTTTAATCCGGTCATTCTCCGATCAACATCCACCATATTGTCTTTGTTTCGCAAAAAAAGTTTGGTTTATGTGTGAAAGTGAAAAGAAGTGGTGTTTTAGTTTGATGTATGGTTACTTTCAAGATGAGAGAGAATAGTGTGATAATAATGGTGAAGTGAAAATTGAGGAAAGGAAGAATAGAGGGTGATGGGTTGATTGTAAAGAAGTGCTGGGTATTTGTAGCAACTACTAATGGTGGGTCCTATCTTTTTAATGAGATCTTGCTTGTCATTGGATTTTTCCTCTTTTCTTTATTTTTTAAAACATTTTTTATCGTTTGTTTTGTAAAAAAAGTGAAATTCCCTTTGAGTTGATTTCAAATTTTCATTATTTCAGGTTTTTGTCTTGACATATATGCATAAAACTGTTTCTAAATCTACTTTGCTGTATCTTCTTACTTTTTCTTTCTACAAATTTTTTTAGACAAACAATAATATTGTATATAGTTTTTTCACTCATTTTCTATGTGTATTCAAACTATTAATTTTGGCATTTGTCAGCATCCTACGAGTAAGAGCTTTTGTTAAAAAAAATGTAATATGTATTAGCATTTTGCTACTTCTATTTAATAAGAAACATACATGTTTGATTAGTACTTGGTACTTGTTTAATACTTTAATCACCCTAAATTTGATAATATAAAAAGGTAAATGAAGCATGTATACTGTATGAATGTCGTGCATCATACTACTGAATGAAGATTATGAGTTGTTAAAAGTGACATTTATAATATTTTGTATGCCGGATTAGTCTTAGTTTTAGTCCAATCAGGAGTTGTAGTATGGTTTTAAGAGTGCTAGGTGAGGTGAAAACCTTTAACACGTTATTGGTATGCCACATCATACCCCCCCCAATAACACACCAATAACTAAAACACCCTCCTTCATAACACACCAATAACATGTTATTGGGTCCCACTTTTTTTCATTTTATTTTATTTAAAAACAAACAATTAACGTTTAAAAAAAAAAAAAAAATACCTTTGGCGTCAGCCACTGAAATGGCGGAAGTGCTTTTGGCGGACGAATGGCGCCGGAGGTGGTGAGGCAATAGCGGCGCCATTGGTATTGATGGTTGCGTTTGGCGTGTTGATAGCATATCTCACCGAGCACTCTAAGTTAGCTAAGTCGGGTTTGATTTACGTCTCTTTTGTTTTATTCTTTTGCGCGGTTTTGAAAAGTACATACATAACATCCGGTTTACTAATTCGGAAGTATAAGTTAGTTCGAATAAGCATTGTGAAAACATATGCCATGTTATAGCCTCATTTGGCTCATCATGACTCATTCAAATCTTATAAATTCAAAGGTTTAGGGTGCGTTTGGTATCCATTCCGGGGAATGAAGGAATGAATTTTCATTCCAATCATCCGTTTGTTTAAGATGCAAATCTATCAAATATGGTAATGAATGATATATATCTTCCATACTTCATATATCTCACAAGGGTAGGGTATGGATCTTTCATACCGAGGGGCCCACCACTACTATCAAACTCATATCCATTGTGATTTATGACGGCATACCAAACGCACCCTTAACTTACCTAGTCATAAATTTGGCCAAAACACACCATGTGTTAAAGAAAATATGTTATTCGCATCGAAGCCTAGAGATAGCTAAAATAGTCCCTATATTGATCATGGTAGAGACTCATTTAGAGCATCCGCTATGACGACAGGAGCTCGCCATACATTTGTGGCATGCTCGCCACCCCTTGCTGCCACACCATCTTCCTTCCTTGTGAGCTCGCCGTTCTCTCTCGTCATGCATGCGACGAAATAAACAACAAACTATGTTGACGTTGGAATGTGTACGAAAAAGATATAAACGGTTTAATAGAGGAGGTATTTTGAAGTGGTGAGACACAAATAAAGATGTTGTGTTGTGTTATGATAGATGGGATATTTTAAAGTGGTTGTTTTATATTGATGTGCCACCTCGTGAGACACAAATAAAGAAATAAACTTTTTCATGCAACCTAATGCTCCTAGAGCACCCGGTGTGGAGAAACCATGGCTCGCCGTGAACCAACGTGGCAGCTCGCCATGGCTCACCGCCACACCGGCCCCCCTCGCCATGGCTCGCCGTCGTTTGCTTCATCGTCACCACGAAGAGGTGAAATCTCTGACACATCACAAACTATCCTTGTGAGCTCGCCGTTCTCTCTCGTCATGCATGCGACGAAATAAACAACAAACTATGTTGACGTTGGAATGTGTACGAAAAAGATATAAACGGTTTAATAGAGGAGGTATTTTGAAGTGGTGAGACAGAGGTTGTGTTGTGTTATGATAGATGGGATATTTTAAAGTGGTTGTTTTATATTGATGTGCCACCCCGTGAGACAAAAATAAAGAAATAAACTTTTTCATGCAACCTAATGCTCTTAGAGCACCCGGTGTGGAGAAACCATGGCTCGCCGTGAACCAACGTGGTAGCTCGCCATGGCTCACCGCCACACCGGCCCCCTTCGCCATGGCTCGCCGTCGTTTGCTTCATCGTCACCACGAAGAGGTGAAATCTCTGACACATCACAAACTATCCGTTTTATAACGGATAGTTTTCCCACAAAAAAAAAAAAAAAAAAAAAAAAAAAACAAAAAAATATTTATACTACCTATAAATACTAAACCATTTCAATCAAAATAAACACACTTTTACACACTATAAAATCTACGTATATAAACATGAGTGAATCATTTTTTTCGGGTGAAAGTGACATTGAAGAGTTATCGGACCTAGAAATGTTTATTCAAGAGTTTGAGGCAGAGCAATCGTTGCAAGAACAAGAAGCCGGTCCTTCAAGCCAGCGTCGATACGTCCCCCGTGAACGTGAAGTTGCTGAAGCACGTCTACTTGCTGACTATTTTGGTGACAACCCAAAATATATGGATGAAAATTTTAGGCGTCGCTTTGGTATATGCCGTAGACTATTTTTACAAATAGTACAAGGTATTGAAACTCATCATCCTCTTCCCAAGCATTTTGATTTCTTTAGAGTCCGACCAGATTGTAGGGGTGTAATGAGTTTTAGTGTGATTATGAAATGCACATGTGCCCTACGCCAATTGGCTTACGGGGTATCAGCTGATGCATTAGATGAGTTTTTACAAATAGGTGAACATTGTGCAAGTGATTGCCTAGATTTTTTTACTATGTGCATAATCCATCTATATGTGAAGGAGTTTTTAAGAAAACCAGATGAGGATGACATTCGTAACTTATACCATGCACATAACATTGTTCATAAGCTTCCGGGAATGGTGGGGAGCATCGATTGTTGCACTGGGAATGAAAAAACTGTCTGAAAGAATGGCAAGGCCAATTTCACAGGGGTGATAAAAAAATATCCAACTATAATGCTTGAAGCCGTTGCTTCATAGGATTTGTAGATTTGGCATGCATTCTTTGGGGTAGCGAGTGCGAATAACGATCGTACGGTTTTAAATAATTCTCCGTTATTCGACGACCTGCTTGATGACATCGCCCATGAGGTTGAGTTTCAAGTATACGGGTGTAAATTTAAACAAGGGTATTATCTAGCTGACGGAATTTACCCGGAGTAGGCATCTTTTGTCAAGTCATTACAGTTGCAAGTAACCCAAAAAATGCCGCATTCAAAGTGGAACAAGAAAGTGCTCGAAAAGATATCGACGACCTGCGTATGTTTTTTTTATCGTATATTTATTTTACGTTTCGTATGTTTTTTATTATGTTGTATTATATTTTTATTTTAATGAAATGAATTTAGTTTATTTGGAAATTTGAATAAAAAAAATTAAAGTTGTAGTGGTGGGCCCCGAATGAAGAGGTTGAGGTTTGTCATGAGTGAGGGGGAGTTAGTTGTGGAGGTTTGTTATGCTGAGGTGGCGGTGATGAAGAGGTAAACCCTCTTCACACACCTTATACTCTTACGACCAAAGATTTCATAACTGCATGTCGATCATTCTAAGAATAAAGGTGTGTTTGTTTTTAAAAAAATGTCTTACTAGCTCTTTTACTCTTACCAGTAAGAGGTGGGCAGACGTTTTGCTTGCTTGTTTTTTTCTTTTGAGTTAGACTTAGTTAGACATATAACATCTTACTCGGTAAGAGGTGGGTGAGTTGTCTTACTGCCTCTTACTCGATAAGAGATTGAAGACTTGTGTTAATATAATATATTTTATGGTTTATTAAGGGTTAATAACCTTTTAAAGCATTATACTTGTCAAGAATGACAGTTCTGCGTAGCGAATTAAAAAAATAACTATTTTAGACATTAAAGTTGAAAATTTTGTCTTTCTTTAAGTATTATGACCATATTTACCATTTTTAAATTTTTTTCGAAATACCTTTTTTTTCGAAATTTTTTTTTTGAATTTTTTTTTCGAAATACTTTTTTTGAAATTTGTTAATTTTTTTTTCGATTTTTTTTTTAAATATTTTTCGAAGGGTAAAATAGTCATAATATGGTCATAATACTTAAAGAAATACAAAAATGTCAACTTTAATGTCTAAAATAGTTACTCCCTCCGTCCCATATTAAGTGTCCGCTTACATCATGCACAAAGTTTTAGAAAATTCCACTAATAACACTCTCCACCAATCAAATATCATTTTTACCCGCTAAAGCCTCGTCACATTGGTTGAAATAGAATATGCACACTTAATTTGGGACATCTAAAGATTCTATTGTGGACACTTAATATGGGACGGAGGGAGTATTTTTTTAGTTCGCTACGCAGAACTGCCATTCTTGACAAGTATAGTGTTTTAAAAGGTTATTAGCCCGTTTATTAACTATGTTATATTTATGATAAAAAGTCGTGTTGCATATTTACATAAGTTACTTATTATCGGATTGCGTTAATTTAATAAATAAATTGCAGAAACGAGCACTTCATTCGGACATCAATTATAAAAAACAAACACCATTATTTCGTTTAGATTTAGACTTTCTAGCCCTCTCTTACTGGTAAGATGTGGTAGTCAGATTCAGACTTAAAACATCTTAATGAAACAAACACACCCTAAGTCAAATATTGGATCATGTAACTGATATTCATACCCGTTACAAGAGCTAGTGGCAAACATTAGTATCAAGACGAAAATAAAATTTATTCATAACGTTACGATTATTACCATTTGAGTAAAGCTAAAAGTATAACACTCCGACAAAATTTATCCAAATAGGTAGAAAAGTGAATAAAGTTTAGCAAACTACAAATTTGGTCAAAGTTCTTTAAAGCTAATTTAATCTCACAATAACTTCATTTAAAAACTTGACTACTAATTTATGATGCATTAAAGTTTGTGTAACACGAGTTGAGATATGTAGTAATCACAAATTATGAACAAATTAATCAATCGTGACATTTTATTTAATTTTCATTTATTTTCTGTTTTTTAAAAAGTATATATATATATATATCTCTAAACGATAAATTCCTATGAAAAATACTCAATCGCGACGAAATTCTATATACTTTCGACGGATTTATTTATTTATTTTTTTCAAAATTCCCGCCCAGAAAATCACATGTGAATTGTAAAATTCACTTGTGATTTATTATTTCTCTGATTTGTAAAATTTCCGTCCAGAAAATCACTTCTGGTTTGTTATTTTTCAGATTTGTAAAATAACTTATGATTTGTTATTTTTCACAAGTTATATGGTTTAAAGTAATAAATTATATGTGATATTTTCGAATCACGTGATTTTGTTTGGCGGAAATTTTGAAATTTTTTTATCGAATTTATATAAAAGTGCATATTTGTAAAAATATAATTTAATTATTGCCGCGATGGTATATTTAATTTTACGTAACGATCAACGATTTGCGAGATATTGTAATTTTTGAAAAAAATAATGACAATGAGTTTTTTATTTGATAAAAAGATGAGTGCCTGGTATTGTATGAATTTTTCTTCAAATAAATATTGTTTTGTATATAACTTTTTGTCCATTTATTATAAGGATAATAGTTTTAGATTGTTACGCAACCATTCTACAACTTGGTCATTTTATCATCTTCACCTAATGTTTTTGAAACATGTTACTAAATGCGAATCAAAATAGGTTTTATAACTTTTAATGTTATTATTAGTTTAGTAGGATAGATAAAGAAATTCTTTAGTGTTCACAAACGTTAATTATAGAGGAGACAAGATATGCTTACTGGAATAATGGCAACTTAAATGATGTGGATTAACGTTAATGTGATAGTGGACCCCAGTTTACGTTGTATGGCCCATGAAACCCTAACTAAGATCCCATCTACGCCGTATTCGCAGGCAGCCGACCACAATGCAAGTCGTTTTCCTTTTTTTATTTTATTTACTTTTCTATAAAGTTTTACCCATGTAAATAACCATGCCGTAAAAATCTCACACGTTATGTTAAAAGAAATGTAAAATTTCACAATAATAATTTAGATATTTTCGAAGAGGGTAAGCAAATCATCATATAATATATTGTTCATACGTCCAAGATATAATGACAAATGTCCGACCACATTTTAAAGGTTAGCGATTAGCTCATCTTTAATGTTTGGCGTACATAAATGCGTCGACCTTTTGGGTTTTCATTGTTGGATAAAACACGAACAAAGTTTGAGACTATGAGGATCAAGAATAATTGGATAGTGTTGTCGTATTGACTTAGTTCACAAAAGGTGTATGAAACACGGCGATTACGGTGTCTTTTGGCGTTACCATTATACTCACCCTAAGGAATAGCCGACAACTCTTTGGCTCATCAAGACCAACCTGAGCGTGACGAGTCAATACTTGGACCCCTGAGCTCTTATTTCATAAAGTCTCTCCAATGTGCCTATAAGTTTTACGGAGATAGGTACCTATCTGAATCAAATGTCAAAGATGAGACTTGAACTTGGGTCTATTGACTTATATTTCTATACGAATTTGCGAGTAGGATCCTAAGAGGGGAAGGTGTCATAACAAGGCATACCCTCTTCATCAGTGTCACTTCAGAGCCACATCAACATCCCACTTCTGCACAACTAACCACAACAAACCCCCCTCCCTTACTCATAACAAACCTCAACCTCTTCATTTGGGGTCAACCACTACCACTTTATTTTTTTTATTCAATTTCATTTCCAAATAAACTAAATTCATTTCATTCAAAATAAAAATACAATGCATAACACAATAATAATAATAAAAAACACGATACGGAAAAAAAAACGACACGAGTAAAAAAAATACAACACATACTAATGGATCGGATTTTCGACATCCCACTTTGGGAAATTTTTCAAAATCTCTCAAACGTGAATATACTTGAACTCCTTTCCACCAAATTGTTGCTGAAAGTTTAGTTTCGCATCTTGAGATGAGTGTGGTCATTTTGACCACTTCGAAGCTGCAACTGTTTGAAAATTGCGTTGAATTTTTTGCAATCGACGTTAATCCTCGTCCATTTACCGTGATTGAATTTTTCACGATGGTCGTGGTAGTCCGATTATTGAACATCAGATAACGTCGTTCCAAAAATATTTTGAACGATTATTTTCCATATCTACGACTTGCGAAATTTCTATCCAAACTTGCAGCAAGATTTCTTCGCACTTGTTCCACTCGAATTTGAGACATTTGTGTTTTTTTTTTTGAATTGATGTAGATGTGAAAAAATGGTGGTTATAAATTGTTATTTATAGGGGTGGTTTTCAAATTCAAATTCAAAAATTCAAATTCAAATTCAAATTCAAAAATTCAGATTCAAAATTCAAATTCAAATTTAAAATTCAAATTTAAAACCGTATACCTTTGAGCGGGCTAATTCAAATTCAAATAGAAGCGGGCTAATTCAAATTCAAATAGGAGCGGGGTACTTTAAATTTCAAATACAAATTTTAAATTCAAATATGGTTGGGTCTCAGATGATTCTTTTTTTTAAGTTTTAGTAGTTTTATTATGTATTTCATGTTTTTATGTTGTTTTTTATTAGAGAGATTATGCAGTTTTTTATGTTTAAGCGTATTATGTATTTCATGTTTTTAGTTAATTGTTCAAGTTTCAGTTTAAGGTTTTTATCATTATGCTTTTATATATGTTTGCATTTTTTTCCTCCACGAACCTTTCAATCTATTCAAAAAACACTTCACCTTATTAGAATTCAAAACATGAAATATCACAAATATCACTTAAAAAAAAAAAAAAAAAAAAAAAAAATTTCAACCTCGTCGGGCAGACGACGAGGCTTCCCACGGCGAAGGACGGCGAGGCGACACCTTCCCCTCTATGAGGATTGCCATGTAAAGCTGCTGCCCAATAAAACATTCATGTCAAGAAGTACTTTTTTGTTTTTGTAAAAGCAATTACTTATGAAGCTATTCATGATCAATATTATTTGAATGGAATGCACGATAACATGTGTTTTTATCTTTTGTACGAGTATGAAAGCTCATCGACCAAGCAGTCTGTTTGTATAAACTATAAGGCTAGTCCCGGTCAGAACCCTGACGACGACAAACCGCCTGCAGCTTTTTTTTCTCAAATGACCAGGACAACCCGGATGCCCCAAATGACGACCCAAGGATTTTTTTTTTTTTTTTTTTTTTTTAGTTCAAACATTTTTGACATTAAATTTAAATTTCATTCAAATTAAAAAAAAACATTACATTCTGAAATTAAAAAAAAAAAAAAAAAAAAAAAAAAACATTACACTTCAATTTTAAAAAAAAAAAAATTACAATACGAAATTCAAATAAACACTAGAATGCTTAAACTAATAATCTAAATTGTAACGTTTTCGATTGCCGCTTTAACTTTCTCCAACTCTTCTAGTTGGCGGCCGGTCAAATTTGGGTCGATTGGTGTTGTAGAAGATGATGTCGGACTCCGTTTGATGTCCTCATGAGCTCAAGTTTTGCCTGCTTTATCTCGAGCTCTTTTTCCTCAACCGTAACCAATTATCTTCTAAACCCCGCTTATTCTCTTTTGACTTCTTGGTTCTTAAGAAATTTTTGGCCAACGATTGCATAAATGAGTCGATGGAACATCATCATCACGGGAGGAGGAGGATGCTTTCTTCCTTCCTTTGTCACGACTGCACGGCCGTGATTCTCTAGTCGCTTCCTCGGCAGAATCATCAACGCCATAGACATCGAAAGGATCACGAGCTTGGGTTGAACCGGAGGTAGTGGTAGAACCCTTTGTTTTCTTGACTATTTGTTGATATAGCCGACAACTCAACCTCCTTCCAAGCGGGATGACCCTTTAAAACCTCGTAGCACTCCTCCAAAGTGAAATCATGACCGTCGTCATACGGTATTCTTTAAGAGCTTTTGAGGTGTCGTCGATATCATTCTCACCGCTTCCATGGGTGTTCTTGATATTCTCCATGATAGCACAATAATTTCCAACCCTATTACGAATCCTGCTCTTCCATTTGGTATTGATGGAGTCATAGGTTCGGTCTTTGCCAGTTTCTTTCTTAAAGTAGGCGATCACTTGCTCCCAAAACTTGAAGCGGTTCTGGCCGTTTCCTCTCGCCGCGTTTTCCGACACATAGACCCAAGCTTTACAAAGCACCACCTCTTCCTCCTTTGTCCATGGCTCTTTGCGCTTCTTGGCTTTCCCTTACTTGTTTCCGCTCCTCGCCTTTGTCCTTGGCCTTTGAAGCACGCCTAGATGGTCGCTTTGGTTTGATGGGGACATCTCTTGATGAAGCGGTTTTCTCATCATCAAAATCATCAACGGGAAACGAACCGTGGTGCGAACCGTGACCCGAACCTTGTCCCATCGAAGCATCTTGACTTGGGTAGTTTTGACTTGGGTAGTTTTGTGTCGGATACTCCGACATCCATACTTCCAAATTCATGTCTAGATTAGTGTTTCGAATCGGGGAATAAGGTTGATATGGTTGAGAAGGATAAATGAAGTCCATGTTTGGATGGTAACCAGACCCATTAGGTTCTTGCCGGTAATCTTGGTAAGAACGTTGCGGTGGGACAAAAGGACGGTTAAGATAAAACGCGTTTTGGTTTTGATTTGGTTGGGGTAGTTGTGATTGATAATCAAAATTTGCGGACGAAGCGAATAGAGGCGGTTTTGTTGTGATGATATGCCGGTTAACTCGAAGTTGTTTTCCCGTGAGAAATTTAGATCCGGGCATTTGGGGTAGTCGTGATCGTCGGGTTTTTGATTGTGAGGTATTTTTCTTTGACATTTTCAAGTTGGATAGAAATTAGATTGAGTTGAATATAGATGAAAATGGTAAGTTGTGAATTGTGTTTGAGGTAATGTGTGTATTTATAGAGTGGTAAAATAGGTTTGATTTTTTTTTTTTTTTTTTAATTTGTATGACCAAACGGTCGGATTTTTTAAATTTGTATTAATTGTTGCGTTGGGAAGGATTTAACATGCTTCAACATCGAGCGCCGAAACACTCGATGTCCACAAACTCTTTGGCCAACCGATGTTCCAACCGTTGTTGTGCAGTGGTACCCAACCGATCTAACATCGGTCGTGGGTGTTGAATTTGGGCAACCAACCGATGTGTAACCTCACCAATGCGACAAGCCTAAAGTGTTTCATATGTTTGAAACATGGGTAACATCATGCACTATAAAAATAATACTAAAGTGTCACACTGTCACCATATCCAACCCCGGCCGTATCTATGATTCTATCCATGCTTCATTTATCGTCAAGGTTAAACTTGTTATTCCATGATAAAACATTGATGTCAAAAAGTACTGTTATCCGAGAATGTGCAATTATTAAGAATGTGCAATAAAAGTGATGATCATACCATAAAGCGACCTTATAATCATCAGAAACCATACTAAAAGTTAATTTTTGAGTGATGACACATCCAACGCGTAGATAGATAACCACATAACATTTTATTTTCTGTAATTTGCATTTTAATCTCCAGAGAGGTGAGTAAATGTGAAGTTAAAAGAATGGGTCAAGAAATGGCGTGTTTGCAAATTTGGTTTATTTATATGTTTGTTGTTCTTTGTTTGCTGCCCTTCAAAATAGACTCCTCCAACCCGGCTTGTATCTTTGTTCTAAGAATATATTATCCTATGTCATTTTGAACTAAAAAGCGTGCGACAATTCTTGACATGGTTTTACAGTAAACACGATGTTGATTCGTAGAGCTATAGCAAATAATGCATAGCTAGAGTTGTACATTTAATTAGGGCTGTAAACGAACCGGACGAACACGAACGGAGCCTAGTTCATGTTCGTTCATTTAATTTTAACCGGACAAATAAACGAACACGAACGCTTAAACGGACAAAATTTCTTGTTCATGTTCGTTTATTAAGAAAATGAGTTGTTCATGTTCGTTTATGTTCGTTCATTAAGACACTAAACGAACATAAACGATCGAACATAAATGAACATAGAAAAACAATCATAAACTTTATTAAATTATGTATCTAATATCGTTTTATCAGTTTGTTTAAACAAACTAATTTAAAAATTATACAATTAAAAAATTTGATATATGAACATAAATAAATAAATGAACATAAACGAACGTTAACGAACGCATAATCGAACGTTCACGGACATAAATAAACGGACGTGACTTTTGTTCATGTTCGATTCGTTTAACTAAACGATCGTAAAATATTGTTCGTGCTCGCTCGTTTAATAAATAAACGAACATAAACGAACTTTTTACCGAACCGTTCATGAAATGTTCACTGAACGTTCAGTTCGTTTACAGCCCTACATTTAATATATATTTTCTTGAAAAAATTCATTGTTGTGTGCAACTTTCGCTGTCGTTGTCATAATCTATTGTCGAATACTCAAAATTCACCAAGTGCAGTTATCAATTGAAGAGGATCTAGTCATTTACTTTCGGCAAATACGTTCCTGGACTATGATTAAAAAATAAGAAGCAAAAGATCAACTTGAGCCTGACTTCTCTTTACATTTACCATTTGATAACCATAATCAATCCTCAAAATGCAAGCACAAATTAATGGCTTAATTGAAAGGTTTATGGATAATTATTAATATATGTATGACCGGATTCGAACTCGAGACTTCGGGATTGCACACATTACGTATGAGAATCAATGTATAAATAATTAATATATAAAATGTTATATTTAATTATTTGATCACGAAATAAATACTTAATGATATTCAATATTTGACGAGTTTTGATTATCGGTCATTAAATGTCAACGGGATATGAAAAAAGTTAACAAGTCAAGAGAAGGTTTTAGGAATCCTCTTTTGGGCTTGTGTTTATCAAAACTATAGAATCCCACATCGGATACTATAAGATTTTGACATCTACCATAAGGCTATAAATACATCGCTATGTATTCATCCTTTGGTACACTAGATTTCAATAGAAGGCCAAACTTCTTCTTTCTTCCTCTTGTTCTTAGGTCGTGAGCAAAACCCCATGTAAAGGATTTGCGAGTGACCTTGAGCATAACAAAGGTGTTTGGTTAATCTATTGCGATCAAGAAACTAGCTTTTCTCATTGATTCGCTACTAATACGTGTGTACAAGAACGAAGAGCAAATACACTTGTGTTTGCATATCTTGGGTATTCGACATCTAAGGTGGTCGAATTATATAAACCCTAATTTATTAGGGTTTAAGGTTTCTTGGTACTTGATCTTAATTGGGGGTTTTTTTTCATAAACCCTAATTGCATTGATTCGCAAAAGATGCGATATACTTTTAATTCGGTTAATTAATTTACAAGTATTATTCCTATTACTTCCGCTGCATGCTTTGATGATGTTTACTTGTTTTCTATAATTGTTATGATTAGTAAAACCCAACAGTGGCATCACGAGCCGTTAATATGTTGTAATTAATTACCGAAACACATAAAAATTGAATCTTTTTTATTATTACATGCTTTTATTGGTTTCTAGGGTTTTGAAAATTGGAACCCTAATTGTTTATTATAAGGGTCGATTACCCTTTAATTTTTTAATTAGGTTTTATTTTTTGTAAAACTTGTAGAAACCCTATGATTGCATGTATATTTTATGTGGTTTTATGAATAATTGTTATGTGCCATGATTATATGTGTATCTTGGGATTATAATTGTTATGAGGAATCCATGGTGGAACATGCATGTTTTGCCATGGATTATTGTTTTGATTAATTGTTAAGTGATATACACATGTTTATTTATTTGATAATTATTGAATTGGGGAATACCTCAATTATACTAATAAAAATTCGTTATGTGCTATTTGGTGTACTATTGACTTTGGCTTACGCAATCGACTTGTCGATGTATGTGGCTCATCTACCTTGTAGTTGAAAGCCCTAGTTGATGTATGCATTATTTAACGCCTAGAATTGTTTATTAGCGTTTATCGAAATATTTATGCATGTGGCTAATTGTTTTTACATATGTTAAATTGTTTAGTTATATGTATATTATTTGAGTGCGTTTTAAATTTTTATTAAAGTGCCTTTTGTTTATATTGTATGACACGTTAGTAAACTAAAAGGTTTTTTGAGAATAGAAAATTAAATGGACTAAATAATGGCGAAATTTGATTTGTTTTCTAAGTATTAAATCTTGAACTTTTAATCGACTGATGCGACCGTACTAAATTGTTAGAACGGCTCACCCACTAGAACAAACTATAAAGGGTTAAAAGAAGTGCGACAATACACTAAAAGGATGTCTAAGGTTATGTACAAGGCACACGGTCCTCCGCCCTCTGTGAGTTCGATTGGAGCTACCTAGTATAACCATTCTATGTAACGAAGCATCTTAGTGCAAAGTTGTAAGTTTCTCAACGCATCGATTAAAACTTTGTAGAATTTAATCTTAGCAATTAAAATACAAGTAAGTTTTTTCGAAAATTTTGTGTTATGGAGATGTATGCATGCTTCTTCATACATAAGTTTTGATTACACGTCAAAAATCGTACCCTTTAAAATTTAAGTTTATGCCATCTAATGATATGAAACACTTGAAGTTGTAATTTAGTTTTGTGAGACCTTGAGCTAGATTACAATGACAAGGTGAATCTTTATGTTGTGTGAGACCTCAGCTTAATAATTTGCAGTTTCTAAATTAGACAACTTAATTAAGTTAGTTAGTGAGACCTATAACTTAAGGCATAAGATGCGATAAAACATGTTTACATTTTGCATAATTGTTTGGCAAAATTGTAAATCCCATATTTTCTAGGAATTGAAAACTAGTTTGTCAATTATTGTTCTTCGACAATTACCTATTCTATACTTTCATCACTAGCAGATCAACTGATATGGTGAAACTATGATAATGAGGGTCCTAGATTCAAGGAAAATTCTATGGTTAATATGAATATTGACCTAAGGGTATTTTATTTTCTTGAAAGATTTAATTATCGAAAATATTAAAATTGAATTTTGTTAATTCTTTTGATTGTATTAATGCAACATTAAACCGTAAACGTGGTTTGGGCTTTGGTAAATTGATATAGTTCTGTTTTCAAACAAATGTTTGATCAAGAAAAATTTACTAAAAGACAAACATAAACTCTTTTCCATGGAAGAAGAGTGAGACTCAATCCTATTTCTTTTCATGATTGAGAAAAGTATGTTAGGAACATTAGAATTATCTAAATTCTAATATAACTCATAGCAACTTTAATAGTTAAGAAAATTACACATCATGTTTTCCTTAAGAGATTTCATTACCCTCTGTTGGTGATTGAATTCTTATATGACATTTTGGTCAACTAGAAAACATGTTTGACATTATATGAGTTATTAAATTAGAATCTAGACTAATTACCGCAAAATTGGTAAAAGACAAACTAGTATATTTTATCTAGTTGTTTTAATTTGACCAATTAAAGGTGCTACACACCATTGTGGGGATAGTAGACCTATTAAGGAAGAAGTTGCATGCTCAATTTTTCAAGTTAATAGTATGATGGATGATTCATCATCTACAAAGTAGAATACACTCTTTTATTACCTAAGTAATTGTTAGGTCACTAGTTTTACAAACACAAGCATATAAGAAAGAGATAAGGCGATTGAACAAGTAAACAAACACACACACACAAATGATAATACGGTTTAGGCGTAGAACATGTGAATGAAAGAAAACTTGAACAACCAACCCTCAAGTGAGGGTTTACATAAGGTATTTATAGGAGGGAAGCTAGGGCAACACTCCTAGTTCCCATCCTTTCCTTTATGGGCTTGGGCCTAAGCTCATGGGCCTTCTACATAAGCTTAAGGCTAATAACAAACATAAAGGCCATAATAAAGCTAACTATTACATATTAATTACTAACACTTAATTATGGTTTAGGAGTGATTCCAACAATCTCCCTCAGTGTTGGTGATGAGCGGTGAAAGCGTTGATGTAATAGTAGCTCGACGTCTTCGACATTCTTCTTTCTTGTGAGAAGAAATGCATTGATTCGAACAATCTCCCGATGTAGAGATAGTTACCTTTGAGCGGTTATGCTTTGGCGTCATCTTTAACTTTGTTCTTTGATCATTGTTCTTTGTGGTGAAAGTGATAGTATGTTGTTATGCGCATCAAGTTTGCCTCAGTTCCTTGCTTTGCTCCAAAGGTTCCACGTCATTCTTCAACATGCTCACACGCTCTTTGGCGTTGGAATACAATCTTGATGAAGTTCTTTAAGTCTTTAACTTTGTAGATTCTTTGGTTTGACGAATAATCATTCGATGGTTGTGTTGCTTTTGAATAGAACTTCCATTAGTGATGATGTTGGCGTGAGCATGAGAAGAATCGAGACGATCATCCCGCTCCGGAGCTTCCATAAGAAGAAAACATTTCAAGCGGTTAGTAATAAGCGTGTTCCGACTTACAAGTTTGAACTTTGAGAGTGTTACGACATAGTGTGAAAACACAACTCTAATTCTTACAAAGGCCGTTCTGAACCTGGAGTCCCACAAGTGAGATAACGCGATGTACCAAGTACATCTGATTCGAGATGAGTCGCCGAGGTACACCAAGCATCACCACGATGTAGACCGTTTGAGACACACTCCGCGTAATCCACGGGAGTTACCGAAGTGACACTTTGTCGGTCATTTAATGTTGACCACGGCGGGAGTTTCCATTCAATCACCGAGGATCGCGGATGTGAACCTCTCATAAATGTTCTCGACAGTTGCTAAGATCCGTGAAGGACTCGATATGAACCATCGATGATCTTATTTGTTGATCAACAAGTGATGAAATGTCAAGTGTTCTAATAGATCTTTTGATGAATCTTGTAGCTCTAGACTCAATAGTGCGTTTTGGTTTTCTGGCGGAGACTAGGGAGAGGGTCTCCTTCTTCAATACCGGCGATCTCTAAGAGAACGCCAATAGTTTACATAGGGTTCCTGTGAGAATGAAACAAGCTTCATTGAGAGAAACTTGAGTGGCTAAGAAGGTTTAGTGCATGCGTCATTTGGGTCCATGACGACTTTAATCTTTAATACCGGTGTCACTAAGTGACAACCAAGAGTATATGAATTGAACCCCTATCGCGCCTAAGTTGAATAACGGAGGGCTATTTCTTTTCACCCTTTCTTTGCATTTCTTTTGATTCTTCAACTCCTTCTTTCTCCGATTCTCATTTCTCCTTTTACAATCATACCTAAGGACTTATAAGTACTAACTATTTGTGATGTCCTTGGGTAGATCCCTCGACTCTGGCGGATCATAGGACGGTTATTCCTAACCTTAGTCACCTTATAACTCCATGACTAACCTATGTTGCCATAAAACCACTGTATGTGAAAATCTCTCAAAGGGTTTATAAATGAAAACATGTTTGAACCATCGTGAGAGATAGGATTTTGCATAAATACTCCCCTCCACATGTGCTTAAGAGTTTTAATGGTTTAAATGCACAAGTGAGGAAAGAACGCGCACATTTTGAATTGATCCACCGGAGATAGACAATCCCCATGAGACACGGTTCGTTGCATAGTTAAAGAGTTACATTGTCGACTTTTAGGTGACAACTAGCTCTAATAACTACCTTGAAGGTGTAGACAAACCTCGAAGGTTGTCATACCGTCGAGTTCATGTCTACCAAGAGTGTCTCGAATGGTACTTTCTACTTGGACAAGTCCTGCGAGACACGTTTACATTACTAGCGAACTAGGTTGAAATTATTACCCGTCGGGACAAGTCTTTTCGAGTAACTAACGGTTTAGTATCGTCGATTCGTTGGTTAAGTCCAAGTACACAGATTCATTTGCATTTTGCACAACATATTTCTTATCACACAATTTTCTCCCCTCAAAATGGCATAGAAAATGTTATTTTGAAATGTTGACAATAAATATGACCATTTCGAGTGTTGTGGGAAGATGACCACTATGAACAATTTGTGAACAAAGTTTTAACATAAATACTCCCCTCAACAAGTGATATAAGCGGTTGAGGTTTTGAAAATCATATGGAAGTACTTGTCCTTTTGAGCAAAACCTTGAAAAGTGAAAGGTTTGATAGGTTTTACTCAAAAGTAAGAAGCTTTCGCTCCTTTTATAAGGATTGTGTACGAGGCGTACCACGGGGTCCTTTCTTGACAAGAACGGGTTGTACATGTTATGTGTGCACAAGCCATCGACATATATAATCACACATCCAAATTAGTAATGAAAGAACCAATTCAAGGGTACCGTGAAGTGTAGTGATGTTCCCGAGTGTGTGCAGGCGTTGAAAGCCGGTTATGTTAATCCTGGTCGACCACCAAAGATAGCTCTCAATCGTCAGGCGATCCGCCGAACAACCGTTCATCAATCATGGTAATGATCCTTCTCACATTCCTCCGATCCCGAGAATTCCATCGCTTAGGGTTCCCAATGTTTTCACGTATGTCCTTGATCGATAAGCTAATCCGTCCCTAACCATCTTGAGTATGATCTCCAAATTTGTGAAGCTCATTACCGCCATCAAGCAATTGCGATGAAGTTCATCTGCGATAAACGACACCAAACGGTTTCTTGATGGCGTTAATTGTGATAGGCGGTTGATATCGGAAGATCAAGGCGTGGTAGAGTGAAGTTGACACGTGTCGATATGATTCAACGGCAAGTGGAGATCTTCAACACTTTTTTATGACTATCGTCGATGAAAATGAGCGGTGACTTGATGAATTCACATTGTATTTCGGTTGAAAATTGTCTCATGCGACCACGTACTTTGGCAAGGTACATGTCTTCAATATCGTTGAGAGACAAATTCTCAAAGTCGACTTCACGAGAATGCATAATCCCTTTCATCTGTCTTTTGACCACAATCTTCTTGAAAGGTGTAGTCCCATTTGGATGAAAGACCAACATGTTGGATGGAAGCGATGTCTTTAGTACTAAACAACGCATGTTGTGACTTCGAACCTAACGACACGTAGTAGATTCGTCGGCGCTCGCCAATGATGAATCCCATACAATGCATCTCGGTCGTATCTTCGCCATTGTGTTGGAGAACAAGTGATTGGCACGTTCCTCAATGGCAATGCGGTTTGAGTAGATAGTCTGCAGGAATGGAAGTGTCAAGGATGTAGCATATTTCCTTGAACCATCGCCACCATGGAGAAGAAATTCGGTCTTTGTTGAAGAAATATCGGAAGGAATCCGTGGTTCATCTGGTTGGCCAATGGTCGGTAGGGTTTGGTCCAATCGGTGTAGTATGGAGGGTTGTCCCTTTTGTGAAGTCAATGTTTGCTTCGTGTTGAGCCAATCCATGTTATTAGACATAGCTCGAGCAATGTTGTCAAGGTGATATTCGACCTCGAGGGCACTTTCGAGCCAATCCAGATTTCGTCATTTTCTTCACATGGAACTTTTCTTGCAAAAGTTTTGCATGCTCAATGTAGAACCGTCTACCAAATTCGACCTTCTTCGTGGTAGGGAGTTTGATTGACAAGTGTGGAGAACCATTCAAATTCTTGGTTTTATCGTCATCTAGCCATGATACGACTTGAGGTTGAGGCGCTTCTTCTTCTTCTTTTCAAGGCCTAGATGATGATTACGTTTCGAACTTGTTTGGGAGAGGTGGGTTGTTGTGGGGCTCAAGGACCTCTTCATCGTCACCACCGTATACTCAAAGTGATCACCGGTTTTCGAGTCGGGGTGGTAACTCGGAATCGTCCCGAGGTTTATCTGTAGAAGAGCGGGAGGAGACCTTTGTTGAGTAGAAGTCTGTTGGAGAGGAGGTAACATAGAAGATGATTCACGGACTTCTTCCGACGCTTAGCTTGATCATGCTTATCCCGATCCTTGTCTTCATCGTCTCTAGGATGTTTAGACTTTTCGACGAATCTACATGCTTCTTTGAGTTGGTAGTCCAACAATGCTTGAAACAATTTTCCTTCCTCGAGTAAATGTCCTAGATCGTGTAGACATTTGTGTGACAAGCTTGGCCACCAATTCATTATCCGAGAAAACTACAGGATCGGATGGATTGATTGTGACGGTTAAAGGTGTGGATCTTATAGTTTGCTTGGCTATCTCGCATAAGATTCGGATATAGTTGTCAGTAAACATCTCCTTTGTGACTTTAGGGACGATATCCACGAAGGTACTTGTTAGTGTAACCTTCGATCATTTCGTTCAGTTCCTCTTTACGATGACTTTTCATGAACTTGAACAAATTCCCTTTCTTTACGCATCTTGTCTTTCTCATCATTTAAGTACTGTATTTGGTCAGCAAACCAATTCAATTTTCTGTAGAGCACGTCCTTCTTTCTGAGTTGTTGGACAGCTTTCACAATTCTTTGATGAGTCTGAGAAATCCAAGATCGAGGTGGTTTCTTTACTGATTTGGATGATGATTTGGTTGATCTCTTTGATGGTGGTGGTGATGAATGAGAAGAAGAATCCGATGAGGATGAGACATGAGGAGACTCGGGATCCTTGGGAGGTGCAGAAGTATCCTCCTTGGAATGAGTTGGACTTTTGAGAAGATAATCATCATAATTCTCTTCGTCATCTTGTCCAGATGTAGCCTTTTCTTCCTTCTGAGCCGTAGCTTCTTCATCAGTTTTCTCTTTCTCAGTCTTATCTTTTTCAGGTTCCTCAATGTTATAATCAGTAGACTTCTCCACAAGCGTTTGTTGTTGCTCAAGAGTGGTGGCACCAGATCCCTTATCGGGTCGATTAACCGCATCGGGATGCGGTGAGGTCAAGCAACACCACTTGATCCTCCCGGTCAACCCATTTGTTCTTTGCAAATTCTTGACTTTTTGAATGTGTCTAACTAATTGAAACTTCTTCTGTAGGATTGATCTAGTAGCTCTTCTTCATCTTGAGCTTTCATCATAGGGCACAAGTGCAGAGTCTTCCTTTCCTTTATCGACTTGAGGACTTGGAGGTTTTGTCTTGAAGGATTGTCATCCTTTGCGGTTTGAGTAGGTAATCTCTTCATCGTGTTAGTACCTTGAGCTTTTGTCCAAAAGCTTTCTTGCGGTTCGGGCTTGGGAATTGGGATGGGAGTAGCTTCCTTAGATGGAACAATCCTCTTTGAAGGAGGGTTCCTCTGGGGAACTTCCTTTGACTCTCTATACTTAATGCACTTCCAAGATCGCCTCTTACGGTTCTCCGAGTAGGTGTCCCGAAGCCTTTTCATCAAGATGGCCAACTTTTCCTTCTTTACGGCTACCGATACCTTTTGTACGTTTCGGCCTTTTGATTTCCTTTGTAAGAAGGTGATCGGGCAACACAAAGACCCCTGTTTCTTCGTGAGCGATTCTTTGATTTCGATGATAGTATGGGCTCGATCAAGATGTCATGATTATCCGGGTCATTGAGTCTCATGGGGATATCGGGATGAAGTCCAAGCTCTCGGATCAGCAGTTTGGTATATC
Organism: Chrysanthemum lavandulifolium; assembly: GCA_022545495.1. NCBI lineage: Eukaryota > Viridiplantae > Streptophyta > Magnoliopsida > Asterales > Asteraceae > Chrysanthemum > Chrysanthemum lavandulifolium. The sequence continues at coordinate 162,717,037 of CM040244.1, read as the reverse complement.
GACATAGGGAATTGTGGAGCCAAGCTTCTTATGAGACAACATCATATCTTCCCATAGCGATTGCTTCAATTATAATGTCCTTCTTGTTGATCAACGACCGGAAAATTTGCGTTCCATGAGCTTGGGATGCTCATAGCCACCGTCACGACCGAGACCGATTGGTGATGATCATATAGAGTGTCCTCCATGGTTGAGGAATATTCTTGACCCACGTGAGAGTGCTTAGAAATGATTCCTTTAGCTTCATCATAACCAATATCTATCAAGAATTGCAGGATGTCTCTTGATAGGGGTAGCAAAGAAGTCGGTTGGAGCGATGTCGGAATGATGAGAACGACTCGTAAGTCATCGGGAGTGATAGTGACTTGTTTGTGATTAAGAGTCACATTCACGGCATTTGACCGGTGATCCTCCGCATAGAATCCCGAATTGTTGAATGTAGACCCGAAGGCGTGGCGAGTGTGAGAGCATGTTCGGTAGGGATGATTCCCGATAATATCCACCGCAATGAGACAAGAAGATTATGAGCATGTGAGGGTGTCAAAGTCAACCCTAAGGTTGTTCTTTCCAAGCTTTCTCGGATAACCCTCTCGGAAAGATATCGCAATTGTAAGAACTTCGATGCATCCACATTCATTTGTTCGACCATGTCGTGATCTCGAAATAACATTAGCCAAAAGAACCAACATATCGAAAGACATAATGTTAGTCAACAAAAGGTTTTATTGCCTAGTTATTGAATGTACAGTGATAATGATTGTTACGAATCCTAAGTCACTTGTTTGTCCAATAGTCTAATGACGTCGTGAAATGTTTCGTGAGTTAGTTAACTTTAATTTTTAAAGTTTATGTTATCACTTATTGTTCACAACATATCAAACAATTAAGTTATTAGTGACATTATTGGATTCGTGACGTTATGATTAGTTTATTTACAAGTTTGTACACGTAACAATTCATTATGAAGGTCAATCCAGGGTTAAGCGTAGTTTTGACAAAGTTAAGCGTAAACAAGAATGACATATCGTGAGCGAAAGCTACGCGTGGGATCCTAACTCACGCGTAAGAAATGCACGTAGAAAAGGGGACCTTATGCGTGAGAGCTTACGGCGTGGCGTATAGGACCTTACGCGTAAGGCTTACTCGCAAGAGTAGACCTTATGCGTGAGGTCATTGCCACGCATATCCTTCATAGGATACGCGTGAGTCCCATTGTAGAACCTTACGCGTAATGGTTATGCGTAGAATTATTCTTACGCATAACTTGACTACGCGTAGGGTAATCCTTATGCGTAGAGTTGCAAATGACCTTGATTCTGAATATTAAGCGTAGCAAAGCCTGAAATAAGTTCATCAAATCATCAAACTTAACACAAAACATCATTTTATCAACACGTTATGGCATGAACATTCATAACACAGTTATGCATAGAAAGTCATACGCGTAGGTCAAAACCCTAAGGGTTAAGATTTACGCGTATGAAATTTAACCATGGGATTTGCACCAAACAAATTCTGGTAGGTCTAGAGTGTTGTTAGAGTATTTAGGCCAAGTATTAACATCTAATTCGCTGTGAATCGAAATTACCCAAAAGTATGAACATTAAACCCTAACTTCAAATTGTCAAACAATTAGTGTTTCGGGTGGTTAACAACCATGGAAATCATCAATTCAAACCTCATATGACCATAACCCAACAATCTTTTAGACCAAAACACTTCACATTTTGAAAACCCAAATCGACTCATAAACCCTAATTTTCAAAAATCATTAATACGTGTTTCGGGTGGGTTTTGATGGTTAAAATGGTATCCTTGATGTATAAGAAACGTTTGACACAATCCATATAACCAAAACACACAAACAATGATTATGTGTTCATACGCTTATGCGTAGAACACATAATCACGCCAGTCTACACCTTTTAGCTATTGGATTTGCATGAGATTAAAACCTTAGCTTAAAAACATGTTAAGATCATTAAAACACTTACAAAATGATGATCAAAACAACGGATTTCTTGGTTCAATCTTAGGCGTAGGATGAATATGGTTATGTGTATTAAATGTGAAGTAAAAAGTAGGTGGGAGGTGTTTTTATTAAAAGTTACTTTAACATTTTGACAGTTTTAGTCCCTCCACCTTTTCCTTTTTCAAACAAAGCCATTTAATTTCCATTTGGTTACCAAACAAAGGTTTTTAAGAAAGAAACTTAACGACACTCCCCCTCGACTTGAGAAAATAGTGAAAGGTTATTAATTTTAGTCTGAGGAGTGTCATTGAACCAGAAACATTTACCACCATTTGTTAAAAGAAACAACCGAGATATGATAACATGCAAGTACACAGATGTTTTGAAACAGTTAAGTCTTTGAATTCTCCCCCTCAACACGTGATCAGAAAAATACTAAATTTTGAAAGATTAAGGTGTTGACGGAAGAAATGTACTTGCCATGTTGAAAGAAAATAGATTAGAAGAATATTTTTGTTGTTTTATCAGATTTTATATTTTTGTATTTTGTTTTGAAAATTTATTTACAAAGAGAGTTTTGGTGTTTGATGTGTTTTAAGCAGTTTTAAGAGGTCATCCAATTCCTCTTTACTCAACACCGCATACCAATCCGGTGGATCACTCATTAAACCTAGCGGGAGGCAAGGCTTTGGTGAGAAGATCGCCAATTGGTATTCTGTACCCACAAAGTATAATTCAACGCACTGCTCCACGTGGTCCTTGATGAAATGATAGCGAAGATCGATGTGCTTTGATTTGAATCTTTGAATCGAGTTGCGAGATCGCAATGGCACTCCGATTGTCGCGATACATCGGGATTACACAACACGTAACCATAGTCTTTGAGTTGTGTTCTCATCCAAATGACTTGAGCACAACACGCGGACATGGCTACATATTCGCCGGTTGATGACAAAGATGTACAATCCTGCTTCTTTGATTGCCAAGACACCAGTTTATCACCGAGAAATTGTAGAGCTCCTGAAGTACTTTTCCTTGAGTCTAAGCATCCTGCGTGATCAGCGTCTGAATTACAGGATCATGGTAAACCTGTTAATCATAATGATATATTACCTAATATTGAATTGTGGTAAATTATTCATACTATGAATGTTGAGATGCTGTCCAAAAAGATAATCAACTTTGAAAACTTGGTTTATCTTAATAGTAATGATTTCTTCAAAAGGTAGGAAAACCCTAGTGGTTTAAATCTTTGTGGAGAAATCATATGGACAAAATTGTACATGTGTTTAATGCATGACTTGTGACAAAATTATTAATCACACTTAAGCAATTAACTGTGATTGAATATTCTTTCCTTGACACATTAAATATATAATGATTATAATTGTCATACTTATTTTCATTGATATGAAAAATGACAATGGAATATTAAAACTCTTTCTTGTGTGATTGCTTTTGCGAGGACGATAAGTAATACAAATGAGTTTTATGAATTCACATAATCTTTGGAAATGTACAAACGGCAAGAATCCATAAATGGATATATGCATGCATCTAGGAGATGATTCTTATGTTGAACTATTAAATCCAAGTTTTGGTTTTAAATTAAAATAAGATAATTTCTAAGTATTCCTGAAAGCTAGTGGGAGTATTATGTTTATTTTCTTTAAATCTTATATGTTGTGGGTAGTAACATTCCATCTAAGATAAATGTTAGTTTAATTTGGAATGGAACTTCACATGAAAGATTTTGACAATAAGACATACAACCTTGGAATATATGTTTATTATTAATAAACATGTGCGGTAAAATAAATGAGTCTAATAAAACATGATATATCATTTGGAAAATGGATATGTAGAACATGAATTATATCTTTGTTTGACATAAGGATTTTTTATGTACATCATGTTACTGTTGTATCATGCTTGAATGCAAGATGATTTGACAACATTGATATCTAATGAAGTTATTAGATAACTAGTGTAATGAATATTCTATTAGAATATGTTTGAATCTAGAATTACATTCTCACCTGGATTTGCTCTCAAAATTCTATGGATGAGCAATACAACAATTGTTCTTGAAATTGTCATAGCCAACAAACTTGAAAGTTTGGAAGGCATCAAACATTACTTGTAGATATTGAAGTTTACGAAATTTTAAAGAGCATATTGTTGTTTGTATACAATGATCTTTGGTATAATTGAGATGACACTCAATACTAGTCATGGAGGATTTCATTCTTATGGATGGCCATGTGAACTAGTTGTGCTCAACTAAGAGCAAGGTTGCATTATATAATAAAGAATAAGAATACTTTAAACTTTAAAATGTTTGAAAGTTTGATTGTCATAAATTAGTGGTTGAGGATGTCACACACTTTATGAAATATTATGTGGCAATATCAAAATATTTTGAATGCACACATACAAGAACTTCACTAGTTGAATTCTTGAAATAAGTATTCTCAAAATTCCGATAGATCAAAGTTAGTTGAATTTATGCCTTGTCAACAAGTATGATTGTCATTACTTGAGGCATAATTCATTAACAAGTATTATCATGCATTGATCTATTTAGTATTTGGATAAGGGATGTTATGAACAAATATTATTTAAATGAAATAAAATATTGGTTATGTTTATTTTTCATTTTCTTAATATTATATCCTATATTTGCACGTTTAATCCGTGAATAACTTATTTTATTCTAAAAGTCCGTTGTCGATCAATGATGTGGGAATGTCATTGAATTAAGACAAATCTGAGTTTTGGTAGAATATACTTTAAGTATATTGATGCGTGGGACATGCCAAATTCACATGATATTCAATGAATTAAATATAGGACAGATCCCAACTTTACATGATGATACTTTATGGATCTTTGTCATTAAGTATATCATGAAGTGTTTATCCTCAGACTTGAGATACCAGATAATTGTTATGAATGTAGTGCACTTGTGTAAGATAGTCTAACGCTATCCGTAACTGGTAGTTATAAGGGCTATTTTCAAAAGTGTTACAAAGTTCATGAGTTATGTTTGTAGTCAAGAGAATTTGCTCATTTGAATTTGTTTCGAAGCATAATACTGTTTGGGCCATTCGTAGGGTTGACAAGATGTTTGTAAGGCCTTACCCAAGATCTATCTGGAATACGTTCAGATGATTTGGTAATCTTGTTCAATCAAATACAACGAGAAACAGAATATTAACTTATGAGATGACTTGATCCACATTCACAGTTAATGTAGTATTAGTAACAAAAGGATAAGTAAAAATGATGAATCATTAAATGGTTACCATACTCGATTCGATCTGGGGGCATTGACGTGTTAAAGCTAGACTAACCAATTTCATTACTATATTAAGTAATATTCAAGTGGGAGCTGAAAGGTTTATGGATAATTATTAATATATGTATGACCGGATTCGAACTCGAGACTTCGGGATTGCACACATTACGTATGAGAATCAATGTATAAATAATTAATATATAAAATGTTATATTTAATTATTTGATCACTAAATAAATACTTAATGATATTTAATATTTGTGAGTTTTGATTATCGGTCATTAAACGCCAACGGATATGAAGAAAAGTTAACAAGTCGATAGAAGGTTTTAGGAATCCTCTTTTGGGCTTGTGTTTGGCGAAAACTATAGAATCCCACATCGGATCTATAGCAATCTTGCATCTACTATAGTAAAATAAATATCATCCCTATGTATTCATCCTTTTTGCTCTATCCATCAAATACAAACTTTGTATAAGAAGAAACTTTGCTGAATCATTTTTGCTCATCCATCAAATACAAAGTTTCTTCTTATATTCTCATCACTTTTGAGGTGACCTCACCCATAATTTTTCTTGCTGTATCTTCATCACTTTTGAGGTAACCTCGCCCATAAAAGTATCAAATTATCAATATCCTTTATTTGTAAATTAGCCTCAAAAGCCTGAACCATATTTATGAGAAACACCTTCAATAAGGAAAAGGAAAAAAGCTATAAATTAATAACGACTTTCTGAAAAGCCCATTATCTTTCTATCTACTTGACTTATTGTCGTAATAAATAACCGTTTCATTTTATTCGGTTATTTTACGTCCGTTTCGTTCGTTTTCAGTAAATCGTCCATTTTATCCGTTTCATTTCAAACCGTCCGGATAAAACATATAAAACCATTTTTATTATCCGCGTCAAAGCGGTTTTATCCGTTTTATCTGCTTTTATCCGGAGATATTAAATGAAAGCGGATAAAAATGGACGATTTACGAAAACGGATAAAACGGACGTAAAATAACCGAAAAAATGAAAGCGGTTATATGATGATAAGTCAAGTAGACAAAGAAGCATAATTTTTCAGAAAGATGCGTTATAATTATAAACTTTCAACATCATTCATATGAATTAAAGCACTGTATATGAATCGAGTATAAGTTCTCTGCATATAAACGTATATGTCTCTCAAATGATTACAGCTTAGCATTTTAGGCTGTTTGCAAAAACATACCCGGCCATTTAGCATTACTTTACTATGAAATACGCAATTACAATTATTCGTTCAAAACTAATGATACTATACCTATAAAATCTGCTTGTATAGACCGAACACTTCTTCCTAAGCTATTTTGTGACAATAACACATCCTTAAGTGCACTTCAACACGGAAATATGCATCAATGCATTATGATTGATGGACCTAGCCTGGAGTCATTTCACTTGATTTAACTCACAAGTCACAACCGTAATTTTCTGTTCAACGAACTTAAGTTTACCAACCATTTCGTATGACGTACTCAGGAATTTGTTTATGGGAGGGAGGGCAAAAAAATTTAAAGTCGAGTGCTAAAATAGCATTATAATATATATCTATGTAGTAATGTTACAACAAATTTGCTCATTTATATAAGAATTAGTATGTGGACAATTGTAACACAATTATAATTCCTGCAAAAATTTTAAATATACTAATAAGCAATACCAATATTTAAGACATGCCAAAGTGAATACAACATACAATTTAGCATATTGGGCTACGGATAACTATATACAATTATTAAAGCATTGTAGGTGGTAGTAGCTCACCAGCTGCTTCATAACCGCCATGAATGGTGATCCCAAACTCATAAGTTTACATGGTTATAATGAATAAAAACTATGTGAGAAATCATATATAATTCCAACTTATGATTATTGATTCAAGAAAAAACTCAAATAATATGATATATAAAACATTGTAGCAAAGCCATGATAGTGTAAAGAGAAGTTTACAGGTATGGACTTAAAAATGTGCTAATGGTGATCCGTTCCCATCTTTTTCTTTATTGTTTCAAGCCTCTTCAAAATCTCCAAGAATGATGGTCTCTAGTTCATAAATGCATCCTTGATTTTTTCAAATGTGTACCATTGGTGCGTCGTCACAAAATCATACTTCGTCTTCATTATAAACCTGGAAAATTATGCATTCGAGATTAATAGAGTAAGAATAAATCTAAACCTAAGTACACATTTTTTTTTTTTTGATAATCTGTTTAAAAGGTACAAAGTATGATGTAGACTTAAAGAACATAAAAGCACACAACCAAACACCAACCAAGCTGCTTTGTTTTGGCAGCAAAAGACAGCAACCAAACTGCCCATTTTTAGAGTACAATGAAAACCAAACAACTAAATAGCCCCTGCTTTGACAACTAAAACAACAACTAAACAGCCCCTGTTTTGACAACGAAAACGGTACTAAACATGACGTTTTGACGAGAAAAAAAAAACATTCCTTGCTTTGACAGCAAAAACATCGACCAAACACTCCGTTTTGATAACAAACAAACACTCCATGTTTTGACAGCAAAAATAACAACCAAATATCTCGTACCATATTAAACCAATTTGACCCATTTCCTTTTTAACAATTTAACGAACTTTACCCATATAAAACATAACTTAGAGTCGACTCAACATGACTTCAAAAGTGAAATAAAAAATCAATGTCCATCATTTCGCTACACGATTACCATATTAAACCAATCGACCCATTTCCTTTTAAACAAAAACAAAAGCAAGAAAGTTCGACCGCTACCCTATCAAGAAAGTCCAATGACACTAAAGGCAGCGAATATAATAGGATTTAAAAATGATTTAAAAAATATTTTCATTCATCTTCCGTCTAATTTTCTAAAGTAAAGTTTATAGACAATCGTTAAAAGCCCATTTTACTTTTGGGCCGAATAGTGCATTTCGTTATTAAATGCATTAACCAAACAATTTCTCCATAAGCTAAACCTACACATACGTAATGGTCACACACTAACACCCGCACATGTTATAACATAATTCGCTCGATATCCTGAAGCATTTTTTTGGAGATAAAGTAAATTGACCCAATTCATTTTGACAATTAGAAACTTACTGGAGATAAAGTAGTAGCAGCTGGTGAAAACCGGCCATATGCACCCTGGCCGTCAAACCCATAAGCATGGTCAAATAACATGGACGAATTATCACCGTACATAGGCTACATCAAGTCACAAAAAAGCAAAGAAAAATCTGTTAGTTTGAAAGTAAAAGGGTACATTATCTGTTATTTCTAATAGATATGTAAGTATGCAAACACACCGGAGGCACAATTTGTAAGTTATTAGCGTAAACTATAAAGAAGCTTATCCTATGAAAATGTGAACTAAAGCAGTCTAAAACTTAGATTAATGAACATTTAAAACTGGAAATAAGCTGCTCCCTAAAAGAAATAAGCAGTCTATGCTATCCTAAAAGCATCGAAGAACTAAGGCAATCTAAGTGGCAAAGGAATACTCAAGAGTTCAATAAGCTATTTAAAAGCCTATAAGAAACATCAAAATAAGCAAATCAAGATCAATGCAATCCTAAAGCTACCGGGGAATCTGAAATAAGCCTAAGGGATGATAAGCTAAAAGTCTAAGCTAAATTGTTCTGTTCTTGTGCTGCAGCAGCTGCAAAAGTGCTCCAATGGAGCTTTTCAAGCTCAAAAATAAGCTAACAAATTAAATCTAGAGATCTGGAAAAGCACAAAAAGATTAAGATGGTATGACAAGCGACCCACAAAGCTAAAAATAAACTAAAAAGAAGCTAAAATTGGCCTGCAGGAAGCCTGTAAATATGGCAGATCAGGCTGCAGACGTAAGAATGCAGAAATTTATCTGTTGAAAAGAAACTCTAAATGCAGAATTGAAGTCAACTTGTGAAACTTAAAAATGAACATGAACTTGTAAACTAAATTAACCTTGATTTTGATGCTTGAGTATACTTCAATGAAAATTGGTACTATATATTATAGCCGACAAATACCTGCAGCATATTAAAAGTGACATTTTAGTCATTGCAATTCAGATTGCCATCAAACAAAAACAGTAAAGTCCAGTCGCTCTATCAATATAATAGGCAAAACCTTTATATAAGTCAATGGCGGAACCTTTTTTCCAAACACTTGCAGCAAAATACCGGTGGCCCAAATAATGAATTAGCCATTAATATTAATCCATCAATACGAAAAGCCGTAAAAAAAACTTACCTACTGTATGTTGTGGTGTGTAGCGTTACTTCTTCCATGAGGTATGTGAAAATCCAACAACCTAAAAGACACAAACATGTTGGATAATTATTCATAGAGTGAATTACATAATTGGTCCTTGTGGTTTGTTGAAAATTGCAGAAAATGTCCCTGTGCTTTTTTTTAGTGCGTTTCGTCCCTGTGGTTTACAAATCTTACGGATTTTGTCCCTCGTCCAAAAATGTCCGTTAAGTGTCTTGCGCTGTTAGTCCTTCGTTAGTGCAGTCCGTTAAGTGTTTTGCATCGTTAGTCCTTCGTTAATAAATTTTGCACCGTTAGTCCTTATTTTTAAAATATAGTTTCCCAATTAGTCCCTCCGTTAATAACCGTTTTTGTCTGTTTTTATCCGTTTTCGTTCGTTTTTAATCCGTTTCCCCCTGTTTTTTTACGTTTTTCGTCCGTTTTCTTTCGTTTTATATAGGTTTTGTCCATTTTTCTTACGTTTTTATCGGTTTTCATCCGTTTTTCTAACGCTTTTCTTAATTTTTTGTCCATTTTTCTTATGTTTTGTCTGTTTTCTTTCATTTTGTCCATTGTTCTTACGTTGTGTCCGTTTTTCGTACGTTTTTATCGGGTTTTCTTACGTTTTTGTCCGTTTAAAAAAAATTTGAATAAAAAATTTCAAAAGAAAATTTTGAATAAAAAAAATATTTTTCAAAATATATATATATATTTTAAAATATGTCCGTTTTTTTCAATATTTTTCGGAAATTTTTAAGATTTAAAAAATATTTGAAAAAAAAATTTGAAATTTTTTCAAATATTTTTAAACGGACAAAAATATTTTCCCAAAAAACGGTAAAAAAATTTCGAAAAATATTTTTTTCAAATATATTTTTAAAAATATTAAAAATTTCGAAAATATTGAAAAAATGGACATATTTAAAAAAAATATATTTTTGAAAATATATTTTTATTCAAATTTGTTTTGAAATTTTTTAAACGGACAAAACGTAAGAAAACCGACAAAAACGCATTTAAAACGGATGAAAACCGATAAAGCGTAAGAAAATGGACAAAACTATAAAAACGAAAGAAAACGGACGAAAACGTAAAAAGGGGAAACGGATAAAAACGAACTAAAACGGATAAAAGCGGACAAAAGCGGGTGAAAACTATTATTAACGGAGGACTAATTGGGAAAACTATATTTTAAAAATAAGGACTAACGGTGCAAAATTTATTAACGAAGGACTAACGATGCAAAACTTAACGGACTGCACTAACGAAGGACTAACAGCAAGACACTTAACGGACATTTTTGGACGAGGACAAAATCCGTAAGATTTGTAAACCAGGGACTAAACGACCGAAAAAAAAGCAGTGGACATTTTCTGCAATTTTCAACAAACCACAAGGATCAATTATGTAATTCACTCTTATTCATATTAGGCTAATTAGGTCGTAATTAAAGTACTGAAAATTCAAAAACCAAAAACAAAAAGCCTCACTATATCCTAAAATCCCCATCCGCATAACCTCGTATCCTACAAAACACCAAAAACCAAAAATTAATTAATCCAAACAAGCTCATATACAACCTTTCTTTGATATCTTGGTAACACAAGGCATGTCAATATTGTGCAAATAATGTTTTGAAATAAATTTCAACAATACTGAAGTTCTAAACAATAACTAAACACAACATAATCATACTTTATAAGCACTTATTTCACTTGTAATTTAGTAATTTCTAGCTTGACAACATAATCAGCAATATAAACAATAAACACCACTAATTACAATCAGGGTAAATAACTCAATATTGTGTTTGGTATGATAATAATGACATTGTTAGGTAGCATCTGCTTACCTTTTCTGGTGTTTCGCCAACACAATGTACAAAGGATCCTTTTAATATTCTCCGGCTTTCAACTTGAAGAACTGCAAAATGATGCATCCACTGTGAGATTTGCACATTGTGTAATTGCCACACATAATAAGTGGCGTTCCTCCTGCCATTGTGCAAAGAAGAGAAGTGTGATGGTACTTTCAGGAAGTAATAACATTTTTACAATGATAACTCAACGAGTAACAATTTTTCTAACTAATCGGTTTGACCAAAACCTTAAATAACTATAATCTTTGAATTGAGCGATACTAAATTACAATAGAAGGCGATGCTTACAATAGTAAACATAAATAAAAACAAAACTTTAATGTTAACATCAGAGATTGCATTTATTCTAATAAGAATAAGTCACAAAATATTAAGATGTCGTAATGTTTTTGATACACAAAAAATAAAATTCCTACCAAACATCTAATACTTGTGAATAAAATCCCAATATCAGTCTTTTACAAAGTTAACTTCATAGACATTCTACCAAACACTTTGTGTGCATAGAATCTCATCATGAAATTAATTATGAATCCAAATTATAATTTCACCACAAATTACATAAAATCAAATCAATCAATAAACAGATAATGATATAAAAAGATTGTAAAAATCAATAGCATACATGTGTCATTGTGTTTATAAAACCCTAGCCACGCATGTGATTTGGATTAAAGACGATGAGATTGTTTTGTAGCGTATGATTGTTTGATTGTTTTGGGATTGAAAATGGGTTTTGATTTGGTGTTATTGATTGAGAAAGATGGGATTGTGAATATGTTTTTTGAATTAGATGATGCGTTTTGATATTTTAATGGAATTGATTTTGGAAATGCGAGTGAAAAGGGGGTGTGGTTGAACAAAAGGGTTGTTGGAAGAGTTTGTTAGTATGATAAGATGGGAATATTGTAGAATGAATAGCAGTTTGGAAAGAAGAGCTTACACCATAAAATGGGGATTGCACCACTGGTATAAGCGCATATACATGGAACTCCAAACCCGAGTTCGAATCTAGCCAGTGACATTTTTTTTTAAATGTAGTTGGAGGTTGTGCCATGTAAGCATTTCCATGTCATCATAGATGCTCCATGTCAATATTATAATGCCATGTAAGCATTAGTGACGTGTCATGCTTAGTCCCATATATATGTATAGATTAAAGCATTGTAGGTGGGCCATGGCCTAACTCATATAACTACACCACTATATGTCTCTACAAAAATCCTCGTTGATCATCCATAAGGGTGGTGGAAACCATGCCTAACAAGATTTTTCATGTCTAATCACCCACCAATAATATCCTTCCAACTCATCTCATACATATCTCATACCTAACAATAGATTTTTAGTGGCAACCATGCCTAACCCATACCTCATCTATCACCCACCAATAATAACCATGCCTAATTAATGCAACGACTACATTTTGCTTCCACAAGTCTCATACCAAATCGGTGTTGTTTACCGATTTACCACAAGTCCATGCCACACCGATTGAAACCAAATGAGGTGCAATGGTGATACCGATCGGTATCAACCATGTCGATGGTGAAACTGAATGTGTTGCCAATCCCCTAATGGACAACTTATTCAAAATCTTCATATAATCTAACAAAAGTCAAATAATGTTGAGTTAAACATCATTATATAACTACGCCACTATATGTCTCTACAGAAATCCTCGTTGATCATCCATAACGGATAACTTATTGAAAATGTTCATATAATCTAACAAAAGTCAAATAATGGTGAGTTAAACATCATTTTCTTCAATTATTCGACTTGCAAAGAAAATTTGACTTATAAGAACATTCATTATGAGAGGTCTAAGGATAAGTTTATAATTGTTGAAAAAGTTTATGTTTCATTTTAGTTATAATATGACTAAGGCCCATGTATATTCATAATCTACAACTTCGATCAACTAAGGTTGGGCACAGTGGATCGGTCGACCTTTTTGATTATGGCCGGTCTGTAACAACCCGCATTTTTAGGTTACTTTTCATTTTCGAGAATTTACTATTCACTTTTACTATTCACTTTCACTATTCATCCCGTAAATTTTTTTATTTCACATTGTCATAAGATAAATTATTTTAGTAATGAACTGAGAGTTCGACAATCGTTAGATCATTTTCGCAAAAGTTATTAAGAAACATCGTTATAAAGTTTTATTTTGGTCGTTACACCGTTTAAACATCACGCGCATAACGAAAATCAACTCTGTCAATTTTCCTCACATCGGATAAATTTTAGATCACTCATGATTAATTTGAGAATTTTAAGATTTATTATTTTATGTTACCAAATAAGCCCGTAAGAAACAAAACTAAACTTACGCTTTAAACAATTCTACTTACATCCGTGCTTAACGATTCTCTGACTTTGTGTTTCTAATATGTTTTTGACACTTTTATATTTTTGAAAAAGTCATACATATTTCCCTCCTCCTTTGACCATAAAGAAATTAACCTTGTACGTTCTACATTTTTGCTTAAATCGCGTAACTTTTAAACTGCACGAATAACTGTAAAGTTATCTCGCGTATGACGAAAACCAAATTTTAACATCTCATATCACTTTTATAATAATTTTAGTCTATTCTAAATAAATTCACGGTCATTTCCCTGAAATTTCGTTCTTTTCCGATAAACTGCGAATTACTCGTTTTTTACCCGTATTTCCAGCTTTAAGCAGCGGTTTTGCACCCAATGAGACTTATCACTCATTTTATATTTTTAGATGGAGTATAATGATGAGTCTCATCATTCCTGTAAGTTTCGTATTTTTACGATACCCAATTTTACGTTTTATGGCTTAACGGCTTACGGTTGGCATTTAACGGAACCAAAACTTACTCTTAACTCAAGATAAGGCCAAGACTCTCCACCTAAGTCATCTTATCTTCATTTGGCAGATCTTAGGAGGGGAGTCATCATGTTGGTGGCAAAATCCTAACCATGGTTCCTTTAGATCATTACAAGTGTCTTAACCTAACCATGGTTAATATTTAACCCAATATATATAGTTAACCAAACTTACCCTCCTATAAATAGCAAGTGAATGACTTCCTAAAAACCCTAAAACTCTTCTCTTGGTCGTTCATAACTTAAAACATACATATCTTCCATAATTTGTTCCATAAACTCCAAGTTTATGCAAAGAAGTTCCAAATATCAAGCTACTTCATCAAATCTCTAGCAAGTTTAAGTGATCTTCTTGAGTTTAAATCCACTCAAGTCACTTAGTACTTCATCACCAACTCTTCAAGTTTGCAAGGGTGCCAAGGTGTGGAAAGCTAGCTCAATCCAAAGTCTTAAGCGATCAATCAAAGTTCGATCCTTACTAGTTACTCCTTTCTTAATGAAAGCCAAAAGTTGTAAGCAAGTTATCACCACCATCATCTCATCTTTATTATTCATAATCTTAACTATTTCATGCTAAATATGGAGTTACTATGTTGGATCATGATGTACAAAAATCATTAAAACACGTTATAAGAACCTATATGTTAAACTTGGGTTAGTAAGTGTATAAATGATAAAATTTTGTACAAAGTTTTCACCAAATCGACCTCACATAGATCTGATACTTTTCATATTCTTGTAGATAATATTAAAACAAATACATAGCAATTTGAATCACCCGAAACGGACAAACGAGTCAAAAGTTATAGGCAAAAGAAACTAGCGAAACTAAAACGCCAAATCTGCCAAACAGCTTGCTGTTTTGGTTCTGCCTTTTTAAAAGTGGTACTTCTGCTCCGAATCATCAAAAAGTTAAAACACGAAAGTTGTTCGGAACGACGTTTTCCTACAATATCATAGAAGCTCGGACCTTGAAAACGCTTAAACAGGCCATAATCTTTTAAAAACAGAAACTGCCCTATATTTAGTCTCATAACTATACTTTTGTCACAACTAAAAGCAAACCAAGAGACCTAATGGCCATAAGCCAAGACCAAGGCTACGGCTAAGGTAAAAGCTAAGTCTCAAGACCATGGTAGTCAAGACCAAAGTCACGGAAAGGCCATGGCTAAAGCCTCAAGGCTTGTTTGCCCAAGATTGTTAACTATGGTAATTATATTTATGAAACGACGAGAACTTGTAAAAACTAGATACTTATTAAAACATGATAAACTTTATGTTATAACAATCTTCACTCAAAACATATGTTGTATTTACTAAGTGCTACAATAGTAGGGAGCTTCATGTGAGGGTTTTATTTGAGTAAAACGTGTCGACGAGTTGTTGGATTTCACGATTTAAAGTGTCCTAGCTCCCTAACGCCATCGCATGACCTCTCGAATTATGATGGCCCGAACGGTAGTATGATATCTATAAACTAAATACATTTTCACATATTAAATATCTTTCTATAAACATCATATGATAATTGACTACATCATGATAGACATAGGAATATATATAGGATGGTTTATGTTTTCCTAAACATTATTCCAAACCTAAGTCGCAACATCTTATTCTAGGTTGCCGTAGAAGTTCTCACGATATCCATCATTCTCATTATACATTTGATATCATTTACTCGAGGTGAGTTCATGCCCCACTTTCTATTACTTAATTGTTTTACAAACCCTGGGGAGATACATGCTTTATTTTAAACCGAACACATTGCTTTCAAATTCTATACTTATCGATTATTTTACTTGCACTAAGTTACCGCATTTGCCAATCTTAAGTCCCTAAATCATGAATCATTAATCACGAGTGAAGTGGCGCGAATATTGTGGATAGATCTATCGGGATTGACGAATCCCGTTTGCTTGACCGGTCCCAGAAAAACGCACTATATTTGAGTACATCGTAAAACGGCAAATTTTACCTACTGGGGCATCGGTTACTATTATATGACAACAAGTTAACGCCTTGATTGCATGATGCTTAGTGAATAATAAGCATTTTGTTTTCAAAACATTGGTGTGAGTCTAATTAACTCACACTACCAACATAATGTGTTCAACCATTTAACAAACTCTATGAATTTCACTCAACCTGTGTTGTGAGGTTTAAGCATGTATTTCGGTCCATAATGTCGGAAGTCGGCACGGAAGAGCAAGGATATCAAGAAGGCTATAAATTTTATTATCATTCAAAATCAATTTAATGTATTTTGTAAACATGGAACCATTTGGGACCTCATTTTGTAAACTCGATATTTATATAAATCAAATAATAAATCTTTAAAACAACCCCATTAGAGTTCGTTTTATTGTTATATTTGTTGTCTTGTGAAAGAACAGGTTTGAATTCATTGCGTATCACGAAATTGGGGGTGTTACACGGTCCTTGGTCAGTCGCCCCATTGTGGGGTTTTGGTCATGGTCGGTCGTGGGACGACATAAATGAGAAGATGGTCGTTTACTCGACCGAGTTTTGCATCTCAGTTTGTGTGTTTATTTTTAATTTTTGTTTTCATTTTGTATTTCAAAGTAAAAAAAAAAAAAAAAAAAAATTAACTTGATTGCCACTATGACAACTTGGTCGTTGTTATATCGCCGAAGAAAGAAAGATGATGTGGCATGGTCGTCGCTGGTCGCCAGTGTCGCTAGCCTAAATACAAGAAATTATCAACAGTAATAATAATAAATATATGGTAAAAGATCTTGAAAATTCATGTTTTCTCAATAATTGAGCTTGAATCTGGCTTTGAATCCCGCCAATATCTTCAACAGTAGCGTTAATGCAACTTTGTCGACTTCTTCAGATTGTATGTGCCACTTTGTATACTTTGTATATACATTTGAATCAAACGACGATAAGTTAGCCTATACTGAGCTTAATCACACACTTCATTACTTTTCCTCAAGCATTGCCATGTATTTGGAAAACGATATACGCTTAAAACAATTTATCGTTTTTCTAGAATACGCCACACTTGCATAAGATGGCATCTATTCAATTTATTTGGAAATTTTATATTCATTATATTTATTCCCAATACCCTTTTAAAGATGGATCAAAACATGTGAAAGCAGGTAACCGGTGTGGATTTAATTAAGTCGGTTACAATTGATCACATGTATTTTGTCAAAACTAAAATTCGACCGCACATTGGACTGTAACATCATCACTAACCGGACCACTAGCTGCACCCTCATGTGTTGACAATTTAACTACTTACTAATGTTGACTTCATGGCTAACTCAAACGCTCGCACTTGTGGGAGTGGTCCTCCCTCCAAAGATTAAATAATTTGACAAAATACTTCTTCCGTTAATAGTTGTCTACTAACAAAAAAACATATAGTTTAAAAAAAAACAATATTATTAATGTATCTTTTTTACTTTTTGCATACTGATAGTTTGTTTTTAACTAATTTATTAAAAGTTTGCAATAACAATTTTAAGTAAGAACACTATAGTAATATCGATCAAATTTTCTTATCTGTTTTTAGTGATTAACGATTAACCTAGGACAACTAGAAAGGGAAACATAAACTATTAATGTGGGACGTATGAAGTATTTCTTAGAGCATTGTACGCTACATCAACATACACATCTTTCTTGGTTTAATGAAAATTATCAGATATTTTTTATTTAATTTAAGTTGTACATTAGTTGTGGAGTCCGAGATATCTTCAACGGATGTCTCAAATTTAAATCTTATGTGCAATAAATTTAAGGACTAGTTTTTTGCGCCTGCATTTCCAACGAAACCGTCTTTGTGGGCTAGAAAATAGAATATATTCATGAAATAGATCATGAATTTTATCTAATCCCCTTCTGCTTGCATAAACAACAAAACATTCTTCAGATTGCGGTTCTTGGAGAAGGGTCGCGTTATATTCAAAATGAACTCGAGTTAATGTAGCATGTCGAACCAACAATTATTTTTGAAAATACACATTATATAGTTGCCACATGTCATTCATTTAATGATATGTTAATTATAAGGTTGCAACCGCTAGGAGCTAGTTGAGTGATAGTGTACCACCTAACGATTACTCCGTATTAAACTAGGTGGAGATTTATCGGATAAAAAAATTTAATATTGATACTACAAATAAATCAAGGTTCAGAGTTTAAACTTAAAAATAACATTAAAAAGTTACAACATAAAATCACAATCTAAATAAAACATGCGTCATTCAAAAGTTTTCATTCGTTTGATGTTACTCTTTTCGTCCCAAAATTTAAGTCCTGTTTGACTTTATTAATCAAACTTTAACCTCAAATATTTTTATTTGTAGTTTTTTTATTTCTATAATTTTTGCCAAGTATTACGGAGTATATGATATAAAAAAAATATTTAAGGTTAAAGTTGGATCAATAAAGTCAAATTGAACTTATATTTTGAGACACGTGAAATAATAATTAAATATCAGTATGATACAACGGCAAGATTTTGAAAACATCAACGCAAGAACATGACCTGACTGCAACATAAATTGAAATTTCTAAAATCCTAATTGCCAAGTACTTTCTGAATTCAAATATTTAAACAAGCAGGAGATTTGAAATGGAAGATAGATAAATATAAAATTTGAATGCGAGAGAATGTCGACTATCGATCGAGGCATAGGGCGATCGATAACATCTCGATCCCTTGTCGTGAGGTGTCGATCATGACCAAAAAAAAAAGAAACCGGTCGTGTGGAGGAGCGATAAGAACAAAGCATTGTTGCTAGCCGTTGGTGAAGTGTACTTGGTATTTCTCATTTGTAGCCGTTGCAAAGTAAAAAAAAATTAAAAAAATCCTACCCTATAAATACACAACATATTTACACACTTAAACTCACAAATCTCATTTCACACATTCTCTATATCCAAACAAAAAAAATAAAAATAAAAAAAATCCTACCCTATATTTACACACTATGAGTTTTAATTTTACGAATTATTCATTCACGATTCACATCGGATGATGGAAATGAAGTTAGATCGAGTTTATGATGTTTGCGGAAGAGTGTTGGGAGGTTGTTCAGCGTCAAAAAGTCTCACGAACCCAAGTTAGTAGGGATCGTGTGGGTCATCAACTTAGTTTAGTGGATCTTCTTCAATGAGACCCCAAGATAAGGCGATCAAGCATTCCATGATTGTTTCCGTATGAACAAGCGACTATTCACACGAATTGTCCGAGATATAACCGATCATTCACCTTATTTCCAACAAACTCCTAATTGTACAGGCGTACTAGGTATTTCTCCATTGATGAAATGTACTTCGTCAATCCGTCGCCGGGATGAATAACGACGTAAATGTTTTACGTGCATCGCTTCTTTTCAATTATCTCAAAACGGGGAGAGCTCCGGATGTGAAATTCGTTGCTAACGGCGTGCCTTATAAACGCGGATATTATCTTGCTGATGGGATACATCCGGAATGTTTTACGTGCATCGCCTCTTTTCAATGATCTCAAAATGGTCGCCCTTACTGGGGCACCTAATCGCCTGAAGGTCGCTGGAGAAAGAAAGCTGACGTGACAGAGAAAATGAGGGGGATTCAATCCCCCTACTAAAGGCAGCCTAAGGTGGTGGTGAAGAACACGTGAGAGTTTGCTAGGAGCTTTAGGATTATGTGAACTCTGTTTATTAATCATTTTTCCATTATTATAGTCCAAAGAGCATCTTTTAGATATTCTATCGAAGGTTTACCCTCCTACCACTTTGTTATTAACAAGCATGGAACCCGCCGCGTTGCGGCGGGAGTGCTTTTCATCTGTTTGGTTTCTTATACTCAGCACAGTATAAGCTAAAACATGTATATTTAGGTGCATTAAAAGTCTTTATATTGATAACACAACAAAGATTTGGAACCAAGTACAACAGCTATACTCAAAACATATACATCAGGTCAAAGAACATTTGTTTCACTTTACCAAATAGTGTGAAGCTCGTAATGGTTCAGCAGTTACGCCATACTTTTCCCTTCGCTGCAAGTCACGCGCCCAGCCTGAAAGTTCTGCGGCATTTTCCTGTGGATCCTGGAACATTAAACATGACACTATTAGGTAAGGTAAGGGCCCAAATAGAGTTCAAACTTGAAAGGAAATAATATATAGGATAAGAATGGCATATAACTTCATTGAGTCTAATGGTATATCACTTCTCGAGGGTGCTTTTCATCTATTTGGTTGGTTGTGTTTGCCGTTCACTGTCATAACGTCTGGCAATAATGACATAAGTGTAAGGAGACGGAAGACCCGTAACAAATGGAAATCGGATATCAATTAATTTCAAAAACTTTAGGAGAAACAAAAGTAACCTTTTTTAGATAATAACAGGTGAAACATCCATTACAGCAATAATAGAAGACACAAACGCAAAAAAATGTATAGAAAACGAAAATTACACAAACCCTGGCAGGTTCGTCTTTGGCTCGTACTACACTTGATGTCACTATAGCAAGAGGTGTGAGAATGAACGGTTTCTGCTACAATAATAATAGCCACACACACATCAGTAGCAGCCTGTGTAATAGTAACATAGAAAGTATAGATAATATAAGAATCATGAACCATTATTCTTGAATGTAATACAGATCAATACATGTACAACAAATTACCTGCAACGGATTGGTGTGGGGCGTCAACACGTATGTGCGTATCAGCTAAATTAGCATGTCTGTAGATAATTCTGTTATACTTTTGCAGTCTATTATTAAGTGTCCTACGTTACAAAATAAACAACATAAACCCCATTTCCTAAAGCGCTATTAAAGAAGCTATGAACAGCACAAGCAAAGCACAGTTATGTAAATAACATATATGGTACCTACATGTTACATTTTGAGTCGAATCCCGGTGTTTGCGAGCTGCAATTCCTACTTGGCTAACCTGCAAAACAAAAAGAACAACACACTTAATATGGATGTAAGTAGCAAGAGCATTTTATTAGAAGCATGAAGACATTTTATCCTAATTGAATACCTACACGTTTTAACGTTTATACAAACAATTCAACTTCACGTCCTTTTAAACATAACATCGTATATTATCAACTTTTAACAACTTACGTTTAACTTTACCATAATTCATTGCAATACTTGCTTTGCAGATGGCATAGTAACCTTAAGACCAATGTGCCTTGAATCTCTATCCCTTGTAAATAACCATCTCGTCCCTTAAATTCTGAGCGTGGTTACTTATAGATATACCAATTAAAAGCGTGATGAAATTAAACTTAAAACCTAAAAAGATATTACCTTTCGTTTTTTGGGCTCTGGATCCTTTTTATTTTTTTTATTTAGTAACCCAATTTCATCGAATTCTACTGACCTGTAGCTCAGTATAAATTGTAAAATGATCTCCTTATCGCCCAGAGTATGATATGGTACCTTAACTGGGCCCGCGATGTTATCAATGTTAACCATCACAATGCCCATGTTGTTCTGCGTAATCTGACACCGCCCTGGTACTCGTTTGTTCATCAGCTAAAATTCAAAGGCCTGCGCAAGACAAAATTTGGTTATTAAGCACTTTGGGTAAAAACCTCAAAGACTTGAGGAGTAACGATACCTTCTTGACGTATACATTTTGCCATGGTCTGTTTATATTCATTGGAGGCCCTGCACAGATGCAAAAAGGGTTAAGACAATTAAATAAGCTTAACAAACATGAAATAGTTACACAACATAAACTTGTACCCGTGCGACATGAATAATAATTTCAAACCCTTGACCTGAGCTAACATGGCAGGTATGGGGAGTGTTCAAATTCGTAGCTACTGAAATGCCTTTCGAGACATGCTTGTTCATAAGATTAGTTCGAATAATGTTGTCGCGTGTCAGCACGTCACCGCTGTTCCTACCATGTGAATTTCTAGGCACAGAGACAGGTGTGCATATAGGAAAAGCACCGCGGTTGTTATAAACTCTGCAAACGCGAGCAATTCTTGTTTGCATAACAGCAACAAAAGTTAGCTGGCACATATTAACGGGTACATGTGCTTCAAAAAAATTTGAATAAGAAGGGAAACAAACACATACTCGTAATGTCATGAGTACGAACTCCAGTATTACCAACTACATGAACCTTTGATGCAGAGTCTTATTGACCACTTGGCATAGCCCTCGACAGGTTAGAACCGCCAACACGATCAGTGTGACCATTGTTCCCACCAATACCTTTCTGACTTGTACACAATTATTCAGAATGCATCCATCAGAAAAGCTCGCTTCCACAATTTAGGATTTCCACCAAAGAACCCTTGTGCTTCCTTCGCCTGTGGTTGATCCTTGTAGGAATTACATTGTATGTGGCAACCGAAGTCGATGAAAATTGAGCCTATATATCTTGTTTCGCAATACCATGGTAGGTGCGTTTAACTTCAGTATTAGGGCACGGATCATTTTTTGCCCATTCTTGGCAGATAGTTGTGCCTGCACAACATTATATACATAACAGTGTCTTAAGAAAGGATACAATGAAACAAAGGTAAACCGAATTATCAATAAAAAAAGGGGTGCTAGTTATAGCATACATTTACGTCTTATAGGCTACAAAGTATGAAAAGCTAATAAGTTCAAATTTAAGGCTTGTGAGCTTATCAACCTGGCCTAATAGCGGGCTGAATACTCCAATGTTTCCAACAGGTTCAGACCCTGCACAAAAAAAATCAATATAGAAACATGTAAAAATCAATAAACCATCATCCATCCATTAATTAACCATAGTATAGGAAGCGATAATTTTCAGAACCAACGTTATAATACATATGAAATACAATAATTCCACTTGATCTTTAGATTTGCTTAAAGATGATATACCAACATACTTGAACTTTGAAAATCAAGAAGCCGACTATTTTGCCTACCAACGTTAAGTACTTACTTCAGGTTTATTATAAAGAAAGAATGAAAAAAATCGGCTACAAATAGTTGGATCCAAACCCACGCTAAGCATCCTTCAGTAACTAATAAGTATAAAGTACACCCTCGACCGATCAGATTATTAGGATTTGCAAAAACTAATAAGTTAAAACCTTTGTTTTGCTAATGAGCTTATGACTAACAACAACAAAACTTATTTTCTGTTACCTGTTTGTCTTGACATAGTTTTAAACCAAACCCGTCTTTTGCAAAATCTCCGAGCCAAAAGGCAAATCAATGAAAGCGTGAATTGAGCATCTGCTGAATCAAACCTCCATTTATTTTATATGAATTTCCTTATGATGAGTAGAACATCCTTTCTATCTCCTATTCTAAAATCCAAATTTGTGTATAAAACTCATGTTCCATGAACATTATAAAACTATAATCTTTTAAGTCTTTTTAAACGTGAATTTTATATAAATATGGATCTTTTGCGAAACCAAAACTACGTAAAGCAAAAAAAATATGGTTGAGGGCAAGAATCAAACTCATATCCTACTGTTTGTTTAAGAAACCTATTCTTTTCCATTAGACCAACACAACATATGTTACATCAATTGTAGTTACTTACTTACTTCATCTATATTTTTCAATTTAAACGTTTGGTAGCCAAAAAAATATATAATAATGGTCGAACCAGATTTTTCAACTTTTGTTCGCACCGAACTGCGACCAGCGTCACAGGTTGATACAGAAGACAACTATAGGTAACCAACAAACGTAAAAATATAGCCAACAATTTTAAAATTATAGCGACAATGATTTGAGTCGGTCGGATTATCGGAAGTATTGATGCTTACCTCCAATACTTTTAAAATTATTGATCTTGAAAACATAGGCGCCGCAACCCTACCACCACCAGCGCCTGCAAAATTGTTGTAAAAGGATAAATCTAAAAAAATCTTTCAGAAAAATATATAAAATAAAAAAAATTACTTACCTGAAGATATGTTCCTCCTACTTCTAATAATCCTGATCTTTTGCGACTGGTATATGAGTGTACAAATTAACGTTTTTTTTTTTTTTTGGCATTTATCAACCTGAGTCGGTATATATGTGTGTGTGTGTGTGTGTGTATCTTCTGGGTGTGTGTATAGATATGGATAACACAGCTTCATCGAAAGGAAAATTCAGGAAAAAAAAGACAAAAAAGGTAACGGGCCAGGTCCAATTTTTGTGGACAATAAATTAGCCCAACAAAGTTTTAGTTAACTCCGAATACATACGCAAACCGGGTGGGTTATAATTTTTTTTATTATATGGGCACATTTCCATAAGTCCTTTTTATTATTATATTGGCACATTTCCATAAGTATGGGCACATTTCCATAAGTCCTCGCCAAATGAATATATATATAATTACTTTTGTTAAAAAGAGTAAAGTCCCAAGTTTGGTACAATGAAGAATGCCACATTCTCGATCATTATTGCTCACCTTGTGGACTTTCACTTTACTGCGATTGAAGAAGGATAAAACTTGGTTGCAAGCAATTACGTACTACATAAAATAGGTTCAAATTCTCTCAAGTTATCTCACCAACTTGAGTCAAGTTGGTTGTTCTTCAACCATTAGATTAAATCCAATGGTCAAAGCTAAATCCAATGGTCAAATCTAAAATACTCTTTTCTAATATTGACCATTGGATTTAATCTAATAGTTAAAGAACTCCTAACTTGAGAGGATCCTAACCTCAAAAGAATAGCCAAATCTATACATTTTTATTTACACATTTTAAAATTTTATAATTTTTTAATTAATTTATTATCACTTAATAATATGTAAAAAATTAGTTACATATCACTTAATAATATATAAAAGTTAGTTAATTGCATTTTTGGTCCTTGTGGTATAACTAAATTGCAGGTGTAGTCCTTAAAACTTTAAAAGTGCAAGGATAGTCCTCATTTGAAGTTTGGATTGCATTTTTTGTCTCTGGATAAAATGAAATGACTAAAATACCCTTTGTCTTATTTAGGGAAGACATGGGTAATTTGGTCATTTCACATCGACCAAGAACCAAAAATGCAATCCAAACTTCAAAATAAGGACTATTATTGCACTTTCAAAGTTTTAGGAACCAAACTTACAATTTAGCCATACCACAAAGACCAAAAATGCAATTAACTCATTATATATAAAAAAAAACAAAATTATGAAACACTAGATTTTATATACTTATAATTGTATATAAAAAAAGGCACACTTTCAAGTGTGGAAAAACCTATTTCTCTACACTCGTAAGTAAATGTATTATCGGGTCGGGTTGTTGGGTTATCAAGTTAATTTTATTGGGTTGAATCATGTTTTGATTTTTGAAAATATGACCTGCAACTCAACCCAATAAAAGATCGGTTTATCAGTTTCGGGTTATATCAAGTCGGGTTTAGTTGAGTTTGAATAGACCCGATAATAATGTTATTGAAATTACATATTGAATCCAATTTATAAATATAGTAATGCGTTGGAAATAAATAATGCATGCAAAAAGTAAATATATTACTTTAGTAGATAGTGAAACTACCAGAAACTATAGTGTATTTGATCTTTTATTTACCCCGCATTAACATCAAATAGAAATTATGCAACCCTAAATCTATACTACTTATAATGCACGAAAACATCTCACTCTTAATTTTAAGACGAGCAAGAAATTAAGCATGGTTTACAACACTTTAATGCACGCAATTTTCAGAATTACAATAAAGTAAGCATATTGTACAACAAAATAAAGCGTGGTGTCATTTTAAGACCAAAATTCTATCAAACAACATTAATGCTATTAAAAACACACCTTCACCAAAAATTACAACAATTTAAGCACAATGTACAATAGCTGCAACAAATTTTCAGATTTACAACAAAATAAGCATAGTGTACAACAAAATAAGCATGATGTAATTTTCAGACTTACAACATTAATGCTAAAGTGGTTAATGTTATTAATGACTATAATGACTACTACTTACAAGAAAAGAAACATAGTGTACAACATTTTAATGCACATAATTTTCAAACGTACAAGAAAGAAGCATAGTGTACAAAAAACACCACATTAATGCTATTTAATGTAGTCAATTATTTAACTTGTCAATAAAAACAATTAATAAAGTTATTAAAACACTCTTTACATAAAAATACAAATTATCAAGCAATTAATAAAGTTATTAATGCTATCAGAAGGGCTTAAGAAACACCCAATCATTATGATTGTAAAATTTAATTGGATCAAGGTATTCACTTGATGCCTCTAAACATGAGCCAAAATATACAACTATAGATCAGATTACCTATGTTAGATAATCAGTTTTATATCAGCTGCAATAGAAAAACTTTTTTCCCAATCTTATATCCTGATTTTCACTTCACAAGAAGTCTATTCTATTCTTTTACAAATATGTACATTCCAATTAGAATAAAACTGACCCATTTTAAATTATAACCAAACCCCGTCATTGCTCTCAAAAGCACCTTCAGATAGTTGATGAGTATGTAAATACTCATCATTTTAATCAATCTGAATCGCAAAACATTTAAAATGCTCGAAATGCATCAAAATCTGAAAATATCTCAAAATTGCATTTTATATGTTTCGGATGCAAAATGTTTAAAATCGGATGAAAAATGAGCTAAGTTTGCATAATTGGCGCTTCGATCCTCAAGTTTCAAAAGTTGTCGAAATAGTCCTCGGCGCTTATTTTAAGTCACCAAAGGTCCTTTTAAAATCATAAGTTGTCAAAATTAGTCCTTTGGTGAAAAATGTCAAAAGTTTTGAGAAATTACAAGTTTGGTCCTTCAAGTTTCAAATTTAGCAAAAATAGTCCTTGAAAGTTTGAAAATATCCTTTATGGTCCTTGTACTATTGAAACTTAGCAAAAGTGACCCTTGAAACAACTTTAAGAAATTGGCAGCTTTGGTCCTCCAAATATCAGAAATTGCAAAACAAGTCCTTGTTATTTAAATACAAGCCTTGACCCTTTGATCCTTTTGACCCCTGCCAATCCACTTGACCCTTGACCTGTGAACCCCCTGCCTTATTATTACCCCCAAGTCAAATACCAGTCAAACAAACACCCTTTTCCCTCCACCTTCTCCCACCCACTGCCTGCATCAACCTGCAACACTCAAACACCTCACCTCCAGCTCACTCTCACCCCTCCATGTCCCCTCCCCCTCAACAACATCTATGAAACATTAAAGGGTTATAGGTCAAAGATGTTACTAAAGTTTACGTGAAAGTTCACCTAAGTTACTAAAGTTTTTTTCGTTACAAAGAGGTAACCAAAGTTTAGTTACTGGGTTATATAAGTTACTCTGTATGTTTTAACCTTCTACTATAGGTTTTTTTTTCGTTAATTTCAAAATGGTCCACGAGACTAAGCGTCGTTAGTTTTTCCTTTAGCTAACTGACCATTTGCAAAAAACATTTGCACCGTTAGTCCTTTATCCTAACGACCGTTTATACTTAACTAAAAATTTGGTTTCATACATTTTGTCCGTTTTCTTACGTTTTTGACCCTTTTTTACGGGTTTCATGTTTTCATACGTTTTATACGCTGTTCGTTTTATCGTTTTGTTCGTTTTATCGTTTTCGCCTATTTTCTTACACTTTCATCCGTTTTCTTACGTTTTGTCCGTTTTTCTTACGTTTTTCGTTTTCACACGCTTTTGTCTATTTTTCTTACGCTTTTGTCCGTTTTTCCGATTTTATATGTTTTTGTCCGTTTATACCTTTTCGCCTAGTTTATTACGTTTTCGTATGTTTTCTTACGTTTTATCTCGCTTTTCTTACTTTTTCGTTTCGGACATTTTTTTGTTTTTCTTACGTTTTTTCCGTTTTCATACGATTTTGTTTATTTTTACACGTTTTCACACAATTCTATACACTTTTTATACACGTTTTTATACACATTTTTACATACGTATAAAACATAACAAGTATAAAACATACAAACGTATAAAACATACAAAGGTGTAGAAAAACATAAAACTAGTATGAAAACGTAAAAAGACGTAAGAAACGTACACAAGCATATAAATGCGCACACAAATCTAATAAAAAAATTATGAAAACCTATGAAAACGTATGAAAATAAGCGAAAATAGATGAAAACGCATAAAATGGACAAAACGTCTAAACGGAGAAAAAGCGTCGACAAGAGAGAAAGCGTGCATAAACGTAAAAATGTAAAGAAAGTATGACAAGAGAGAAAACATTCATAAGCGTATAAAAAGCGGATAGAAATGTACGAAAATATACAAAGATATGCGAAGGAGAAAATGTAAAAAAAATTAAAAAAAATTAGAAAAAAAAAAAAAAAAAAGCATAGTAATTTTTGTTAAGGTTCGATAACCTATTTAATAAACCCGTAAACTATAGTAACTTCCTTGTAACATTTTAAACTATGGTGTTGGCGATGACAAGGAAACCGTGTCGGTAGGTTGCCCACCCTCGCGATAACATTTATGTAACATTTTTAATCTTTGAGTAACCCAAATGACAAACCCGTATACTTAAGTAACATCTTTGTAACGAAAAAAACTTTAGTAACTTAGGTGAACGTTCACGTAAACTTTAGTAACATCTTTGACCTATAACCCAACATTAAATGCTTCTTCAACCTAACACTCAAACCCTCCCACTGGCTAAAACCATTTTGGCGCCAAAATCGAATCAATGGCCAATATCAACTCTACTCATCCAATGGCTCCAAAGAGTGGTGGGAATTGCTCAGAGGTCAAGTGGGAAGAATTTCACATATAAATAAAGGAAAGAGAAGCAACAGAAAAGTAGTCTTTAGTTCTAAAATTTCATATATGTCGTTTTCAATTTCAATGTTTTAGTTTAAGTTTAAAGCTGTAATTTTCTGTTCTTATGTACTCAACTTAAGTTATTTTATCATTACAATCCATTTTCAAGTATCAATTCAAGGTTAAACAACATTTCATGTTTTTTATGTTCACTGTTAAATAAACCAGTTTCATGTTCTTATACTCAATGCTCCAAGTAGCTTATTTTTAACTTAAATAAGTTTATTTAAGCTATTTATAGCTTTTGGTAAGCTTATCACTCAAGTTCAAATAATCTTGGTATCCGGTCAACAAAAGTCAAACTTTGTTGAATATTGGTTCAAGCGATCTTGGAAATGGAATTGGGTGTTGCATAGATTGATTTGGGTTGGAATAGCATCGTTAGTATAGTTATGGTTCGGTATGAGTGGCTAATAAGTCGGAATTGCTTGTGAGTATTTTACTTGTTTTCAATAATAGTGTATTTTTGCATAATCTATATCATCTTGATTTCTTGTTAGCTTTAGTTTAGATATGCTCATTTAACTGTTACTAGGGTAGAATGATTCAGTTTCAGTGTTAGCTTAAGCTAATTCAGTAGGTAGCTTAGTTTAAAATGCAAATCTGTTTCTGAAATTGTGTTTTGATCAGTTAGATTATTTGGACTCAAGCCTTGGTTTGTACTTATCATCTGCATATTCAGTCTCAGTTAAAGTATCTAGAGCTAAATCTGTCATTCACTTGCTCCTTAGACTTGTGAAAGTAAAAATCCTTTCAAATCTGTTAACATTTTCATAACTGTTGTAATTTTCATATATCAAAAGCTTGATTTGTGTTCAAATATCAGTGGAGTAGCTTAATATAGCTTTACTTTAGCTTAATACACCAATCTCAGTCCATAAATTGGAATCAAATCTCAATATAGTCAAAGCTCTCAAATCTGTCAAAAGTCAAAAATTGTAATATCTGTTTTTCACCCAACCTAAGTGGATTTTTCATGGATTCATATCTGGATCAAATTCATTAAAACTTTGGGTTTAAAAACTTCAGTTGGTCAAGAATTGAAAAGTGATTTTTGGAAATTTTTTGTAAGTCTTTACAAGCTTCAAAATAGCTTGTCAGTTTGGTCATAATTGCCTCATGACTTGACTCGAGTATCTCGAGTGTGCACAGTGTTATCTTGAGCTTATCACAAGCTCATTAGAGCTTTTCTTGGTCTGTTTTTTGGTTTTTAAGTTCTTAGCCAGGTCTAATTTAGGTTCCAATATCTGTAAAACCTGAAAATCTAAAACATGAATAAAGACTAAAATACCCTTGAAATCGAAATTATAAAATACGTAAAATACATTTATGTTCATTTAACGAAATTAAAATCTAACTTATGAATAATTAAAACCTAACGAATATATTTAAGAAATCGACATTGTATGACGAAAGTTAAACGTCGAGCGTAAATAGTTAGGCCGTTCGTTTGGGCCTCGCCTTTTTGTTTATTTATGATCCGATGGGCCGTATGGTTGTCCGGTTGGACTAGTGAGCCGAGAGTCCAAGAGAGCCCAAAATGGGTGTGTGTTTTTTTTCGGTTGGATCAAGCCGAGAGCCCACCCCCTCAAGCCCTAACCGATTGTACCACCTATAAATACAAACACATTAACACAAATTGGAACCCTAGTTTGCAAGTTTGGTATTTTCTTTGCCTCTTCTTTTTCTTCTTTCTTTCGGCCGACTGCCCCCTTGGTGTCGAAGCTTTGTTTCCAACGAGCAAGGCTAAGGTATAAACATATTCTTCTCGTCTCACTTTGATACACCTAACGTTATTATATGTTGTAACATGTCTTGTTTAATCGGAGCTTGTGTTTTGTCGAGCCACATAAAAACCGAACCACATATATAATAAATCGGCCAAGGTAACATGCAAACGTGAATATGTAAAGTACGTAGAGGAGTTAGGGTTTGCGTAAAGCATGGAAGCCGAAACATATATATTAGCCGAACCATATGAATGTTTGTAAACGTGTGTTAAATGAGTAAAGAACATGCAAAACCTAAACCCTAAGTGATGTGTGAATCGAACCATGCAAGCCGAACCAATTGATTTGTGAACCGTGTATCATGCGCGTGTGTTGTGAGTCAAAGGAGCTTGTCGATATATAAATATATTACGTGTTCGGGTCTTTTATGAAACCATGTGTATGTGTGTGTGTCGATGTGTATCTAATCCGGATGGCGAGTGACTTGTGTTGTCACATGAAATTATAAACGTGCATGGGTATAAAAGTCGACGATAATATGTATATAAGTAACGTATGGTTAAAGTCATGAAGGTGTTGAGTAAATAAACAAGAGTTAATGAGTTGTGTGAGTTGATTTGAGTATGAGTAAGTGTTTGCATGTGTGAGTGCGTGCATGGTGAAGCATGAAAAGAAAGGTTGTTTTCATACGTGCTAGGTCAAAGTAATGAGTCATTAAATGACGTAACATGTAAAGTAAATGCACATTAAAATGATATTAAAAGAGTGGGAAAACCCTAGAACATAAATGAGAGTTGATTAGGGTTTGAAGCTAAGTATATTAATTCGTTATTTCATGTGTGAGTTATGACTTTTAAACTATTTTCACACTTAACCCTAAACTCTAATAAATGACATGATGAACCCTAATCTACGATATTGATTATAAAACACTTAAGTCTCATTTAACTATAAAACCCTAAAGTATTAAGATTATTAAATATACTAAGTATGAACACCAAATATTAAAAGATCATTTCGACGATTATGGAATCGTAAATAACATGTACGACCGTTAATGTGTATAGGTTACGTGAAGAAGGAGTAATCCTTTGCTTTCCGTATTTACGCTTTTGGTCATTTGCTTTGGAATAAGGCATGATATTCGACCTTTTCAAGAAAGGTTCCTTATAATGTTTTCTTTTCGTTAGCTTTTATATTAGGGTTTCCTAAGCCTTTGCTATGAACCCCATTCATTTGTTTTGAGTTGTTGCTTATCCGAACTCCGATTTACGCATTATGAAACATCCGATTTTGAACTATATTGATATGAAAACTATGATTTTGAAAATATGATTAATCTTCCGATAAAGTATGATGCGTATCGGCTTTGACATTACGATTTGACCTAAGATAGTTTGACACCGAGCCAAATATTTCACTAGTCATGGGGTTCCATGTCCGTGTCGTTGATGCACCTCGACATGACTCTAGGCGAGAGTGATGTTACGCCACGTCCCTTATCTCGTTATCTCGTTATGAGCTCAAATTATGTTATATGACCAATATATGTCGTCGGGCGATGGATGCATCCTAGATCATTATATGCCATATATTATGTTATATGTTATTTGTTATCGATGATTGATGCGTGCATGCACGCCCTTCATAACTCGTAGGTCTCCCTACAAATGTTGCCTTATGTGTATATGATTATGATATGATATATGTTTCGGGCTCGTGGTAGTTAACTATAAACCTTATTCGATATTTCGATTTATACTACGAAAATGATTATGATTTTGCTATCTTCGTTCACTATATTCCGTATTCGATTTTTTTCGTATTTGCTTTGCTTTTATATCTGCT
The DNA here is from genome assembly GCA_022545495.1 of Chrysanthemum lavandulifolium. NCBI lineage: Eukaryota > Viridiplantae > Streptophyta > Magnoliopsida > Asterales > Asteraceae > Chrysanthemum > Chrysanthemum lavandulifolium. Next base: position 162,684,410 of record CM040244.1, on the reverse strand, counting down.
CGAGCTTTTGAAGCTCACCGCATTCTTTTCTTCCCGGCGGTATCTAAGCATTGAGCCGGGTTTTGCTTTGGGATGAGTGCATGAGTGGACTTACCTTAGAGATATTTAGCTTTGATCTTATGATGTCATTTAAGACTTTACTATTTCAGATGATTTCTATTGGAGTTTATTTTCCTTTGGGACCTATGTATTGAAGTCATGTTGACTTGAATTATTTCAGCATTTATGTTAAGACTTCTTTTGGATATTTATGTTTGCTTTGATATGACACCATTATTTGTGATTCCTTTACCCTTGTCGGGTCGGGGCGTTACAATATCTGTTTCTGAGTTTCAGCTTATTTGAGTGGCTTATTTTCTAACCACAAAGTAGTGGTTAATAACTGTTTTTGGCACTTAAGTTCAAATCATCAAATCTGTGTAGCTTGCACTTTAGAGGTTTAGGATAGTGGTAACTAGTTGCTTTTGAGTATTTTTAGCATATTATAGCTTCTGTGATCAATTGGTGCTCAGTTGGTGCCTCTAGCTTAATTCAAGTGCTTATTTATAAGCACTCTTGACTGCAGTTCCATATTCTCACACAATAGCCACTGTTTTTATATTTTTCTTAGATTCATAATATTAATTTAGACTTTTCCTGAATTTTTCATAATTTTATAGTCTTGTTTGCTATTTTTCTTCATTTAAAACAGCTTTTTAAGCCTTTTAATTAGCTTTTAATACAATTAAATCGGAAAAACTTCAAAAAAAATAAGTTTTCATTTTCCTAGGTTAAGATAAATATAAAAAGCAAAAATAAATTTTCAGATTTTTCATAGTTTAATTTGTAATTTTAGCAATTTAAGTAGTTTCAAATAGTTTTTAATTCATAGAAAATAGAAATTAATCGAGAAAAATATAAAATTAGTTTTGAAAATTCTCTTTAGTTATTTTAGATTTTTCTAACTCATAATTTCATTTTTCTAGCTTTATTTCATATTTTCTCATATTTTAGGGTATTATTAAATAGGTAAAAATAGTTTTTAATTAATAATAATAAATAGTTTTAAAAATAATTTGCTTTTTCTAAAAATTTTCCCTTATCATTAGGTTTGTAAAAATGTCAATTTTATATTTTTAGGATTAATATTGTTTCAGTTTCACATTTTCTTTTGTAAGTTACGTAGTTTTTAATTTAAATTTGTAAAAGAAAAATCAAAAACATCATTTTTAAAATAGTGATAGCGTTTATTTAATATAATTTATCTTTTTAATTTTCTTTAATTTGCATTTAAGCCCCTGTAATTTATAAACTTTTCCTTTAGGTATAATTGTTCATAATCACAACCCTTTTCCCGTTCAAATTCTCTCGATCACTATTCGTTTGATTATTCATCGCACAGCTCGTTGGGACTTAACGACCTGGGGAAACACTACACTCTCCTGATCTTCATTGCATTGGTGTCTGAGCTGTTTGAAGTTTATTACGGTTAGCCATTCACAAGTGGCTAGCTTGTGTGATATAACTTGACGGTTCGGCATCGATCAAATTTTGGCGCACATTGCGGAGTCATGCTAATTATCTTCCGTTTAGCAGATTAGTGATTTGAATAGTCACCTTTGTTCATACCATCTATCTATATCTATATATATTTTCTTATAAAAAATCCAAAAACCCAAAAACATCTTAAAACATATAAAACACAAAAATATTTTTCTTTTGTTTCTATATATGTATAACCATAAAACTCTAAAAGAATCTTCTTTCCCCATTTTCATAATTCCCTTCCTTAACTCTGAGATTCCTTAGAGTTAACTCTAGTGCATGCGCACTCGTTCTTCTAGATCATTGAGTCCCTTGCGTGATCTAGCAGAAATTCCTAGAAGACTTTCTCGTAGATGTGCTGCCCAAATAGTCGAACCCGAGATTCGTACTATTTCAAACAACAATATGGCAGACGAACGAACTATGGCGGAAATGCTCCAAGCACCCACCGAGGGTTATGGAGATGCCATCATTTTACCAAAGAATCAATTCGATCACTTTGAATTGAAGACACATTTGATCCAACTTGTGTCTACAAATCAATTCCATGGGTTCGACCGAGAAGACCCGTATGCACACATCCGTTGGTTTAACAAGTTGACTTCAACTATCAATTTCAAGGATGTGCCACAAAAGTAATCAAGTTGATGCTATTTCCATTCTCACTTGAGGGACGGCCGGATTTGGTGGAAAAAGAACCCCTCGATCCATCGAAACTTGGGAGGATCTTGTTCAAAAGTTTGTCAATTATTTCTTTCCTCCATCAAAGACGACTAATCTTAAAATGAAATTTCGGATTTCGCCAAAATTTCGATGAAAACTTTGAGAGGCATGGAGAGATTCAAAGATCTCCTCGTGAAATGCCCCATCATGAATTCACAGAGCTTCAACAAGTTAATATCTTTTATAATGGGTTGAACAGTAACGATCAAGATTCTTTGAACGCAGTGCGCAGCGGCAATATCTTGAATCGTAAACCTAAAGATGTGATTGAGATTTGCGAGCAAAATCAAAAGTTCCTATTTCGCAACAAAGTCAATATTCGAACACTCTTGCTTCTTCATCCGGTAACTCTTACGAAGTTAGCCGCTCCGATAGCCAGCTCTAACGGACGTCATCCGTTGTATGATGAAAGAGGTAAAGGAAATCAAAAGCGAAATTCATAAACCGAACCAATCAAAGCCAGTAAACAAGGTGTGTGAAACTTGTAGTGGTCCACACGCGTATTATGATTGTCAAACAACCGATGCTTCATTTTACCAAGCTCCGTAGCTTCAGAAACCACAATCAATACCGACCACAAGATGATCCTCACTACCGTGCACCTAGCGGTATGACACCACCGGTTTTCCTCCTGCAAAACCATGGCAATCAAAATCGCTTTGTTCGAATCAAGGACAAAACTTCAATAACTCTCATAATTTCAATCAAAACCGGAACAATTTAAACCAACCATATCAAGCTCTAATCAAGAAAGTTATCAACAACCTTCTCAAGCTCCCTTCCAAATGACTTCATGAAAATTGCCGAGTCAAGCATACGTTCAATGCAAATTCGGATCAATAACATGAGAGTTGAGCTAAAAAGGAAATTGATACCACAATGTCTCGGCAGACAAATGAGTTGAAGAATATGATGAGCGGTTTCATGAACATGAATATGAACAAAGCTTCATCATCTTCCGGAGGACTCCCAAGCAATACAGCCCAAATCCAAATGCCGAGTTGAAAGTCGTCACCACTCGTAGTGGTAAGACGCACAATGGACCTTCGACTCAATGCCTCCTCCACGGGAGCAATGAGTCAAGTTACCAAGGATACAACGGAAAAGGTGCATGATGTGCCCGGTAGGTGCAAGTTTTAAATTTATAAAGGTGAATTACCAATTTTACCAATAACACATACGAGCAAGTATACTCGTCCGTTATAGCAAGATTATGAAGGTAAGTCGGGATCGTTCGCGAGGATTTGAGTGAATCGAGCACAAGTTTGAATTAACTGAGTCTATCAAAACATATAACAAAGCAAATAGATATAATGAAATTGAGATGATTAAAACTACACTTGCTTAAACTAATATCATATCATAGATTAATGTGATTGTATTAACTACTTAACATGTTGGTTGTGATAATTAGTTGAAAACTAATCTATTGTTCTTACAAGTTAAACCTTCGTCAAGATTTTAGTTCATAAAACAAGCTTTAAGTTTAACCAATCAATTCAAGATCAATTCAAGTTTCATAAGTCTACTTTCATAAACTTAAACACAAAAACATCCACTTGTTCATCAAATTGCTTAAGAAATGGTCAATACAAAAGGTACCCGATCATAGACAAAAGGCTACAATTAATTTTCAACAACTAATCTTACGACCATTTAGATGTTTCCAACCAATCCAATTTGATAATCAAAAGCGTTTCTATTACAACCACACCTTAGTTCCTTTGTATAATCAAGAATAATGGGTAAAACAATCATCCATAGACAAAATGATTATGACTAGTTGAATAATACGAAGTTCTTTCGACCCCAACGATAGTTACCAATTAGCCAAACTTGATTAACAAATGTCACTATGAAACTTTAGCACAATTGGATCTTAGAATCAACTTGAAATTGAATTAAAACATGTTAACACAATCACTAACTAATCATGTAATAATCAACATCATTTAAGCAAGTGTATAAAGAAACTAGCCACTCATAGCAAACATGAACATAAACTCATAACTTTGATCATTAGAAAACATGATTAAAAGTCTTACAATGCTTGGAATAAGATTACAAATGATGAAGTAATGATTCTCAAAGGATCGTGGTGGACTTCTTAGTGTTTTGGCTTCCAAAGGTGGAACTTCGAACTCCAAACTTCTCCGGATTTCTAAGGACGAATTTCGTGGAGGTTAAGGCTTGGTTTGATGAGTAGAGAGCTTTGTAATTGAAGTGTGTCTAATATGCTCACAATTAGCCTCTATTTATACTAATTCCAAGGCCTAGGGTGTTAAATGCTTGACTTGGCCTCCAAGGAGTAAGGAAGGGACTAGAATACACCAAGAGAAGGACCTAGAATCGTTTGGATGCAAAGGGGAAGCTTAGTGATGAAGATTTGACAACTGCAGCTTCTCCAACCGGATCGGTCATACGACCAACCGATCCGGTTGGTCTTCAATAATAACACACCGACCGATCCGGTTGCGGGTTGCGACCGATCGGTCGGTTATGGCAAAACATTTATTCCGACCAAATGCCAACCGATCCGGTGAAGGTGCAACCGGATCCGGTTGGATCTTCCGAGATATGAAACTTGATCTTCACTCTTCACTCGACTTGTAGAACTTGGTTCTTCAATCACTAAGGTCTTCAAAGGTACTTGGGATTTAGCTTTCTCGAGACGGAATCTTCGATTAACGCATATTTCCACATTTTCCTCCATTTCCACACTTGGTTATAAATACTAGACAAACATCTCTAGATACGATTAAGTACTAAAATCACACAAATATAACCAATTAATGATATAAAAGTACACAATGCTACTAAAAACATGCACAATCTGAGTGTTATCGATGCATTTCTCAAGCCCACAGTACCAAGACACGTCCCACCTTCGGTAGTCCAAGCTTTAAGTCCGGAACCCGAAGTTCCAAGACAAATTCGAGCCGAAAACACTTCCATCCCGGCTCAAAATTCTAGTCGACTTCCTTACCCATCAAGAATGCATGATGAGAAGCTCAAAGACAAAACAAAGAGCAAATGGAAAATTTTTCCAAATCTTCAATGAACTACACTTTGATATAAGCTTCGTTGATGCTCTCGTTCTAATGCCTAAATTTGCATCCACGCTAAAGGCTTCTTGAGCAACAAGGATAAGCTATACGAGATGGCTAAAACCCTCTCAATGAGCAATGCTCGCGGTCCTTCTCAAGAAGCTTCCCAAAAGCTTGAAGACCACGGCATGTTTTTAATCCGTGTGATTTCTTGGGATGGTTCAATGCTCCGCCTTGGCGATCTTGGCGCAAGCATTAGCCTCATGCCACTCTCGGTATGGAAGAAACTCTCTTCCTAAACTTACATCCACTTGTATGACACTCGAGCTAGCGGACGTACCATAACTCGTCCACTTGGGATAGCCGGGATGTCGTGATGAAAGTGGGAAAGTTTCACTTTCCACCGACTTTGTTGTAGTAGACTTTGATGCGGATCCTAGAGTTCCCTCATCTTGGGAGAGCTTTCTTAAGAACGAGTCGTGCTCGATTGATGTATTCTTTGAAGAGTTGACCATACGGGTTGACAACGAAGAACTCACGCTTAATATCAACCAAAACTCCAAACCTCTATCCAAGCAGTGTTGCCACAATTGATCAAAAATCGAAAGAATCAATGCAAAACTCTCAAATTTCACGGTTAAGAGGAGTCACCAAAAGCGTCTTGAGCTAAAAGCTTTGAAAATCAACCCCGGTTCAAACAAATGGTTTGAAAGTTGTACCGGAAGTCAAGAGTGTTCTTGATGATGATGATCTAGAATCGAGACTTCATCGAAGTGGTGGAAATTGCTAGCTCTAAGAGCACACCACTTGTCCCACCTCCGGAATCGGTTTATCGTGTCGAGTTTGTTAACTCGTGGATGAAACCAAACTCTCTTGATTTCATCTGAATTGGATGATGATGTTTGTGATCCAACGGAGACATTCTTCCCATTGAAGAATTGCTCAAAAATGATCCATCATCTCCTAGTCTTATTATTCCGACTCTTCCATCCCTTCTCTCACTCCCGATGAGGAAGATGGCAACTTTGGAATGAAGTCGATGCCTTTCTTAGTGATGAATCAATTACAACGAGAATTGATAATACTTACTTTGATTCGGAGGGGACATCCTTTTTCGGAAAATCATTGATTGAAGAACCGTTTCCAACCCTCCTCCCGGACATCTTATTGACAATCACCATATAAGCTTCAAGTTTAAGCTTAAAATGTCAAAAATGGTGATTTGCTTCTTCGATGAGGAATGGACATGCATTCTCATGCACATCTTTATTCCATTCTTCACGAGATGGTGTGGTTGCTCTTTCCCTTTTCTCTTTCGGGAATGAGGACACCATCTTTGACCCGGTATCATCCTTTATAGTTTCTACTATTAACAATACCGCGGTTGTATCTCGTCGGTGTGGAACTTTCGATGTTCATATGTTTCTTAACACCGTGAACGAAAGTCCGATCGAGATTGGTTTTCCGTTACTTTCCCCATGAACCAATGAATACGGGTCGAGTCAAGCTAGCGACTAGGAATCAAAAAGTAGCATGCCATATGGGTTTTCACCCATATTTCGACTTCTTTCTATTTTCTACCGCCCTAGTGTGGGGAGTTGCCCCATTGTTGTATATAAGTTTTCTAAAAAAAAAAAAAAAAAAAAAATTCAAAATAATGGCCGTAGTATTTCCCTTTTACGTTCTATGTTTCGGCATAACCGCGGTGATTTTGAATATTGAGGGCAATATTCATTTCTAGTGTGGGGGGAATTCTCACTAATTTTATCATGTAATTATTCCGCCTAATTCCCCATTTTTGGCCAAATTTTTTTGGAGTAAGTGTTCTGCACTTACTCAACTTATGGTTATCGATCCGCCATGTCTAATAAACAAAAGATTGGCTAATCCAGAGCAAACGGCTCTTGGTAAAGAAATCTCAAATTCGTTGACGGCTTGCAATTTGCCCAAAATTGTATGGTATTCATTCACCATATCTTTAATTAGTGAAGAGTTGGCTAGCCCGCAAGTTTATGGCTTGTGGTAAAGGCGGTTGGAAAACCATAATTGGTAATCACTCACCAAAGATAATATTGATAATTTATCTAAGAGTTGGCTAGTCCGTAGCAAACGGCACGGTAAAGACAAATCAAACCGTTGAAGCTCGTGATTTGCTCAAAATCATATGGTTATCGATGTACCATAGTTCTTACTTGAACTAAAACATTTGGCTACTCCGGAAGTAATGGCTTTTGGTAAAGAGATTCAAATCCATTATGTTTTCTCAAAAGATTGCTAGGACTAGCAATAGTTTAGTGTGGGGATTGATGAGTGTGTAAATACTCATCATTTTTTGTCAATCTGATCGCAAAACATTTAAAATGCTCGAAATGCATCAAAATCTCGAAAATATCTCAAAATTGCATTTTATATGTTTCGGATGCAAAATGTTTAAAATCGGATGAAAAATGAGCTAAGTTTGCATAATTGGCGAGTTCACCCCTAAGTTTCAAAAGTTGTCGAAATAGTCCTTGAGCGCTTATTTTAAAAGAAAAGTCACCAAAGGTCCTTTTAAAATCATAAGTTGTCAAAATTAGTCCTTTGGTGAAAAATGTCAAAAGTTTTGAGAAATTACAAGTTTGGTCCTTCAAGTTTTAAATTTGGCAAAAATAGTCCTTGAAAGTTTGAAAATATCCATTATGGTCCTTGTACTATTGAAACTTGGCAAAAGTGACCCTTGAAACAACTTTGAGAAATTGGCAGCTTTGGTCCTCCAAATATCAGAAATTGCAAAATAAGTCCTTGTTATTTAAATACAAGCCTTGACCCTTTGATCCTTTTGACCCCTGCCAATCCACTTGACCCTTGACCTGTGAACCCCCTGCCTTATTATTACCCCCAAGTCAAATACCAGTCAAACAAACACCCTTTTCCCTCCACCTTCTCCCACCCACTGCCTGCATCAACCTGCAACGCTCAAACACCTCACCTCCAGCTCACTCTCACCCCTCCATGTCCCCTCCCCCTCAACAACATCCAAGAAACATTAAATGCTTCTTCAACCTAACACTCAAACCCTCCCACTGGCTAAAACCATTTTGGCGCCAAAATTGAATCAATGTCCAATATCAACTCTACTCATCCAATGGCTCCAAAGAGTGGTGGGAATTGCTCAGAGGTCAAGTGGGAAGAATTTCACATATAAATAAAGGAAAGAGAAGCAAGAGAAAAGTAGTCTTTAGTTCTAAAATTTCATATATGTCGTTTTCAATTTCAATGTTTTAGTTTAAGTTTAAAGCTGTAATTTTCTGTTCATATGTACTCAACTTAAGTTATTTTATCATTACAATCCATTTTCAAGTATCAATTCAAGGTTAAACAACATTTCATGTTTTTTATGTTCACTGTTAAATAAACCAGTTTCATGTTCTTATACTCAATGCTCCAAGTAGCTTATTTTTAACTTAAATAAGTTTATTTAAGCTATTTATAGCTTTTGGTAAGCTTATCACTCAAGTTCAAATAATTTTGGTATCCGGTCAACAAAAGTCAAACTTTGTTGAATATTGGTTCAAGCAGTCTTGGAAATGGAATTGGGTGTTGCAGAGATTGATTTGGGTTGGAATAGCTTCAGTTAGTATAGTTATGGTTCTGGTATGAGTGGCTAATAAGCTGGACTGCTTGTGAGTATTTTACTTGTTTTCAATAATAGTGTATTTTTGCATAATCTATATCTGTCTTGATTTACTGTTAGCTTTAGTTTAGATATCCTCATTTAACTGTTACTAGGGTAGAATGATTCAGTTTCAGTGTTAGCTTAAGCTAATTCAGTAGGTAGCTTAGTTTAAAATGCAAATCTGTTTCTGAAATTGTGTTTGGATCAGTTAGATTATTTGGACTCAAGCCTTGGTTTGTACTTATCATCTGCATATTCAGTCTCAGTTAAAGTATCTAGAGCTAAATCTGTCATTCACTTGCTCCTTAGACTTGTGAAAGTCAAAATCCTTTCAAATCTGTTATCATTTTCATAACTGTTGTAATTTTCATATATCAAAAGCTTGATTTGTGTTCAAATATCAGTGGAGTAGCTTAATATAGCTTTACTTTAGCTTAATACACCAATCTCAGTCCATAAATTGGAATCAAATCTCAATATAGTCAAAGCTCTCAAATCTGTCAAAAGTCAAAAGTTGTAATATCTGTTTTTCACCCAACCTAAGTGGATTTTTCATGGATTCATTTCTGGATCAAATTCATTAAAACTTTGGGTTTAAAAACTTCAGTTGGTCAAGAATTGAAAAGTGAATTTTGGAAATTTTTTGTAAGTCTTTACAAGCTTCAAAATAGCTTGTCAGTTTGGTCATAATTGCCCTGTGCACTGACTCAGTGTATACTGAGTGTGCACAGGTGTTGTGCAGTGCTTATCACAAGCTCATTAGAGCTTTTCTTGGTCTGGTTTTTGGTTTTTAAGTTCTTAGCCAGGTCTACTTTAGGTTCCAATATCTGTTTATGAGTTTCAGCTTATTTGAGTGGCTTATTTTCTAACCACAAAGTAGTGGTTAATAACTGTTTTTGGCACTTAAGTTCAAATCATCAAATCTGTGTAGCTTGCACTTTAGAGGTTTAGGATAGTGGTAACTAGTTTCTTTTGAGTATTTTTAGCATATTATAGCTTCTGTGATCAATTGGTGCTCAGTTGGTACCTCTAGCTTAATTCAAGTGCTTATTTATAAGCACTCTTGACTGCAGTTCCATATTCTCACACAATAGCCACTGTTTTTATATTTTTCTTAGATTCATAATATTAATTTAGACTTTTCCTGAATTTTTCATAATTTTATAGTAATGTTTGCTATTTTTCTTCATTTAAAACAGTTTTTAAGCCTTTTTAATTAGCTTTTAATACAATTAAATCAGAAAAACTTCAAAAAAAAATAAGTTTTCATTTTTCCTAGGTTAAGATAAATATAAAAAGCAAAAAAATAAATTTTCCAGATTTTTCATAGTTTAATTTGTAATTTTTAGCAATTTAAGTAGTTTCAAATAGTTTTTAATTCATAGAAAATAGAAAATAATCGAAAAATATAAAATTAGTTTTGAAAATTCTCTTTAGTTATTTTAGATTTTTCTAAGTCATAATTTCATTTTTCTAGCTTTATTTCATATTTTCTCATATTTTAGGGTATTATTAAATAGGTAAAATAGTTTTTAATTAATAATAATAAATAGTTTTAAAAATAATTTTCTTTTTCTAAAATTTTCCCTTATCATTAGGTTTGTAAAATGTCATTTTATATTTTTAGGATTAATATTGTTTCGTTCACATTTTCTTTTGTAAGTTACGTAGTTTTAATTTTAATTTGTAAAAGAAAATCAAAAACATCATTTTAAAATAGTGATAGCGTTTATTTAATATAATTTATCTTTTAATTTTCTTTAATTTGCATTTAAGCCCCTGTAATTTATAAACTTTTCCTTTAGGTATAATTGTTCATAATCACAACCCTTTTCCCGTTCAAATTCTCTCGATCACTATTCGTTTGATTATTCATTGCACAACTCGTTGGGACTTAACGACCTGGGGAAACACTACACTCTCCTGATCTTCATTGCATTGGTGTCTGAGCTGTTTGAAGTTTATTACGGTTAGCCATTCACAAGTGGCTAGCTTGTGTGATATAACTTGACGGTTCGACATCGATCAATAGTTCAAGTAATATAAATACATCTACAATTATTTTCATTGCACAGTGACTAATAAACTTGGATTACTTTTTTTTTATCTTTCTCAACTTGAATATTGTAAAAATTATAGTAAAATGCATACCTGACAAGTTCATCTGTTTTGAGAAATGATTTTTGCTCAATTGTATGAGAGACTCGTGTATCTTTTTAGAAATGCTTTAATGTCATTTCAGTAGTATGCCCAACCTTAAACTTTTGAGAAATGATTACCACCGTAGATAAAATCTCTCTCCTTAAGAGCATACCAGCACTTCTTCAGGTCTCCCCCGGTATCCGCCAATACCTTATTTGTTTGGCTTAAAAAGGACAAATAAACAATGGTCTCATGAATTTAGCAATCTGCAGAATCAAGACGTTAGTTACTACCATAACCGACAATGAAATTGTTAAGCAATGATTCACACAACTAAACACAGCTTATGCCTACCTTGTAGAGAAAAGATTGTTAACTCCTATAGCGGTCATAAAAG